>VDFB02271358.1:141129932-141492863 GCA_007258455.2 Sequoia sempervirens | reverse complement strand
ATTTTCTATTTTTAGGACCTCAAGAATATACATGAATCCAATCTCATGAGAACATGCCCCCAGTGTGATGCAATAGACTACTCCAATAAAGGCAGGACAAATTGACCTTGAGAATGGGCCAAGTAGTACTAGGAGGGATCATGACATGAACATAGGATCAAGCTATGATGTAGACGCAGATGGGTGGTGGATGGAAATATGGAATGTGATGGATGATGGAGGCATAACGAATGGATGATGTAGAACAAGTCATGAAGATCCTAGTGGATGGAAAGTGCTTATTTACACAAGGTGCTTGTTTTCTAGGTTTTCACCAAGATACTTGCCCAAAGTGCCACCGAAGTGGTTTTCACTAGAGGACGATTTTTATCTTTACTATTTTCAATCATTTTTCTAATTTTTTTTGGATTTTTTAATTTTTTGATTTTTTGGTTGTCACCTAGATGCGTGTTTGTCAGGTTTTCATCAAGATGGCCATTTTTTTAGGACTTTTTTTTTTGTTCTACACCTCAAAAGATTTAGGCATAAAACATTTTAAGATGGGACCTATTCATGGGCTCCTACAGAGGCTCACCTTCCGGTGTTGATAAGTGATATGCCCCTGATTTGTAACTTGATGTGATTACAAATGGGCCCAACCAATTAGGCTCAAACTTTCCCTTATGGTTTGGATTAGGGACGTTCTTTTGATTTTCTTTTAGCACCAGTTCTTCTACTTGGAATGTCCTGCTTCTAATTTTCTTGTTATAACTTCGCTTGAGTCAATTTTGATATACCTACAGGTAGTTCAATGCCTCCATCCATCACTCATCTAACAGTTCTAGCTCATTTAGTCTTAATACCCAATATTCCTCATCTGTAATGAATTTTTGCAGTGATATTCCTAATGAGGGGAGCTCAATCTCAATGGGGAGTATGGCTTTTGATCCGTAGACTAGGGAGAAGGGGGTGGCACTTGTGGGTGTGTGGATGCTGGTTCAATAGGCCCAAAGGGAAGGATTTAGCTATGAATGCTAGTCACGACCTATGTCATTGACTATTTTCTTAAGGATTTTTAGACTGGTTTTACTGGTGGCCTCAGCTTGGTCATTACCTTGGGGATAGTATGGGGTGGAAAACTAATGTTGGATATAGAATCTTTCACATAATTCATGGACATGCTGATTCTTAAATGGTGTCCCATTATCTGAGATAATGGCTTGTGGTACACCGTATCAGCATATGACATAGTTCAAGATGAACTTTGATAACTGCTTCCCAGTTATATATGTCATGGGTATGGCTTCCACCCACTTTGTGAAGTGTTTAGCGGCGATTATGATGAATTTGTGGCCATTGGATGAAGTGGGGTTGACTTTTTCGATGAGATCGAGCCCCCACTATGAGAAGGGCCATGGTGTGACAATAGGATGGAGCTCCTAAGCTAGAGTGTGAATGAGATCTCCATGTTGTTGACATTGTAAGCATTTTCTAACATAGTCATGTGCCTCTCTTTCCATGGTGGGCCAATAGTACCCTATTCTTAGAAACTTCTTGGCCAAAGTTATACCACTCAAATGGGAACCACAAATGCCTTTTTTCACCTCAGTTAGAGTAGTCAAGCCTTCCTCAAGATTCAAACATCTTAACTGGGTTCCTTCTATGCTCCTACGATACAAGGTATCTCTTAGGATCACAAAGCAGGATGTCTTTTTGATAAATGTTCTTTTTAGGCTTGAAGGTAGGTCAGCGGGGAGGACTCCTATTCGTAAGTAAGTATAAATGTCATGGTACCAAGGATCACTGACACCAATGATTTCGCATACAAATTCTGACTCTAGTACCTCGAATGTGGGCATGAGAAGCTGCTCTACCAAGAATTCATGTTTTGGGACATTGTGAGGAATGTCTAGTAGGGATCCAATCATTGCCATGGAATCTAATGCTCTATTATTTGCTCAGAGAATCTGCTCAAATGTGACATCAATGAAGGATTCCTTGAGACTTTCTACCAACTTTTTGTATGGAGTCAATTTATCATCCTTTATTTGGTAATCATTATTTACTTGATTTATTATTAGTTGGGAGTCTCCATATACCCTGAGGGCCATGATGTGCCACTGCATTGCTATTCTGATACATATGGTTAAAGCCTCGTACTCTACAATTTTGTTAGTGCAGGGGAATGTCAACGTATAAGATCTAGTTATACAATCCCCTTGTGGGGTGATGAAGAATACATCGACTCCTAATTCATGTTGTGTGTATGATCCATCAAAGTAGAGTTTATAGTGGTCATTTATGTTAAGATTGAACATGGATTCATCCAGTTATGAGTGGATTCTCTAAACACATGGGTGCCTCTGCAAGCTGATCTGTGATGACTTGGCCTTTGATTGCTTTTCGTTCCACATAATTGATGTCATATTTAGATAGAATCATGACCCACTTGGCCATCCTTCTTGTGACCATTGCCTTTGACAGTAGATACTTGAGGGTTTCGATTTTGGCGATGAGTTTGATTTTGTGTGTCAACATGTAGTGTCTGAATTTTTTTGAAGCAAACACTACTGCTAGACAGGCTTTTTCAATGAATGAGTAGTTTATCTCATGTTCAACCATTGTGTGGTTGATGTAATCGATGGACCTCTTTGTCCCATTTTCATTGTGCTAAGCCAAAATAGCACCGAGGGCTGTTGTTGTTGCTAATACATAGAGGATTTGAGGCTTTTCTAGGATTGGTGGCATGAGGACCAGAGGTGTGAGAAGTTATTCTTTGATTTTGTTGAATGCTTCATCACACTTGTCATCCCATTTGTACGCTACCCCCCTTTGGAGTAGGTGAGAATAGGGGTTTTGCTTGTCTGTCAGTTGTGCTATGAATCTACAGATGGACTGAAGCCTACCTTGGAGGCCTCTTAACTATTTCAATGTTTTAGGTGCCTCCATCTCAAGGATTGTTTTTTCCTTGGCGGGATCTATTTCAATGCCCCTCATTGACACTATGTACCCCAACAACTTCCCTAATTGCACGTCGAAGACACACTTATTTGGATTTAAACGGAACTTGTATTCCTCCTGCCTATCAAAAATAGCACTCAAATTTGTTTTGTGATCTCTCCTCTTTCTGGATTTTGCTAGTATGTCATCAATGTAATATTTGATAGTCATATCATGGAATGAGACCAAAATTGCCATTTTACAGAAAATACAATTTTGAGTGAATGGCCAAGATTGAAGACCAAAAAATGCCCTAGAATCAATGGACAAGATTCAATTTGACAACCCACAATTAGGGTTAGGGAAACATTAGGGAAAGTTCAAAATGAGTGGAAAAGATTGATTTTCACAAAATCAAATAATAATAGATATTAATTTGATTTTTAGAGAAAATGACTATTTTGAATTAAAAATTAATTTTAATTCAAAATTAGGACCACATGACAGTAAATAATTAAATCAAATTATTTACTAAAAGAGGGAAATGTGAAGTGAAATAATTAAATAATAAAAATAATTATTTAATTAGAGAGGATAACCAATAATTAAATAGAAATAATAATAGATATTAATTTGATTTTTGAGAAAAAGACTATTTTGAATTAAAAATAAATTTAATTTAAAAGGCGGGGACCACATGACAGTAAATAATTAATTCAAATTATTTACTAAAAGAGGGAAATGTGAAGTGAAATAATTAAATAATAAAATAATTATTTAATTGTAGAAGAGACTTTTAATTAGTGGCGGTATTATTTATTTTTTTTAATAATCGAGGGACATAAATGGGCAAAGATAATTAAATAAATTAAAGAAATTTATTTAATTATAAGACTTTAGACAATTAGCGGCGTATTCAATGGCCATCGGGAGGAACAAAAGGATGTAGATTATTTAGTAATTCTAAATTATTTAATTAATAGACAAAGTGGACAAGACATAATTAAATAAATTAATTGTGCTAGGAAGAATTGCGGAGAAAATAGAACTTGTAGGCCTAGGTCATTTTTATGTGCCTACATTTTGCCCCTCTTTGTTATAATGTAGCATATCACATTGTGACAAAGAAAATTCAATCAAAAACATGCCCCAATGAAGGTATGGAGTATTTATGCCTCCTTAGGAAAAATTCAAATTTTTGGGCCCGGCTGACCAGAGAAAAAGAGGGAATTTGGAAAGAGGTAAATAAAATAAGTCAATATGTTGACAAAAGATAATGGGTACGAGCGGTTTCTCATTTCAAGGAGTTTAAGGCAGCCAAAACTGTGGTCAAAGTTGGTCAAAACAGCCTCCAGTAATAAAAAGGTTTGATAAATGCTATTTTGACTATATAAATAGGTTGACAATGGGGTAAAAGTCAATTCATTTTCACTATTCACCTTAGTAATTTTGAGAGTGCAGAACAAGGAGGACTACAGCAAATCTAGTGATTCCAATGACCAAGCATCACGGGGAGATCGTGCGAACATACAGGCAACCAGAGGGCTCCAAGCCAGTGGTATGTACTCCTAACCCACTTTGTGATTTTATCATTTTTTGGTGCAAAATTTAGGGTTTTAGGGTTAACAATGAATGCGCTGCAACACATATGTGTTCTCATAAACCGCATTCGCTTTTGCATTTGCTGCATTTGATGTGTCATGATGCAAATGTAAGGGGTCATCAGGATAGGGCCATTGGTTGTGCCACATTCGCTTGAAATCATGACGCAATTGAAAAAGTGAGTCACAATTGAGAGATAAAATGTCGCATTCACCAAATTGTGATGCATTTGAGGTTTAAAACGATGCATTTGAACTAAATGACGCATATGTCAAAAGTCACGACGCAAGTGCACTGTTGTGATGCAATCACAAGCCAAAATGACGCATTTGACAGATCAAGACGCAATTGATGTACGGAATGACGCAAGAGATTTTTCGCAACGCATTTGACTTTGACTTTGACCAAGGCTGACTTTGTTTTCTTTAAAATTTTGAATGCTTTTGAGTTACATAATGATAATGATGATTGTCTATAAGTTGTTGGCACGTTGTTTGGCCATGTGCAAAGACAGCTAGTGCCTATTTACATGCGGGAGAGTAGGCCATCGACCTACAGATTTCAGGATCAGCTTAGCAAGAGGGAGTAGCAACGGTTGATGTGACTGGGCCTATACTGTGTCACCTATATGCCCATTATCCAAGAAAATAGGGGACTTTTGATTGCCTTATGTGAGAGATGGCACTCAGAGACATGTTCTTTCCATTTGCCAACAAAAGAGGCCACCATTACTCTTGAGGATGTCTACCATGTTTTGTGCCTATTGATCTGAGGGGAGCAAATTGTTTATGACCCATAGCATGGGTATCAGATCTTTGCAACTTATTATCATGACTAAGGTGCAGAACTTGGTATTGAGGGATACGAGATCCACTAGGAATTTATGGCAGAGCATTATGGTCATTTTGATGCATTTTTGGCAACATTGATTGGCAAGGTATTGATTCTCGACCGACGAGGACGTAGGTTTCCCATTGGTTGGGGGGATTTTTTGGTGGGCATGAGGTGGGACAGGACTGTTTATGCATGGGGACCCTACTTGGTAGGTATGATTTATCATCAGCTCCATGAAGTAGCCTATGGGAGGGCACAAAACATTCGATGCAGTACGACACTTCTGATGATATGGGCTTGGGAGCATGTGGCTATCTTCCGACCTCCTATCCAAAGACCACAACTGGTAGATGGGATGCCATATGTGTATTATGTCGGTGTTCTATAGAAGATAAGGGTGGGAGAGACAAGTTGGTGGCAGCGTCGCATCAACATGATGATATCCTTCATTTGGAGGCCTTACAGGGACTATGGGTAGTGGGAGGGCGAGGATGATCATCTTAGCTTGTGTAAAAAAATTCAGTATTTGATTGGCAGGACAACACAGAGCCAGTTGATCATTGAGATGTATCTACCATAGAGGGTGTTACGACAGTTTGGGGAGCAGCAGGGTGTACCAGTAGGCACGGCCAAGTATGCTCGATTTCCTCGAGAGTTAGCTTGGGGCCCACCTATTTCAATACCATTTTTCAAGTAGGAGATCGATGGGCTAGTGGAAGAGCAGTGGGGATGGTGGGGTGGGGCTATAGATCCAGGGACGACATTGAATTATGATTTATGGTGGCAGACACATCACCTCGAACCATTAACAGATTTGGATGTGCCAGCACCAATTGAAAAGAGATCAGTTATACCATGTGTGCCATGAGGTGGGAAAGGAGGTAGAGGTGGAGATAGAGGTAGAGGAAAAGTTTTGGGGAGAGACTGAGGTAGGGATGGAGGGAGGGGTGGAGGGAGAGATGGAGATGATGGAGGAGACGACAGGAGATAGAGGAGAGATGGTAGGAGGTAGGCTAGGAGGGTGAGACAGTGTGCAGTGAGAGGGGCATTGGATGCTATCCCATAGGAAGCTGAGGAGGAGAAGAGAGAGGAGGAGGAGCTGAGACAGGAGCAGGAGGGAGTGGTTCATGAGGAGCATGTGGTCGAGGAGGAGACCAGATAGGAGTAGGAGGTCAGAGAGGAGGAGATTTGGCAGGAGGTTGAGATGGAGGTTGATATGTCACAGGAGGAGGGAGTTGGAGGAGAGGAGGATACAAGGGAGGAGGACGATGATGGTGTAGATGAGGATGAGGCTATTGATGAGGTTGAGAGACTGTTGTGATGGAGCATGGAAGGAGATGAGGAGGTATCATCCAAATCGCCATTTACACATGACGCCATGACAGACCAGAGGGTGGTAGATTTACAGAGGAGATTAGATGAGATTTCAACAAAGGTCAAGGCATTGCAGGCCAAGCTATAGGAGGCGAGGGTAGAGCAGGATCAAGCGGTGATTCGTCAGCAAGAGGTAGCACAGTGGTGTACATATTTTGCATGGCTATGTACGGTACCATTTGCAGACATGGCTCAAGAGTTTTCCAGGGTGAGCACACGACTTGGCTGATACAAATTATTATATGAGCAGGTTGTGCCATCGGAGAGGAGAGATCCCACTCTGACGAGGACACAAATGAGGACAGGCAGTGGTAGTGGTAGTTAGAGCAGTGCAAGGGGTTCCACATCTATAGGGAAGTCCTCAGGACATAGATCTGGCCACTCTCATAGGTCAGGGCATAGCCATAGGTCTTGTCATAGTTAGCCTCTTGCAAAAGACCTGTCAGTCACAGTATCAGTGCAGCCTTTAGTTGCTCTTTTGTCAATGCCACAGATATAGACTACAGTGGCAAACCCCTTGGGATCACAGACACAAGTGATTGTTATGATGATGGCCTTTGCTCCTCTGACTGAGCATTGATCTCCTAGGTCTTCTCCTCGACAAGATGAGGAGAGTGCATCATAGCTCTCTTATTTGTTGATCTTCAAGGCATTTTAGACACATGTATTATGATATTTATATTTTGACCATTGAGCATGCGAGCTCGTATTTTTGGGATATCTTGGACTCTATCATGTGACATTATTTTATTTTGAGATGATGCTATACATATGATGTAGTTTTTATGTAGCCTATATGTATGTTATGTGAGTTGATTTATGCATTATGATGCATGTTTATGCATTGATTATTATGATGATGCAGTTATGATTACCATGTGATGTCTATGTGGGTTATGCATTGATGATTCCTATGATGATGATGTGATTTATATTCCATGTTAAATATGCATTTATGATGGTTATTTATGATGTGATGCCATGATAATGATATGTGTTTTTATATGTTATAATGATGTTATGCCATGGGTGATAATGTTATGCCTAATGTATATATGATGCAATATGTGATTTTGTATGTGATGCAATGGTTTTAATAGTGTCAATAATGTATGTATGGACCTAATGCAAGGCCTATATGATCATGTATGCACTTGTATTTTTTGTATACTATAGGATATCATTGTGAGATGGACAAGACAAGACAACAAGATAGAGGGAGATGAAATTTAGTGCGAAGACCAAATCCTTCAACATATTACTATAGGACTGTAACAATTTTTGTGCTCTTAATCATCATTGGGCCAATTATTGTAATGGACAACAAACACCATGATATGACATAGATCAAGGTGTGCAAATTCATACCATCACATAAGACAAGCAATGAAATGACAAAAAAGATAAGTCATGAAACGTCATTGCTCCTCTAAATCCTATTTGGTAGGACATCCTCAAGGAACTAGCAACATAACTGCCAAAAATACAAGACAATACAAACATGTTACGTCATTGTTTCTCTAAATCTTGTTGTCAAGGCATCGCTAAGAAACTAGTAACATCATTGCCAAAAATACAAGACAAGACAAACATGTTACGTTGTTGCTTCTCTAAATCTCGTTGTTAGGACATGGCTAAGAAACTAGTAACATGACTTCCAAAAAGACAAGACATGACAAACATGTTACCTCATTGCTTCTCTAAATCCCATTGTCAGGACATTGCTAAGAAACTAGTAACATGATTGCCAAAAAGACAAGACCATCATCATGACAAGAAATGACTTTGTTTTTGTGTTTTCTTTAGGACATTTTTCAATTTTTAGGATTTATTTTTTTAGGACTTTTTGTATTTTTAAGATTTTTTTTAGGACTTCTTTTCATTTTTAGGATTTTTCAGGACTTTTTATAATTTTTGGATTTTTTCAGGATTTTATGATTTTTAGGAATTTTTTTTTAGGACTTTTTATGATTTTTATGATTTTTTCAGGACTTTTTATGACTTTTAGGATTTTTTTAAGACTTTAGGATTTTTAGGATTTTTTCAGGACCTTTTATGAATTTTCTGATACCATGTGTGATACCCACTGTAGTCACATGATACAAAGCTTTCCCCTAGTCAGGACTAGGACTTAATTGATTAGACTGGTGCGAAAAGATCATGTACGGGGTGACGAGTGAGCGGCATGCAGGACTTGATGTTAATGGTTATCAGCCATGGGAGAAAATGATTGACTCTTGCAATGGATGCCAAGGTGATGCCAAAAAAATTGATTATTTATTATGGACCAAGTCAAATAGAGTGACAGTAGATGGTAGAGTAATAACTGACTACACATGGCACCTTTTTGCCAGGTTTTCACCATGGTACTTATCCAAAGTGCCTATTTACCAAGTTTTCACTTTTGGACAAATTATTTCTCTTTACTATTTTTTTCATTTTTCTTATTTTTTTAGTGTCACCAAGATGCATGTTTTCTAGGTTTTCATCAAGGTGATGGATTTTCTTGTATTTTTCAATTTTTTTGTATTTTTTGTATTTTTCAGGTTTTTGGCTCAACTTTCTGATGTTATGCATAGAACTTGCGATTGTGCAAGCTATTGATAGGATTTGTCAATTGTTCACCATCTGGGGTAGCCAATTGATATGCCCCATAACCAAAATAGGATATGATGATGTACGGACCCAGCCAATTAGGTTCAAACTTTCCAGGTTTTTCTTTGTCAGCCTGATTCTTAGTATTTTGCATAAGAACTAAATTGCCAATGTCAAACCTTCTGACCATGACTCTCTTGTTGTAGTGGCAACAAAGCTGATTTTTCTATGCATGCAAATGGTTTAGAGAGTTTTTTTCCTCTTTCATCTAACATCTCCAACTCATGTCTAGTCATGATTATCTATATTCTTCATTGTCTATCAAACCCTTCATGGAGACTCTTAAAGATGGAATCTCGACCTCAATGGGTAATATGGCTTCAGCTCCAAAGATGAGGGTGAATGGAGTGGCTCTTGTAGGTGTGTGAATTCTAGTGTGGTAAGCCCACAAAGTAGTATTAAGTTGGATGTGTCAGTCATAGCTAGCATCATTGATAGTCTTTTTGAGAATTTTAAGGATAGTTTTATTGAATGCCTCGACTTGACCATTTCCTTGTAGGTAATATGGCATGGAGAAATGGTGTTGGATATTAAATCACTCACATAACTCGCAAATGTCTTGATTTTTGAATGGATGTATGTTGTTTGTGATGATGGACTATGGAATACCATAATGACAAATGATATAGTTGACAATGAACTTGCAAAATTATTTGTCAGTTATGTGTGTAAAGGGGATGGCTTCAATCCATTTGGTAAAATACTCAGTGGTGGTGATGATGAATTTGTGGCCATTGGAGGAGGTAGGATGAATCTTTCCCATGAGGTTGATTCCCCATTGTGCGAAGGGCCAAGGAGATGTAATCGGTCAGAGTTCTTGCATTGGAGCATGAATTAAATCACTATGTATCTGGCATTGGCGACAAGTCTTGACAAACTCCAATGCATCCTTTTCAATATTTGGACAGTAATACCCAAGTCTCGTTACCTTCTTAGCTAAAGTAGGCCCACTCGAATGAGACCCACATATACTCTCATGTACTTCGCATAAGGTTGTGTGTGCTTCATTAGTGTCGAGACATCAAAGGAGGGTGTTTTCAAAGCTACGACAGCAAAGGGTGTCACTAACGATGGTATATCAGGCAGCTTTTCATATAAAGGACTTTCGTTGGTTGTTGGATAGGTTGGGTGGAAGGGCTTGGGATTTAAGGTAATCATAAATGTCTTGGTACTAGGGGGAATTGGGACCAACAATCTCACATACCATCTTTGAGTCTAGGATGTCATATGCAGGGACTGACAATTGTTCTACTAAGAATTCAAATTGTGGCATGTTACTTGGGATGTCTAGGAGAAAGTTGATTGTAGCCATCGCATCCGCTACCTTATTTTGTGCCCTTAAGACTTGCTCAAAAGTCAACATATGAAAGTATGTCTAGAAGTTGTCAACTATTTGTTTGTAAGGCATTAATTTCTCATCCTTGGTGTCATAGTCATCATTGACTTGATTAATGACTAACTTAGAATCTCCATAGACATGTAGTGTCCTAATTTTCCATTTTATTGCCATTATGAGCCCTATCACGAGTGCCTTGTATTCTGCCACATTATTTGTACATGGGAAAGCTATGCGGAATGCTTTTAGGATGGAGTCACCTTGTGGAGTGATGAACAATATTCCTACCACTAAGCCATGACTAGTATGTGATCCATCAAAGTACAATCTCCAAGGTGACTTAGGTCTTGTGTGAAATATTGACTCATCTAGAAAGTTTTCCACCAATGGATGATCACTTTTCACAGGTGCATCTTCTAGTTGGTCTGCTATCACTTGTACTTTTATGGCCTCTCGCTTGACATATTGAATGTCATATTCGCTCAAGATCATGACCCATTTTTCCAGATGTCCTATCAGTGCTATGCTACACAAGAGATACTTTAGGGGGTTGATCTTTGCTACCAAATGTGTCATGTTGTTCAACATATAATGTCTCATCTTTTGAGTGGAAAAGACAACTGCTAGGAATGCACGTTCAATGGTTGTAGAATTTAACTCGTATCCAGCTAGTTTTTGACTAATGTAATAGATGGCCCTTTCCTTTTCTTCATGGTCATTTTGTGCCAATAATGCCCCCAATGTTGAGGTTGTTGCAGAAACATATAGATCAAATATTTCCCTTCGATAGGCAGCATTAAAATAGGTGGTGACAAGAGATAATCTTTTATTAGTTGAAAGGCCTCCTGACACTTATTCGTCCACACAAAGGGGATGCCTTTGCGCAAAAGATACTAAAACGGTTGACATTTTTCAGCCAATTGTGCTATGAAGAGTCTAATGGATTGTAATCTACCTTGTAATCTTTTGAGTTCACTTATACCTTTTAGAGGAGGCATGTCTAATATTGCTTTGACTTTGATTGGGTCGACTTTAATGCCTCATCAAGAAACTATGTATCCCAAAAGCTTACTAGATGTGACACCAAAAATGCATTTCTTCATATTCAGACGGATCTTGAATTCTTCTAGCCTCTTTAAGATTTTGTCTAACACATTTAAATGATATTTTCTTGTCAACAATTTAGCCAAAAGGTCATCCATGTAATCTTCCATTATCTTGTGCATCATGTCATGAAATTTGGTCGTCATGGCTCTCTGATACGTGGCACCTGCATTCTTCAGGAAAAAAGGCATGGCATTCCAACAATATGTGCCCCAAGGACAAGTGAAAGTTATTTTGTGTTGATCTTCGAGAGTGATGTGAATCTAATTATAGCCTAAGAAACTGTCCATGAGGGACAGCATCTCATAACCTGTTGTGAGATCCACTATAATATCTATGTTGGCCAACAAAAAGCCATCTTTTAGACATGCCTTATTTAGATCTCTGAAATCTTTGTAGATGTAGATCATCCCATTTGGCTTTGTTACTGGCACAAGCTTAGATATCCATTCAGAATAATCAATCGATCGCATGAACCCTGCATCTAGAAGTTTCTTCAATTTAGCCTTGACTAACAAATTGACCTGAGGATGCATTTTGCATAATTTTTGTTTAACTAATTTGGTGTTTTGCAATAATGGCAGATGGTGCAAAACTAACTCTGGATCTAGTCTTGGCATATCAACATAAGACCATGCTAAGTTGACCTTTCGTTCTGAGAAAAATTGTTGAAATTTGGTTTATCTTCGTCTGTCAGAGATGCTACAAAGAGAACCATTTTAAGGTCTTCATCTAATGATATGTTGACTTCTATAGTGTCTTCTATGAGCATCGCTTATTTCTATTGAGTCATAGGAAGAAAGTCTAGTCCTCCATCTTTGGGTGCCTCAGAGAGGTTTTCACCCATAGATACATCCTTTATTTTTACTTTTTCGCCGTCAAAAGGTGCCTTTCGGTTTTCACCTAAATACGTTTCATTTTTATTTTTTTATTTTTTCATTTTGTGACTAGAGGATGGAGTCGTCTCCCCGAGTAGGCTGCACAATCCAAATCAATAGCAAATCTGGCCTTATGGTCACCATTTGATATACCTTCGCAGAGTCCCATGAATTCAGCAATGGCCTCATCGTTCTAAAATATATCAATGACTGGTGAGCCTTGTTGATCCTAATCGATTAATTGAGGATAGACTAAGGAGATGCCATTGTCAGTGTTTGTGAATTGGGTAGAGGACGTGGATAGCATGCAGAAAAATTTAGAGACATTGAAAATTAATTTATCATCATCCAATTCCACATCAGATTATATCTAATATTCTCCTTTGCTGGACTCATATTCATTATCAAAGTAGGGGACAAATGGGTTAGTCTCATTGTCATATGGTGGGACATGTTGGTCTGTGTTGTCAGATGACTGAGCAAGAATTTCTGAATTATGATCATAGGGACGGGAAGATGGCTCTGGCTCGTCATTATTTTGCAGACAAAATAATTTACCCCAATCTATCTTCTCTCCAGGGGTATGATGAGTTGGGTCAATTGTAAACATCTATCTAAATCATTCCTCAAAGGTGGGTTCTCCTGGTTCAAGAAATAATTCATCAAAGCAATAGTCACTTAAGGAATGCTTAGAGCCAAATTCCCATTTGTGGGAGTCAGTTTCGATAAAGGATTCCTCGATTTTCTCAACACTTTCTGAAGCATTCATGCTCTCACTAGAAACCACACTAGTATGTCGATCATCATTTCAAGGTAGACCATACCCTAGCCCAAGATATTTTGATCATTTGGTTGGTTCTATTGGTTCTCTTTTTTCAATCGTGTTCTTACAAAGGCCACTCATTCTATCATATCCCTTAGCCTTCATCATGTCATATCCTTAGCCATAAATCTTGACTGGTAATGAGGGTAGATTCTCTAGGTCTTTGTAAATCCATGATAATACATCTTGAGTGTCTTCATTGCTCATGTCACCCCATTTTATGAAGACCATCCTCACCAGTACCCTGAAAGTTTCTTTTGGTTCTACTCAGAAGCAAGGCCAACCATAGACCTTAGGAGACTTGGGTATTGAAATGATACTGTATGTCGTATGCAATTTGAATTCTCCACAACCTAATTCCTAGGTCTTGAAAGTGGGTTTAGCCTTAGGGAGTGAGGAAGAGGATGGTGTGGAAAAAGATGTAGATGGAGCATATGTGGATGGCGAAGTGAGTGTGGATGGATCAATGAATTTGGTAGAGTTTGGAACGTCCTGATTGATGGGCACCTGATGTTCTAAGATACCCCTTAAGTTTGTGCAATATTGAAAATGGTTTGTTTCTCCATAGATAGTGATTTATGTGCCATCAAAGGGTAATTTTAGGCATTGACAGTAAGTGGATGGAACAACCTTGAGGGCGTGGATCCATGGTCGGTCGAATAAGATATTGTAGGGAAATTCCAGATCCAAGACTTGGGAGGTGGTTTCAACAATGATTGGCCCAACTTAGAAGGGAAGAGTGATAACGCATCGAGAAGAATGTTCTTCATCAGCATATGCTTTTATGACTATGCTTTTTGTAGGGTCTACTCAAGCATCAAAAAATCCTAGAGCCTTGACCACTTTTAAGGAGCAAATATTCAGTCTTGCTCTGCCATCTACTAAGACTTGTCTCACTTTGTGTTTATGGATGAAAATCTCAATGTGCAATGCATCATTATGGTTAGTCTTTTGTGATGAATAGTCTTGGTTAGAAAATGTGACGTGATGGGGTGTAGTGAGGTATTCCACCATGGCTTCAAATTGGTTAACATCAATGTCCTACGAGATGGATGACTCTTATAGGGTTTTTTCAAGTATTTCCTTATGTGCGGGTGAAATGCGAAGCAATTCTAGTATGGAAATTTGCTCGGGAGTCTTGCCTAGTTGGTCTATCAGGTTGAACTGACTCTTGGGTTGCGACTATTTAGCAGAAGGGTTAGATTGTGGTTGCTTTGCAAATGAACCAGCTATTGTAATTTTTGGTTATCTTAGAGGAGGACTGGCTATTGTGATTTTTCCACTTCGAGTAGTAGCATTGCATTCAGGTGCTCATTGATCGTGATGTTATTGATGTACTCATCATCTGTTCGGACATTGTTAATAACAGTTCCACTAGAGTAGTCTTATGCGGCACAAGTATAATTGGCTTGATTATTATTGGTTTTAGGACCTAACGTCGAGGCTTTATTGGAACCATGATCTTGTAGTGGGTTCTTGTGGATGGTATGATCAGTATTAGATGCAAATTTTTTTCCACCTACTACAACTACGTGACTTTCAATGAGGTATTCAATAATGTTCTTTAATTGGTGACAACAATATTTTTTATGGCCTTTAGCCTAATGGTAATCAAAAAAAGCATTATCATCCCACCATGAGGGTTTAAACTGCCCGGGATCATATGGCTTAGGATCTTGTAATGTAATGAGACCATTTTGAAGGAGTTTCTTAAGGACATCCTCAATAGGTTCTCCCAAGGGAGTATACATGCGTCTTTTGGGAAATTGTCTCATCTGACAAGGTTGTCCTTGATTTTTTGTCATTCTGATTATTTAATCTGGTATTGACAGGAGGTGTTAGTGTCATTGTTGGTTTGTTCTATGATTGAACTCCTTTAAGGGCAAGCACCGGGCCTATGGTATTCACTGCCTTGGTGTCAACAACGACGTCATTGGTGACATGTTTATTTTTGGTCCAATTTTTTTTTTGTCTTCTAGTGGGTTCGCATTTGTGTTTTTAGGATTGTATTTCAATTCCCCTTTGGCGATGAGGTATTTTTCAACTTGGACTCCCTTTTCAACTAGGTTTGCAAATGTTGTGCAACAATGGACTTGTAACCCATATTTCAATGGGCCTACTAGTGTTTTAACAAACATGTCATATTTTCTCTTTTTGGTATATCAATATGACAACAAATTGCAAGGATTCTCCACTTTTGGAAGAATGGAATAAAATTTTCACCCATATCTTCTTGCGTAAGAGTGCATAGGCTAGTGATAGAAGTGTCCATTTCAATGTTATATGAGTAATTCTTTATGAATATTTCGTTAAGTTCATTCCATGTTCTTATCCATTTCAAAGTGGTAAACCATTCGAGTGCGGGTCCTATAAGACTCTTGGAGAAAAGTCTCATTAAGTAAGTATCTTTGTAGGCAATGTCCATGCAGTTGGTTATGAATTCTCGAATATCTTCAATAGGACTCATCTTGCCTTTGTATTTGGTGAAATTGGGTGCCACATAGCCCTAAGCAAATGATGGCATGTGTAAATTTGTGTCAAAAGGATATAATTTTAGGTCATATGACATGTGTGATCTATTTTTGGCTACTTTCAGTTCTTGTACAACATTTTCCATAATTGTTTCCACATTCATCATTTTGGCTTGCATGGCATCAATTATGGGGTTATTTGTGGCGTCACAAAAGGGTGTGATAGTTATGCCATGAGTCCCCATTTGTTGTGAAAAGGGATTGGTGTTCTATTGTGGGATATGATGTTGTGACGTGTATGATGTGTTTTGGCTCACATGTTGTTGTTGAAAATTTGGATTAGGACCTTGTTGATCAGTGTGAATATGTGATGAGTATGTCAAAATATGTCCTCCAACCATTTGAGTTGAGGTTTGAGGAATATGGCATCCATGAATGTTATGATGTCCAACTGATGTCATATGCTAAGTATTCGGATTGCCTTGCCCAAATTGTTGGAGTTTCCTATTGATGGTTTGGCCTTGGGAGGCATTGGTGTTGAATTGTGATGACGTTTTAATGTTTGGTTGTGGACCTTGGATAAAGACACATGGTTTACTTCCTCCGAAAGGATTGAATGATGTACCAATGAAAGGTCTTGATGAGGACACACCCATGGCACTAGATGATGCTCCAAATAATGAATTTGAAGAGCTTTCCCCCATTGATGAGGACCCATAAGTGGCACCAACTAATTGTGATGATATCATGGACATGGTTGGCATTGATTGTGTCATGGCTTGTGTCATGGATTGTAAAATGTTTGATATACCCTCGACAGATGTGGCATTGATTGAGTTGGAAATATTTAGATTTTTTGTGCCAATGTTCATATTATTGATGGTACTTATGATAGTTTTTAAGGTGGCACTGATAGAAGCATTGTTTGCAATGTTTTGAGGTCTATTGTTTGCGCTATTGACATTAGGGTCAGGTGATGTTGGTCTCAAAGTATTAATGTCAAACCCACATGGAAATTTAGCTCCTTGACTTAAAAGTATGGCCAAATATCTATCTCTATCATATAAGACCATTTGTTCTACAAGGAGGTTGTCTCTGGATCTTGTGTTGCTACCTCTAGGTGTTCCTCAAGTATTTTTCCATGTTCATTCCTATGAATGAATGGTTCAAAGGGATTGTTTGATGAGGATGGCATGTTCATGAGAGGTCAGGTGTTTATGTCTTTAAATGGGTCATTAAAAGTCCAATTTGGGTCATAAGTGCCATTGTTGATGTTGAGAGTGGAATCTTGTCCAAATTTTACCATTTGTCTTTTCCTTCTTTGGAGTCTAGTCTCAACCATAAAAGGGGATTGCTCAAATGATGATGAAAATGCAAGGATGATGTTAAACTATGTTTTTGGATTTTTGGATAAAGGATGACAATGCAAGACTATGTTTTTTTTTTGGATTTTCTTGGATAATGGATGACAATGCAAGACAATATTTTTGGAGTTTTGGATAAAGGATGCAATGTGACAATGTTGTCTAAATAAAATGACTAATGTTAAAGGACAATGAAGACTAAAATTACAAGTTATGACTCTAATTTTTTTGTATTTTTTGGAGGATGTCAATGCAAGGTGATAATGACGTTTGCCTAAGGGAAATGACTAATGCAAGGTGATAAAATTGTCAAGAAAGGATGCAATTGTCAAGGTGACAATGAGGACTAATGTGAAAATTTTGGTTAAGGAAATGACCAATGCAAAGTCTAGGTGCCAAATGAGGACTATGATGACAAAATATATGCAAGGTGAGGACTAAAAATGATTTGAATGTCTAAAGTATGCAAATGAAAGGTCTAAAATGTTTTGGAAGAAGGTCACCTAACCACCCTATTCTTGATCTATGTCTCAATTTTGGAATATTAAAGGACTTGTTTGAATGATTATATGAAAAATTAGGTTTCCTAATTTTGAGTTGGAAAGGTCTCACAAAAAGGAAAATGACTAAGGAGACAATGATGATTAATACCAATGATAACCTACTTTTGGGAGTCAAGATTTTGCAAAATGAGGTAAGGTTTCCTAATCCAAGATTTGAAAATGGAGTGAGAATGCAAGGATTGAAAATGAGGATGATGGTTCCTAAGGTTGAAACTATGTTTTTGCAAAGGTGAACCTATGGAAAGATGCAACCTAAAAATGCAAATGATGAGAAGTTTGAGCAAATCCTAATCTAGTTTTTGACAGGGTCTTCTGGAAAAAAGACGTCTGATGGAAATTCTGACAAAATTGAATTTGTTTTCTGGTCTGAGACAAGGTTTTATTTTTTCCAAGTGAATGCATCATTTCAAGTTGTGAATGTGTCTCAGGATAGAAAATGTGGCCCTACACAAAGAAAATGTGATGCAACAGAGCGAATGTAGTGTTCAGGAAAGCAAATAAGGTGGAATACTAGAAAATGCGGTATTCTACAAGGCCTATGAGACATAGCAAAGCAAATGTGGTGTTCTGGAAAGAAAATGTGATACAACAGAGTGAATGCGTTGTGACAAATGTGGTGTAGAAAGCAAAAAGTTTGATTTGTTGGTAGTTTTGGGCAAAATTTTTAAGTGTTTGATGTTGACAATTTGTTTTCCAGATCTAAAAGTGATGTTTGTCTTGTTTGAATGTCTGAAAACACTTGGCAAGCACAATATTTTTGTCTTTTGATACAAGTGTTGTCCTAGGTTAGGCCAGGACAATATCTGCTAGATTCCATGTGGGTTTCCCCAGCCGCATATTCTTAGCGTGTGAATCCAAAAGCTTGGTTGCACGGGCTCCCCCTTATAGTGCACCACTTCTCAAGCCAACCAAGCTTCCAACCCCCATAAAACTCCCATGGTAGGTTGATCACCTCTACTAAGAACTACGAAGATGTGGATGCCTTCACAACGACCATTGTTGTGCTAGCAAATAGAAGGATTTTGGCTACTACAAAAAGGTGTTTAGTTCAAGACCTCGTTCAAGTGGCCATACATGGGGCACAAGATTAATCTCCATTTAGGAGGCACTCCATCCTAAAGAGGTTACACTCAACTATGTTTTGGGGAGTACTACTTGGTCTGTATGACACATCTACACTTATAATCCTAGGCTTTCCTTTAGGATTCACATTTATATACCGGTCGGGGGTAGCTTGGCTTTAACTCTATTGTCGGTTTGAGTCTCCTTGGGGTGAGTACTTTTTCCCACCAAGGAAGGTCCAATTTCTAGAGTCAATAACCATTTCTCTTACACCCAGGATCGCACAAGTGTGCAAGGGGAGAGGATACTTTGATTATTGAATCAAGGTAAACAAAAAAATGGATGGGTATAGTTTTATAATCACCTAGATTGGACAAGGTGAGAGTATAATCACCTACCACCCCAAACACAATTAAGAAAAGAACAAGAAAATTTATTTTTAGAGCACCAATTGGAATGTTTTCTAATCTAGAAATCAACAAGCACAATGTTTCAAAATAAAGGCCTTAGACAATTGAACCTACAAAACCACAAGTTAGTAGTTTCCAAAGATATGTCTTGGACCCACAAAAGACTCAAAGCCACATGCTATAACAAACCATTCGTAACCAGAAAATCCCTAGACTACAAATTGCAGAAAAGAAACAAAATGCCAATAGAAAATTAAGCCAAATCTGGAAAATCTGAGAGAAAAACTTCACCAAGAAAATGTGTCACAACAGAGCAATTGCATCATTTTGGAAAGCAAATGCATCACAATTCTAGATGTCGGAGTCTGTCAGGTTAATGTAGTAACCTGCAAAGCAAATGTGTCATTGTCTGGAAAATGCGTCACTCTGCAAAATGAATGCAACTCGATAGAGCGAATGCGGATTTTTGGATATCGAATGTGTCGCGAAAAATCAAATGTGTCGTTCTACAAACCAAATGTGTCACATCTGTACCTGTAGCTACAAAACATAAAAATGTCGTATGGAAAAACAAAAATTGCACAATTTTGGTGTTGGTTTCACTAATGTAACTATGGGAAATTATCCTAGGGTTAGCAGATCTAATGCATTAACATAAAAAACCCAAAGTAATAATGAAGTCCAAAGGAGAAATATGAAAACAAAATGAAAGATCTCACCAAATGTCTTCAATCTCCATGGCTGGCCTCCATTACACCTTCTCAATTTGTTGAAAATATGATGTTGCCCTCAGATTTGTGATGAGAAAACCAATGGTAATGACAAGCCCTAAGCAAATGTTGAAGGATTTGGAATAACAACATGCAAATACTATGCTAATATGCAACTAATGAGCATGAAATTGTGTCCGAGTTATGCCAAATGGAATGTTAACATGACTATGACAAAATGACAATAATGCCAAGATTGCAAAAGTATGATAAGAGTGCAAAATAGCATGAGATTGCCTAAAATAAGATTGCATGAGATGAAGATGACATGAGATGACAAATGAGACCAAAATTTTGATTTTATAGAAAATGCAATTTTGAGTGAATGGCCAAGATTGAAGATTGAGAAATGCCCTAGAATCAATGGACAAGATTCAATTTGACAACCCACAATTAGGGTTAGGGCAAGTTCAAAATGAGTGGACAAGATTGATTTTCACAAAATCAAATCAAGGGTGGACAATGCATGTGACAAGAGATAGGACTGGCACAAAAAAAGAGTTGACTTGGAAAATCAAATAATAATAGATATTAATTTGATTTTTAGAGAAAATGACTATTTTGAACTAAAAAATAATTTTAATTCAAAAGTGGGACCACATGACAGTAAATAATCCAATCAAATTATTTACTAAAAGAGGGAAATGTGAAGTGAAATAATTAAATAAAAATAATTATTATTTAATTAGAGAGGATGACCAATAATTAAATAAATTAAATATTTTTTTTAATTATGAAAAGACTTTCGAAATTAGTGATGTATTAAATAAATTATTTATTTATTTAATAATCAGGAAGACATAAATGGGCAAAGATAATTAAATAAATTAAGAAATTTATTTAAATATAAGAGGACTTTAGACAATTAGCAATGTATTAAATAAATTATTTATTTATTTAATAAACAAGAGGAATAAAAAGGATATGAATTAATTTTATTTAATTAATAGACAGAAGTGGACCAAAGACATAATTAAAATATCTTAATTATGTTAGGAAGAAATGGTGGAAGAATAGAGCTTGCAGGCCTAGGTCATTTTTATGTGTCTACAGTCCCCACACCCATTGTCTTGGATTATGATTTTGATGTCGGATATGGCGAGGATGGCGGGTGTCTCTATCACAGAAGTGGAAGCGAGAGAAGCTGGCTCAATGTATGGAGTTGAAGGACCCTCATCATTTTTAGGCACTTGGGGTATTTTGTAATATTTGGCCTCTAGATTTTTACAATAATAAAAAGGTTCAGGATCCCCATGGACAGTGACTTCTTGGCCTTGGTATGGGAACTTTACACATTGATGAAAGGTAGAGGCTAAATCTTGCATTCCATAAATCTAGGGACGTTCCAGGAGGATGTTATAAGGCAATTCCAAGTTGAGGACTTGACATGTTTCCCTCATGACCGGCCCCACTTAAATAAGGAGTTGGATTGTGCCCTGAGACATTCTTTCTTGATCATCATAAGCTCTAATGGTAATGCCTTTTCCCTTTTGAACAGTATCTTCAGAGAAGCCCAAACTTTTTATTAGTTTAAGGGTGCATATGTTTAACCTTGCACCTCCATCTACCAAGACCATTTTGATCCATTTTTTGTGAATGAAAGCCTCAAGGTGAAGCGCATGATTATGAGATGATTGTGTTGAAATATTGTGTTATGAGAATGTCAGAAGGTGCGGTGTAGTGAGGTGTGTGACCATAGCTTGAAACTTATCCCCATCAAGATCATTGGGGATGGAAGATGAGGTCAAGGTTTCTTCAAGGATCTTCTTGTGGGCTAGTGATATCTTCAGTAACTCCATGATGGAGATCTATGTTGGGGTTCTTTTTAAATAATCGATGACATTGTAGCCATTGGGAATAGTTCCTGAATTAGAAGTGGATGCTCTAGGAGGCTGAGATGACCCTACAATGGTGAATTTTCCACCTCTTGTGGTGACTCCACAATTAGCTTGGGCTCCTTTGATGGTGATGGTAGTGCAATATTCATCTAGGGATGCAACAACATGGTCGTATACATGGTTCATGCTTTTAAAAGTATCGGTACCCTTTCCTTTGTCATTGTTATTGTTCCCTTTGTTATTATGATTGGGCATCGGATTCATGTAGATCTTAAGGTTTTTATTTCTAGCCGATTGTCCCATGTCTATGATTTTATCATCAATGAGGTCTTGAATGAGGTTTTTCAATCTCATACAACTAGCAGTTGTTTGTCCCTTGATCTTGTGGAAATCGCAAAAGGTGATTTTCATTGTACCATGGTGGTTTCACCAAGGGGTCTTGACAATTTTCATAAGTGGGGATTGTGATGAGTTTTTCCGCCACTAACCTCTACATGATGGATTCGGCTAATTCCCCAAGGGTTGTGTACATCCATTTGGGGGAGTTTTTATTTTGTTTTGGTGGCCCCCTTTGATCGTTCACATTATTGATTGTTTAATTGTTCATTTGTGGGGTCACAATGTTAGCCTATCAATTGTTTTGATTGTTGTTTTGAGGTTGTTGTTGGGGTCTTGGTGTGTTTTGTCGAGGATCGTTGATGACCACTTTGGCTTCGACAACACCATCATTGGTAATGTTTTTGTTTTTCACCCATGTGTTAGGTTTGTTGTTTTAGCTAGTGGGTGGGTGATTGTTTTGTTGTTCAGGGTATGTGGGTGTACCTCCTTGTGCAGTGAGGGCTTGTTCAATGTTAAATGCTTTGGAGATCAATTGATCGTATGTGGTGATACCTTGCACCTTGAGATGGAATGCCAAGGCTCCTTCGAGATTGGAAATGATGGTGCAAACTTGTTTTTTTAGCATGACCCATTTGCTCTTATTAGCCTTGGATCACCATCATTGTAGGAAGGAAGCAAATGATTCATTATTCCCTTGTTTGAGAGATGATAGTTCCTAGACAGACTGACATCCATACCAATATTGAATGTGTATTTTTTTATAAATGCGTTGACTATCTCTTGGAACTTCTTGATGCCTAAAGGGAGGTGAGAGAACCACTCCATCGCTTGGCCAACCAAACTTCTAGGAAATAGCCGCATCAGATATGTATCATCATATGCGACTTCCATGCAATGCACTTGGAATTCCCTAATGTGATCTTCAGGGTTTCCCGTCCCATGATATTTATCAAATTTGGGGATCTCAAATCCCTTTGGGAATAGTTTCATTGCAAGGCTCCTATCAAATAGATAGAGAAACAAGTTGCTGGGCATTTTTCATGGTTTTCCTTGATTGAAGATCAAGCACTTGTTGTGAGAGCAGCTTGATTTGGGTTGTTACATCATTTTGTGGATTAGGGGGTGGAGTGAAGATGTTATGTGGTGGTTCAAATGGAGGGATGGGTGGATTTGTTGGTGTGTTGATGGATAATGCTTGCACATTTTGTTGCGCCAAATATTCTTGTAATTTTTGTTGTACCAACAACGCTTGTTGTTGGCCTTGTTGTTACTGCGCAAGTAATGTTGTTTGTTGGGCTTGCTATTATTGTTGTGCTAACAATGATTAAATTTTGAGCTGCTAGTTGGGATGCTTCTTGTTGCTCTTGGTATTGCTTTAGCGCTTGTTGGTATGCTTGTTGTTGAGCTGCTTGTTGTTGTGCAAGGTGTTGTGCTTGCACTTGTTCTTGTGCTTGGGATTTTACTTGGGCTTGTTGATCTTGGTATTGGGCTTGAACTTGTGCTTGTGCTTGGGCATGTGCTTGTTGGGAAGCTTGTGCAATTTGTGCGACTTGTGTGGCTTGCATTGCTTGAGCAACTTGTCCTACTTGTGCTGCTTGAGTGGCTTGTTGTTCTATGTTGCTAATTGTGCTTGTGCTTGCCAAGTGGCTTGCACTACTTGCACTACTTGAGCGGCTTGTTGTGCAGCTTGTCAGTTTTGGATTTGTTGAAGTGCCTTCTAATAGGCAGCTTGTTGAGTAGCTTGTAGTGTGATACTATATTGGTTTTCCATATTTGTGTGAGGTGGTGAAGGTGGTGGCGGATTTGGTATGGTGTTTTTTGTTGTGATGAGAGAATCATCGTATTGATGATTTGAATTTGTGTAGTGGATGGTGCAATTGTTATGCTTGGTCCTTGGGAGACTAAGGCTGATGATGTGATGGTTTCTTGTGTTATTCAGATGGTTGCCATTTCTTGTGATGTTAATGGCAAGGTCAGGGGATTTGGTATGATGCTTTGATTGATGATAGGGTGATTATTTTGAATGAGTGGTGGTAATGGTAGTAACCCCAAACTGAGAGGTGATGCGGATGTTAATGGTAAAGGTGGAAATGGTGGGAGTGTGAGTGGTATATTTCCTTGGGAAAATGATGAAGATGAAGGGTCAAAGATGCCTCCTGGTCCAAATAAGTCATCTTCTCCTTGTGAGATCATAAGGAGGGATGTTTGCTCAGTGTTGCATGAAATAATGATGATGGGTCATTGGGATCGTGAAAAGTGAGGGGGACATATGGGTGTAATGGATTTTGGGGGATGGATTTACCCAAGATAGTGTTTGCATCCAAATCTTGTTTTCCCACAAGAGGGTGTGTTTGTAGTGCATTAAGAAATTCACTTCCTTTGTTAACAATAGGTTGAGTTGGAGCAATGGATGATGTAATTTGGGGGATGGGTTGGGTGATGTTTTGGAATGGAGGTGTGGATCAAATTGGATGCATGGATGAAATTGGAGGCATGACCCAAAAAATTTGTTCCACAATGGTGCTCACATCATAATTGGAAGGAGTTTAGCCCCTTGTTTTGCTAATTCAAGCATATATTGTGAGGGATGGAGCTTCATCATGATGTTGACAATTTTATGGTTTTCAGGATTTTGGACCATTTCAGTGATCTCATCTTGTGTCATCCAAAAGGCATTATTGGTGATATCCTCTACTACACTTTCCTCTTGTGGGTTTTGTGATGATGAGGGAAAATTCGTTAGGGGATTTCTTGATCCAATGGGATTTATTTCAGAATTGGTTTGGCTTAGGTCACTTGAAGTTGATGTATCTTTGCTGGTCTCCATGTTCTTCTTGTGTTGTGATCTTGTTTGAACCATAAAATGGTTCAAAAGAGAAGATCTAGGATGTTTAAGGATCAAATATGTGAAGATGAAAATGTGTGAAGATGGACGATATGGATGATTAAACTCTTAGGAAATCTTGAGGGAATGCTAGAATTTTGGGACTTTTTGGATTTTGATTTGATTTGATCCAATTATTGCATTCTTGGATTTTAACCTTCACTTGGTTTTGCTTTGGATTTTGGATTTGGATAGTGAATGAGTAGATCCCAAGATGTTGGATGTTATCTATGGGATGAACTAATTCACAAGATGATGACTTGATTAAGTGTAGGGAGAGGGATGCATCTACCCACACCTAAGGAAACAAGGATGATTTGATAATTTTAACTAAGCATTTGAAGAAGGATATATCTACACATACCTAGCCAAAACAAGATGATTTAATGTTTGATTCATGGATTTTCCAAAAAATCTAGCATGAAGGATGGTTTCAAGATTTTCAAGAGTTGGTGAGATGATCTTGGTTTGATATTTGAATGATGGATGAAGGTTTTGAATTTTGATCCTATGTGTACCTAAAAAGACTCTTGTTTACAAGACCTCGGTATTGAAGAACATGCTCTACTCTAAACAAAGTGTTCAAATTCTCAAAAAATATTTGGATTTTCAGAATAATAAGACGAGTACAAATTGGGATTGTTTCTTTAAGCCTTCTTGTAAAAGTTGAAAAGAAATATTTGCCTAAATTTGTATACCATTGAGAGATGCTTTTGATGAGCTTTTTGAATAAGAGCTTTGACCTTTGGTTTTTGGATTTTGGTCTTCTTTGAAATACTAATTTGATGAGGCTCATTTGTGAGATTAATTGTTCTTATCTTTGTTTAATGACTTCTTTTTACCATAAACACTTCTTGATTAGGTCTTTGAAACTAGATGTCTAATGTTTTAATTTCTTCTCATCCCACAAAGTGTGTTATGTGGAAATTGGGGAAATCAAAGCAAAATTTACCTAATGTTTACTTTAGTAGGAGAAAATTGAGATGAAATCCCAATGCCTAGAAACCTCTAAGGATACGAATCCCAAGGGCAAACAAAGGCATGTGAATTCGTTCAAGGATATTTGCTTCTCCTAATGGGTTTGAACTTTGGTGATAATGTTAAATGTTTGTTTTCCAATGTTTTCGATCAAGCAATGTGTTTTGATTTCAAGAACAAGTACAACCATATAGATATTTGAGACAATATTTGTTGAGTCCCCACTTGGACAAGTCCAGCTACACCAACTTTTAGCAGATGGTTAGATGTTTGACCCCACTAGCTCCCCTCCATGGCTCAACACTTCTTTCGAGGCAGCCAATCATTGGTACCCATGAATCTCCCATGGCATACTTTCCATCTCTACTAAAAGTCGTAAAAGTGTGGGGCAGCTTTAGAACGACCGTTCTTGCACCAACAAATAGATTAGGATTTTGGCCTTTCTAAACAAGGGTTTTAATATGGACATTCCATTCGTGGGGGATCATCCATGCAACGAGAGATCATTGCTTCCCTTCTCGTCAAAATAATCCTTGTGATATTGGACTTTGTTCCAATACCCACACTTATATCCCAGGTGGAAGTCGCTTGGCTTTAGCGTGTTTCCAGTTGGTTCATTCCCTTGGTTGATTACGTTTTCCCACAAGGCAGGCCCTCTAAGATAAACAAAAGCAAGTAAACATATTTGTAACGTGATTAATCTTTGTTGCAAACCAAAGAGAGAGAATGTACGCAATATGCTCCACTCATACTCACAAGATTTGTTCAATTTTTAATCCCAAATGAAATGTGTGGGAAATTACTTACGCAACTTAATGTCACCAAAAGGCCTTTGATTCTCAAGATCATCATGAGGCACAAGACAACCACATACATCCTTTTAATGATATTTATTACTTTGAGTAAGTAATTACAAAACAAAGAAGCACTTGTTCATTTTAAACTCACAAAGCAATGATTTGATTCTTTTTAGTGCACCAAAATGAAATGTGGAATTTTCCTTGTTCAATTGTTAATCCTCAAAGAAAATCTAGTGAGTTTGTCCTAAAGTTCATTTTAAACCATTTGTAGCTAAAAATTTAATTGTTATTTTCAGAGCCCAAAAGAAATCTAGTATGTGCTAAGAGCATGAAAAGAAACAAATCCTTGAGAGAGATTATGAATTCTCTAAGAGTGTTAAACAACACTAAAGTGTTCAAAAACACTTGATATTATGAGATAATGATGACATTATGAGACCTCCACTAGGTTTTTTTTTCTTCACCTTTGATTTAGCCAACCTACAAAACCAGTTAGAATTACAAAACAGAGGTCAGGAAAGCAATCAATAACCCATATGATCAAAATTAAAAAGGCACATGTCATAAAAACAAGCTAAATTTCACTTTTTCCTTTACTCTAGCAGTGGAACCTGCACAGGCAATGTAGTTTGAGAGACCCAGCTGTGCTATATGGCACTGCTAATTCTGTACATGTCATTATGTATCAAAATAGAGAGGGTGATGGCGTTAGACTTTTGGCCAGCGGTGCAGTTTGGAATTTAAAAATTCCAGCACATAAAAATAGCGGTGTAATTTAGAAATTTGAATTCTAGGCGAGAACACCAAAGCATCATAGTTTGGAGTTTGAAGAGGTGCTATATGGTGATGCTAGTGTGACAATGGTTTTGTATAGCGACACTATTCTGCTAGCGGTGTAATTCCCTATAGACACAAAAAATAGAGAAAAAACATAATTTTTTTTATAAAAACATGATTTAAATGTGAGATTTTCCCTCCTAGATCCAATATGTAGAACCTAGATCCTAGCACCTACAAAACATTATAAACAAACACCTTGTTAGATCCAATGCAAGTAAGTATCAAGATTCCCCATGAAATCCATTCACATGCTCAAAATAGGGAAGAAAGATTAAATACAAAGCAAGAAAGAAAGTAAATCCTAATTAAGCAAGAAAAATTTTGATCTCATGGGGGAATTGATGCCAATTTGATGTAAAAATTGGCCATTTCCCAACTCATATGATGCAATTTTGATGAGTGATGAAGAGTGATCCACTTTGTTGAAGATTCAACTATGCTCAATGATGAAAAACTTGCATAACCTAGCTAATACTTTGATAAAATTGATGAGGATGCCTATGCTTGGAGATGAAATTGAGTATAGTAAGTTTACTCAAATTGTGGATGATCAAATGAGGAGAGAATGCTCTTATTTATAGGAAGACAAGATGGAAGAATTCCCAAAATGAAGCAAAATGGGATTGACTTTTAACCAATGCCCAAGTGCCACATGTCAAGATGTGAATGGATGAAGGGTGAGCACATTTTGATGAATGTGCCCATAAATACAATTAGGTGTATTTTGAAAATATTGAAATGACATGTAAGAGGGAAAAAAGAAAGTCTTAAATGCCACTTGGCTCAATGCATAAGAAGAAATAAATGTCTCGTTGGAAGGACAAATCCACTTGGATGGATTTCAAATTTGGAAGAATATTCTTTCAAAGATGTCATGTTGAGAGAAAATAGAGAATTTATAAATCAATTAAATTGATTTATTTGTGCAAGTGGGAAAAGCTAGAGGATGTGACATGGATTAAGATTAGATTTAATGAGGATTTGATTAAATTAGAGGAGATTAGGTGATTTGACAAATTTGACTTAGATTTTAGGATTTAAATAAATCAAAGTTGAAAAGAAAATGATTTAGACTTAGTTAAATAAATATTTTGTTTTATTTAACTAAAGGGGATGATGTTATATTAAATTAGATAAATGTTTAATTTATTTAATTTAATAGGTAGACTTTAGAGTTTAATTAAATAAAATTGATTTATTTAATTAAATATAGAAACGGAGTTAATTAAATTAGATTGATTAATTTAATTAACAAGAGAGAATGACTTAATCAGATTAATTAAATTAATCAGATAAATGATTATTTATTTAATTAAGGGATGAAGAGTGATGATAGGCTAAGAGGGTGATTCAAGACGAAACGGTGTTAGTTAATCGAGATCAAGTATGCAATGTCAATCAGTACATTTTATGTGCCTACACACACATTGCTCAAGGTAATTATTTATGTGTTCGCATTCATTGTTGTTAGGTTTCCCCTTTGGAAAATGTTATTTATTAGGCTTATAGATGTAAAATAGGGATTATTAAGGCATAATTAAGTCCACTTTAATTGAGGAGACCCAAACAAAGTGTGAAAATGTAAAGGAGTACATTTTTCTATACTATATTACTTATTTGACATCAATGAAAACATATGTTAAAAAATCTACCCCTTTGTCATAGATAGAAAACAGGAAAATGATGGCCACACACAAAGACAAATCTAATGTTGTTTGAATCAGAAAACTACCTCACATTGATTCCCACTTTCTCCCCTTCAAATGATTTAACATTTTGAGTTCTATTTCTCCCTCTTTGACATCAGTGGCAAAGGTCAACTTCTTTTTTAACACTCTACATAATTCAGAAGCCTATTTCTTGGATAGACTCAGCCTGAGCCCATACCACACTGCTTCAAAAAACACTCTACAAGACCCAAAAGTATTCTTATGTAGGAGACAATGCTCCCCATAAAATTATGCTTCCTTTTGATTCAAGAGGAGGGAGAAAAAACTCCCAAATTCTTCTAGAGACATTCAAAAGTATCCTTAGGAAGTAGTTTTGTGAAAAAATTTGCTACTTGCTCCTTGGTTTCAAAATACTCCACCTTCACTTATTTTTCTACAACCTTCTCTCTTAGAAAATGATACTTAATTTTAATATGTTGTATCCTTGAGTGCATTACTAGATTCTTTGAAATATGAATGGAATGAGTATTATCATACAAAATGGAAATAGGTTCATCAAAATCTATCTTCATCTCCTTTAGATTGTACTTGTACATAATATCTAAGTGCAACATGAAGCTGTTGCAATGTACTCTATTTCCATTGTAGATAAAGATATTGAATCCTGCTTCTTTCTTAGCCATGATACAATACTATCACCAAGAAAGAAAGCTCTGCCACTTGTACTCTTCTAGTCATCTATGCTTCATTCCCAATCTACATCTATGTATATAGTTTGAGTGAAATTTTCACTCTTAGGATACAACAAACCAAAATTCATTGTAGCCTTTAGATATCTGAATATCCTCTTTATTTATTTGACATGAGTTTCTTTAGGTTCCACTTGAAATCTAGCTAACATCCCAACCTCTTACATTATATCTGATAAATTTTCTTGACTTAACATTGTTCTAGCCATTCCCATATAGTTTGGTTCTTTCTTTTGGCAACTCCATTTTACTGCAAAGTCTTCGTTGGAAAATGTGCCTCAACTTGTTGGCTTGTAACTTCCCTTAAAGCTTGGAATTTTTCCCTTTATTGTCCTTCATGTCGCAAGATCACTAAAATTATGAACTTTGGAACTCATGTCGAAGAGTTTTGGAAATTCATAACTTTCTGACATATCGCTAGATCATGGAAAGTTGAAACTTCATAACCTAAGTCACGAGGTTCTAAAATATCTTAACCTCCTAACTTAGCGATGCAAGTTCTCTTTGTGGTCAGCATGTCACGGGATTTGAGAAATTCATAACCTTTGATAGAGGTTCTAAATTTTGGTTTTCTAGCGACATAGCGACTTCGTATAGGATTATTCAGTGGTAATGACTTTGATGTCATGTTGATAGTGTAATGTCATATTTATTGATTGACAGTTGTGATTTAAATAATCCAACGGTGCTCGCTTACTCTACGCTCCTTTGTGGTGAGGACCGATGGGCTCTTGTGAAGTGAGCAGAATTTTCTAAGTGGTTGACATTTGTTGGCTTAATTAATGATCAAGATAACTTTGGTCTAATGGTGCCCACTAACCCCACATCTCTTGTGGTGGGTCCCAAGTGACTCTTGCGAGATGTGTGGGCTTCAAACATGTGTCATGGTGGACTTGACTAATGCTAAGTTGTTAAGTGGCACGATGGTTGACTCAGTAAATTGTGAAGGCATATGATGGGACTTGATAGGTTAATAAGGATGGATTGTGGCATGTATAAGTAGATGGCGATTATCAATTGGATGATCGTGCAATTCACATCCTTGTTGTGAATTGTGTGGAAGTCATCAGTGTGAATGCAGGTAGCTCACCTGGTAACTAACATTGAAGGGAGAATTAATTAAATAACTACTCTATTGATAAATTAAATGAATATTTGATCTTCATGACAGTGGCACAATTTGCAGAGGTGATCGAGATCAAATTAGATTGGATGAACAGGAGGATGCATTGAATGTATATTCAAATCCTCTATATCAAAATTAAATGGTGTGTGGCTCGATGAAGGTGGTGGTTGAGTGGCTCTACATTGTATGCTTTACAAGCATTGTAACAGTGTGAGGAGAACTGTAATTGGCAAGTGAGGTTGGTCAAGGGAGTGTATTGTTGTTGTGAGTTAACACCTAAGAGTAAAGTTTGTAACTCTATATGTAATCTATTTACTGTAATACAAAGTGGCTCTACTTGGTGTGTGGGTTTTTTCTCCCATAAGGGTTTTCCCATGTAAATCCCGTGTTCAATTCTATGTGTGTTGTTTGATTGATATACTCTATTAATGTGTTTTCTTAGTATTGTGTAACTTAGTTTAGTTTTTTCTGCACTTCTTCCCTAAGAATTTTGCATTTGGAAGGCATTTTTGCACTGTGCTTTCCTTACAAGGGGTATCAAAGCTTGGCCAGTTGTGTTATCCTTGTGAGTATGGTTGGTTTTTTATGCTAATTCGATTTAGCAGGAGTTTTGTGGGAAAAACTAATTGTCTTGTTTACAATTTGAGATGGCAAGCACATAAGGAAGAGTAGAAATTGAAATTTTCAATGGCATCAATTTTGAGTTGTGGAAATTCAAAATGGAAGACCTATTGGTGGATAGAGACCTCTGGATTGTTGTTTTTGGAGTTATGCCCCAAGGCATGAAGCAAGAATATTGGGACCTCATAGATAGGATGGTCAGAGGAGTGATAAGGCTTTGTATGGTAGATTATGTTCTCCTAAACATCCATGAGGAGAAGACTGCATCTTCATCATGGAATAAACTTGGTGACATTTATCAGGGGAAGTCTTTGGTGAATAAGTTATTCCTGAGGAAGAAGTTATACTCCTTGAATATGGAAGAAGGTGCATCTGTAGCAGACCATTTGAATTCATTTAATATTATTGTTGCTCAGTTGGCCTCTGTGGGTGTGAAGATAGAGGAGAAGGATTGTTGTATGCCTCTGTTATGCTCCTTACCTGACACATGGGATCATCTAGAAATGGCTATTGGAAGTACAACAACCACCTTTAATATAGAAGATGTGGTTGCTTCGCTATTGTCAGAAGAAATGTGGAGGAAGTCTTCTGAGATGACCAAGGAGGCCCTTGTTGTTCGAGGTAGATCGAAGGAGAGAGGCAAGAAGAAAGACAAGAAGTCTAAATCCAAATATGAAGGGAGATCAAAGTCTCCTCACAAGAATTCCAAGTTGAAATGTTGGAATTATGGGTAGACTGGTCATATCCAAAATGATTGTAAAGAGGAGAAAAAGAAGAATAACTCTTTGGACAATTACTCTTCTCAAAGTGATGCAGATGCCTTCATTATAGCCTTAGTGACTTAGGCATCAAATGATGTCTGGATGATTGACTTAGGTACATAATTTCACATGACATCTCACAGAGATTGGTTCACTAAGTATGAAAAGTATGTTGGTGGAAAGGTGTACCTGGCAAGTGATTCATCTCTTGAAATTGTTGGTCATGGAAGTCAGAATCCAATTCCCTGATGGAAGAATCAAACAAATTGATGGCATCCTGTACATACCAAGTTTTGCTCATAACCTTCTTTATGTTAGTAAGTTGAATGATGTTGGCATGCAAGTTTCATTCTTAAATGAAGGTTGCAAAATGACTAGAGGCTCAATGGTGTTGGCCAAGGGTGTTCACATTGGCACTATGTAAAAGTTGGATGCACGTGTTGTTCAATGTAACAACATCTTTGTAAAGTCAAGCAAGGTTGCTCGTAAAGAGAAGGAGAAAAAAGACCCTCTGAGTACAAACTCCTTAGAGGTGAAACTCCCAACAGAGAAAACCATGCTATGGCATCATAGACTTGGCTACATAGGAGAAAAGGGCTTAAAATCGTTGAAAAAAAAAATCTATTAGAAGGGCTTGTTGATTGTAACCTTGAGTTCAATTTCTACGAACATTACATTTATGGAAAGCAACATCGTGTTTCATTTTATCCTAGTCCCCATAGATCTTCTGACATACTGGATTATGTTCACTCTGATGTGTTTGGTCTAGTAATTGTTCCTTCATTATCGAAGTCTAAATATTATGTTTATTTTATTGATGATTATTCGAGAAGGGCATTTGTGTACTTTCTTAAAAGTAAATCAAAAGTGTTCAGTTGGTTTAAAGAGTTTAAAAACTTGGTAGAAAATTAGACTGGAAGAAAAATTAAATGCTTAAGGATGGATAATGGCGGTGATTTTTTTTCTACATATTTCAAAAGGTACTACAAAGACAATGGGATTAAAAGGAATAAAACTACACCTTATACTCCACAGCAGAATGGAGTTTCTAAAAGGCTAAACAAGACACTAATGGAAAGAGCAAGGAGTATGTTGAGCAGTGCTAATCAGGAGCAGAAGTTTTCGGTTGAGGCTATAACTACATGTTACTTGATTAATCACTCACCTTGTTCGACTCTTGTTGACAAAATGCCTATGGAAGCATGGTCTAGTAAGAAGCCCTCTCTGAGGCATTTGTGTCTTTGGCTGTGAGGCATATGCATATGTGTCGAATGAGAAAAGATCTAAATTGGAGAACAAGGATGTCAAATGTATCTTCATTGGCTATGGCATTGGTGTGAAAGGATACAAACTTTAGAATCCTAATACTAAGAAATTTGTGTACAACAGAAGTGTAATCTTTTGAGAGTTGAAACCTTCTTCAGTTGATCTACAGTCAAAGATAGAAGAAAGAGAAAAGAAGAATGATGTAGTTGAAATTCCTCAAACTCTAGATAGAGATGATCTATGAATTCAAAGTGTACCTAATACTGGGGAGAGCTCTAGTAGCTCTGAGAGTTTTGAACAAGAAGAACCATAATCTCAGCCTCATCTTGTGAGGAGGTCTACATGTAAGAAGCGGCAACCTAAAAAGTATGGATTTTCCATGTTGTATTTGAATTGTGTCTATGCTTTGATTACTAGCACTGATGAGCCTAGGACCATGAAGGAGGCTATTAATATGTTTGATTCAAATTCTTGGTTGGAAACCATTAATGAAGAAATGGCATCATTGAAGAAGAATGAAACCTAGGATTTGGTACCTTTTCCTAAAGGGTGAAAGCTTGTTGGTTGTAAATGGGTATTTAAGAAGAAGATTGGTCTGGATGGTAGTGTTGAGAAGTATAAAGCTAGGTTGTTCACAAAAGGTTATTCCCAAGTGGAGGGAATTGATTATGGAGAAATATTTTCTCCTATAGCTAAGCTGACATCTATCAGATTTATTTTGTCATCTGTAGCTGCGTATGACTTAGAGATTGAGTAGATGGATGTGAAGACAATTTTTCTTCATGGAGATCTAGAAGAAGAAATTTATATGTCCTAGCCTAAGCACTTCATTGAAAAAGGTAAATAAATCCTAGTTTGCAAGTTCAAGAAATATTTATATGGTTTAAAGCAATCACCTAGAATGTGGTACCAAAATTTTGACACCTTTGTGTTGTCCTTGGGATTTGTGAGATCAAAATAAGATCATTTTGTGTACTACAAAACTGAAAATGGTCATTTGCTTATTATTTCCCTATATGTGGATGACATGTTATTCTTTGGAAATAGTATGGGTTTGATTTCTGCTTTAAAATCTCAATTATCAGCATGTTTTGAAATGAAATATTTAGGTGCAGCAAGGTATATTCAGGGTATGGAAATCAGAAGAGATAGGGAAAGTAGAAAGCTTTGGCTCAGTCAAAGTAAGAATATTAATACTATCCTTGAGAGATTTAGAATGACAAATTACAAGCAGCTAGTTGTTCCAGTGTTGTAAGGAATGAAGCTATTTGTTGAAGATTTTCTAAAGTCTCCTATTTAGATGGAGGACATGACCAGGGTGCCTTATGTAAGTGCAGTTGGCAGTTTGATGTATGCAATGGTCTATACCAGGCCAGATATTTCCCAAGTAGTGGGAGCTCTTAGTCAGTTTATGTCTAATCCAGGAAGACCACATTGGGATGTTGTGAAAAGAGTTTTTTAGGTATTTGAAGGGTACCTCTGAGTATGCTTTGTGTTATCATGGAAACTCAATTGGATCACAAAATTCTCTTATAATTTGTGGGCATATGGATTCTGACTAGGCAAGGGATGTTGACAACATAAAATCCACTAGTGGATACATCTTCATGCTATTTAGTGGTGCAGTTAGTTGGATGAGTAAGCAGAAGGTTGTAGTCGATTTATCTACTACTAAGGCAAAATACATGGTAGCAATACATGCCTACAAGCAAGCCATTTGGCTTAGATGTTTGTGTTCTAATGTTGTTTTTAATGCAAGGCATATTACGATTTTTTGTGACAGTCAGAGTGTTATTTGTTTGGAAAAAAATCCCACATTCCATGCCAGGACAAAGCATGTCGATGTTTAGTATCATTTCATTTGTGATATGGTGGAAGATGGAAAGGTTAACCTTGAAAAGGTGGATACTCTATAGAATGTCGTTGATGCATTAACAAATTCTGTGAGCACAAACAAGTATAGGTGGTGTGCTAGTTCGATGGGCCTTGGGGCCTATGACTTTCAATAACTTCGAGTTTGGAAGAAGCCAGTAAGTCTTCATAAGGTGGGAGCTTGTTGGAAAATGTTCCTCAACTTGCTAGCTTGGAACTTCCCTTAAAGCTTGGCATTTTTCCCTTTATCATCCTTCATATTGCGGGATCACTGAAATTCCAAACTTTGGAACTCATGTTGCAAAGTTCTAGAAATTCATAACTTTTCAACATGTTGCTAGATCATGAAAAGTTGAAGCTTCGCCACCTAATTCACAGGGTTCTGAAATTTCTTAACCTCCTGACTTAGCGATAGAGGTTCTCTTTGTTGTTGGCATGGCATGAGTTTTGAGAAATTCATAACCTTTGATAGAGGTTCTCAAGTTTGGTTTTCTAGCAACATAGAGACATTGTACATGATTAGTAAATAGTAATGACTTTGACGTCATGTTGACAATGCGATGTCATATTTATTGATCGACAATTGTGATTAAAATAATCCAACAATGTTGGCTTACTATGTGCTCCTTTGTGGTGAGGACCGACGGGCTCTTATGAAGTGATCAGAATTGTCTGAGCGGTTGACATCTATCGACTTGATCAATGATCGAGATAAATTTGGTGTAACGATGCTCGCTATCCCCGCGTCTCATGTGGTGGGTACCAAGTGACTCCCGCAGGGTGTGTGAGCTTTGTACATGTGTTGTGGTGGACCCAACCAATGCCAAGTTGTTAAGTGGTACAATGGTTGACTTAGTAACTTATGAAGGCATATGATGGGACCCGATAGGTTGATAAGGATAGATGGTGACATGTATAAGTAGATGGCAATTATCGATTGGATGATCATGCAATTCACATCCTTGTTGTGAATTGTGTGGTAGTCATTAGTGTGAATGCAGGTAGCTCGCTTGGTAATTGACATTGGAGGGAGAATTAATTAAACAACTACTACAATGACAAATTAAATAAACATTTTATCTTCATGATGGCGACACAGTTTGCAGAGGTGATTGAGATCAAATCAGATTGGATGAACAATAGGATGCACTGAATTTATATTCAAATCTTCTATATCAAAATTAAATGGTGTGTGGCTTGATGAAGGTGGTGTTTGATTGGTTCTACATTGTATGCTTTACGATCATTGTAACAATGTGAGGAGAATTGTAACTGGTGAGTGAGGTCTATCAAGGAATTGTATTGCTATTGTGAGTTAACACCTGAGAGTGAAGTCTATAACTTTGTATGTAATCTATTTACTATAATACAAAATGGATTTACTTGGTGTGTGGGTTTTTTCTCCTGTAAGGGTTTTCCCATGTAAATCTGGAGTTGAATTCTATGTGTGATGTCTGATTGATATACTCTATTTATGTGTTTTCTTAATATTGTGTAAGTCAGTTTAGTTTTTTCTACACTTCTTCCCTAAGAATTTTGCATTTGGAAGGAATTTTCACACTGTTCTTTCCTTACAGTCTTTAGGTGCCATGTAGCTCACATACTTCTCCATACGGATTAGAACTAAACTTTACACCTCTATCAGATCTCATGCAATTGATAGTTCTATCAGTTTCACTTTTAATCATGGTCTTAAATGCTTTAAATTTCTCAAAAGCTTCTAATTTATCTTTTAAAAATGTAATCCAAGTCATTCTAGAATAATCATCAATAAAAATAATGAAATTCCTATCACCTTGTAGACTTTTTGTCCCCATTGATCCGCATAGATACGTATGTATCAAATCCAATGGTCTTGTTGTAGAATACTCCTTAATAGGAAATCTAGTCTTTGTTTGTTTTCCCTCATGACATGGTTTGCAACTGTTGACTAAGGATTCTTGATCTTTGGCATGTCCTTGACAATTCCCTTTGAACTAATCTCCATAATATCATCAAAATTTATGTGTCTAAGCCTTCTATGTCAGAGAAAAATCTCTTATTTTTGTATAAAAAAGTAGTTTTATCCATTCAACTCATTGAGATGGTATACATAATTGTCAATCCTGCTTCCTTTTATAATCAACTCTCTAGTACCAATCTTTACTATTTAACACACTTTAGCACTAATTAAAATCTTGTAACCTCTATCACACATTTGGCTTACACTTAAAATATTATGTTTCAATCCTTCAACATATAGAACATCATGAGTTTTTATATTAACACCATTAAGACTCAAAGTGCCCTTACCGATAATATTAGCAATAAAATTTTTTCCAAGAGCTACAAATCCTCCATCAAACTTCTTGAAATGTGTAAACTTACTTTTGTCTCTATTCACGTCGCTTGAACATCCATTGTCAATGATCCATAGATTCTTCTCCTTTCGAGCATGTAAAAAGCAATTTCAACCGCCATGTATTTCTCTAATCTTTTCTTCTCTGATTTCTTCATTCAAACTTTATCTAATTCATTATTTTGACATTCTACACTTTTTCTTTCTATTTTCGATAGAAAAGGACTCATAAAATTGCTTCTAAAATTTCAAGCAATATATCCAAAATTGTTGCATTTTTGGTAAATAATATTGAAATTATACAAAGGTGCAAATGTGTTGATGCTAACAATGCTATTTCTTCTTACTAGATCCCTTCTACATGTTGGAAGAATGTCATTGGTGTTGTTGTTGGAAACGTGAGCATGATGGATAAGCACAAAGGTATACTATTATGTGTTGCAATGTTGTCATTGATGTCAATATTGTATCTTGATATGAAGATTTCGTTGCAAATAATTTTGGTTGGTTCTAATAGGTTTTGAGATATTTTTGGAGACAATTTTGTAAGATGGTTTGATATGGTAAAGTTGATTATGATGGAAAATTAGCTAAGTGTCAATTTTGTTAATTCTTTGTAACAAAACATTCAATTTTTGGGTTTGCACTAGTTTGTGAATGAAGGTTTCACTCTATGCTTCTAACATTATTTTTTTGGTTGATAGAATCATCTTATTCTATAATTTCATCATGTTTTATCTTTTGGTTTGAAAGATATGAGTGACAGAAGTTTTTATTGGAAAGTTACTATTGAACACCCAGAAAACTGAGAGGGGGTGAATCAGTATTCTACTAAACCATTTAACTGCTAACCATTCAATAATTAAAACATATCTGACTACAACTGTAAAAAAAGACATGAAAGGAATCATAACACCACATGACACATGAACATAGGGATTTTTACATGGAAAACCCAAAATGGGAAAAACCACAGTGAGGATTAGCTCAGAATATATTATAACCGATGATAAGATATTACAAGGAAAAACTTCTAGGACACACTATCCTTGAAAGGCTCATAGACTAAAATAATTACAAAAAGAAGTATGGCTCACTGCCAAAAGATGAACTGATAGAATACACCTTTTATGTGTTGAGCTCAGTTCCAATTAAGCTTTGGAATACAAAATCTTGCATTGTTTTGCAGGTTCACAACAACTACCAACTGCTTTGCACAATGTCACACTATTGTGCATCACTTCTCATTACTTGTCACATCACTCCCATACACTACTATATATACATATAGTACAAAAATGTTTCATACATATATATACCAACTTACATCAACATACATCAATTAGGTCGGTCGAATTATATGTAAACACACTCGATTCAAAATAGCTTGTCGACTCAAACCAAAAACTTCTTTTGTGCTAAAAGAAAAACATGCAAGACATAGATTAGGTTGGCTCAAACCTAATAAAGATCTCTTTAATCATCCACAAATTGTATCATCATACCACTTATTCATGTCAGCTATAAGAATATACAAAACCTATATGTTAAACTTTTGACATTTATATTTTCATCCCATCTAACCAAAATCATTGAAAGCTCGTATATAGATGTATTTGATAGTCCTTAAGAACATATTAAAACCACATAGGTCAATCTTCTAACACAAAAAATTTTAGACCAAATTACTAAATTAAAATAGCTAAAACAGTATTTACAGATAGACACAAATTGTCATCAAACAATGTTGGCATCAATGAAAACACACTGGAGGGCTTCTTCTTAATTTTTTACAATAATATCCTCGTTTGTCATTGATGGCAACATGTTCCAAAAATGAAGCTTCAAAAATTGTCTTCACACTCCAAAACCAAAATCGTGCAAACTCCCCCTTCAGATATACACAAAACACATAACTTCTCTAAAACCAAAAATTTCTTTACAACTTTATTTTCTTTCTACACAAATCCTTCTCCACATAGAACCTTATCCTCCTTTGACATCAAGGAAAAAGGGTGTCAGAAAAAAAGAATAAATAGGAACATTTAACTAGAATTGGGGGAACCTTCTAATTCCTTAAGAATAGCTTCCCAAGCAGGTTTTCCATCATCCCAGAATTGCTTTACTCTTACAAGAGTTTTATGCAATGATTCTATTTCTACTAATCATTCTTCTCCTTCTTTCAAAGTGGATGGGTTAAGATTCATCTTGTCTAGTTTCTCTACATCCACCAAGCCACTTGATACACGAATATGTCTAGACATTACCAGATCTCCTAGTTGTCCAAACTACCTCATTGCATCTTATTTCTACCTTTGTAAGGTGAAAAACTTACTTTGCAAGTTTGCAATAGAATTCCAAGCAACATAATTTTTGTCATCTGCAATTTTGTAGGTTCTGAAGGCATTGGCAAGTTGAGACTCTATCGAGTCCATTAAGTATTTAATGCCTCGAGTGGAATCTAGCCACCACATGCAATACACAAACAATATCTAAGCTTCCTCTTCACAATATTTTACCTCTTCCAAATATTCCAACAACTTGCTATGTGTGATTGCACATTTATCTTGCAGAACTAGTAGCCTTTTCTCCAAGATCCTTAACTCTGCCTCCTTTTCAATCTATTTCTTAAGGTTGGAGGTATATTCTTTAAGTGAGTCAACTAAGAACTTTAGATTTTCAATGGGGGATAAGAAGTCATCGATTATGATACTGGGATTTATCTCTTGCAAAGCCTTAATGGCATCATTTACCAATCTAGTCCCTTTCTGATAGGTTTCAACAATTTCCTGTGTACCAAAGTCAAGAAAATACCACAAATATTTATCCTTTCAACTGGTGAGATCTTACTCAAATCCAAATAGCCTAGATGTGATGGAAGTTGAATCAATTGAGGTGGAAGCACAAGATGAGTCCTTGTGTTCCTTGTCAATAAACCCTTAAAGTATTTCCAGATGATTCTCTGGATGGCTTTGATGGCTTAGTGGTCTTGGATGATGATTCTTCACTTCTTCCAACCTTTGTTTCTTCCTTATTTTCTTCTTTATTTTCCTCTTCTTCTTCTTTGGAGGGTTTTTTAGATGATTGTCTTTATTTTCTTCCTCCTTGTCTTCATCATCTTTTACATCATTACTCTTTTCATCTTTGTTTCCTTCATCTTCATTCTTATCTTCTTTTCCATTATTTCTAATATTCTCATGGTGTTATTTTGGATTGTTACCGGTGTCATTTTTATGCTGATCTTTAGTCTATTTATTGGTTGTATCCTTTGTATCATTTAGAGGAGCAAACATTTCCAAAGTAGTATGAGCATTATCAGCCTTATCCAAAATAGGATGGTCCTTTACTTCTATAACATTAGCAAGCTACTATACTTGAGTTGTATGAGATGAAGAACTAGTTCTCATCCCATATTTCTTTACCATTTGCCTTATTGTATCAATAGTCTCTTTTCTTAGCCTTTTGGTATTGTCCTTTTCTTTAGTCATTAGAAGAGTGACTCTCTATTTAACTCTAAACATTTGAGAACATTCTTTTAATAGGGTAGCTGCTTCTTCCTCAAACAAGGAAGATCCATATGTATTCAAGGCATTAGATTTGATTTAGTTCTCAACAGTTATTGCTTCATGCCTTCTTTGTACCAAAGCTTCCCATACATTTTTATTCACCTTCTTCCTTATAGATTGCATATTCTCATAAAAAATAACCATATATTGAATGAAAGCATTTATGATTGTTTCTTTATCTGGTTCATTAACTTCATCAAAAAACTTAGCAGTAGCTAGCAATTCCTCATATTTTATCATATTTTTACTAAGGCTTTTGTTGTGCAGTTTTGCACACACGCCCCACTGGAAGTAGGGACCCTCTTTTTGCTCTGGCTTTTGGTGTCTTTTGGCCCCTTAATTTTATTGGTTTCATTGCCTTCAGAGGTCCTTAGATGTTCATCTTGCTTGCCCAAGTGATTTCCCCAGGTTGCACTTTGAAAAAACTAAGTTCTGAGCAAAATCCGGGTTTTTACCCCAATCCGGGATTTTCCGGTCCGTCCGGATTTTCCCGGATTCCGCTCGAAGTCCGGCTCTGTGGGAAAATCCGGGTTTTTAGTCCAGTCCAGGATTTTCCGCTCCATCCAGATTTTCCCGATTTCGATGAAATTTCCGGATCCGAGCGAAGTCTGGGTTTTTGCCTGTGTTCGGGATTTTCCGCCCGACCCGGATTTTCCCGGATTCCGTCAGTTTTGCAGAATGTGCGAAAAGTCCAAAATTTTATGCCATCCACAAAAATCCAGTCCACCCGGATTTTTCTAGATTTTCTGTAAGGCTTTGTGCAAATTGAAATACTAGATTAAATTGATGAATTTGATGACAAAATGCTCAACATCCCATGCTTAATTTGATATATTACACGATGTTTCATGCATTCTTGGTTCATTTTGATGATCTATTGTTGAAATTTTGCCTTATTTAGTCCAGTCCGGGATTTTCCTGTCCGACTGGATTTTCTCAGATTCCTGTCTGCCTAGATTTTCCCGGATTCTGGTCTGGAATCCGCCTGACCTAGATTTTCCTGGATTTTCCCCTTGGTCTGGTTTCTTGAAATGGAAATTTTTTCGAAAATAATTATTTTTTCCAAAAATGGGAATTTTTTTTAAAATGTCCTGAAAATGAAAATTTCTTGAAAAAGATGTTGAAAATAAAATTTCCAAAAATGGAAAAAATTTTGAAAATGGAAAGTTTCCTTATAAAAATGTAAGTTTTTTAGAAAAGGTCAAAATTTTATTCAAATTTAATTTGAACATGTGGGCTATTAATGATGATATCTGCTTTTCAGGACTAAACAAATATTAAAAGGGGGACTTGCATATGGATTCGTGCCAAAAGAGGGAAATCTGGAAGTGTTCAATTTTAATTTTCAAAATGGGACCTGCCTAAGAATCCGTGCCAAAACTGTCTACAGCTGGAGGACTTTCTGGAAGACACACGAATCTGATCTTGCTGGAGATCGTAGGCCGACATGGATAATATTCATGCATTTAATGCAAATCTTGTCCTCTTTTGAATTTCTCCTAGGCTGACCTGTTTTGAGGCCAATTATTGTTGTAGAATCTAATTGGGCCGACATGTTTGGGGGTTCTCTATAAATGGAATTCATGCCTCATTTGTAAGGGGGGAGATTTTAGGAGTTTGACTAGGCCAGAATTTTGCTAAGGCCAGAATTGGCAAGTAGTTTTCAGAATTAGCTGTAGGAGATGAGAGACTTGAAATTGTCATGTAATGCTGGAGAAGTAATGCAATTGGGTTGTTGATTTGGCAAACTTTGTATTTATTTTCAACAGTTTTTATGGTTTCTTGCTCTTGATTCTCAGATGTTAGATTTCAGCTCTTTTACAATGATGGTGAAATGTTAGTGATGTTGATCGATTTCCAGTCCATACTTTTAGTAATTTGCTGATTGTAGATTGTTGTGTAAAGTTAGTCTGGGCCTCACTTCTGTGCTAAGTTCAACTTTGAATGCTCATTTACATTGTGCCAGTAGTTGGGTATGTGAATGAATGTTCAAAGTCTGAAAATCTTCAGATTTCCCTAGAAGATCGCACCATTTTTGTGTAGTTGCAGGTTTGTCCTTGATCAAGCAGAGATCGGTTTTATTGGGGATCTGTCCATTTGCAGCTTTCATCATTACTGTGATTGATCTTAGGAGTTAGAATAGAATAGAATCTCTCTAAACCCTTATCTCTTTTGTTGTTTATTTTGAATCTGGGTTAGTTTTCGGATTGAAAGCATCACCATATTGTTGCATCTGATGAAAATTCACTTCTAGCATTGTTCATTTGTAAGGCCCCTTATGATTACCAGCATTTTCACATATTATCTGAGTTGTTTATGCATTGTCATGACCTGACACCCGAGAGACCTTGGGGTGATTTTCAGTAATTTATTATTGAGGATTACCTTTCAAGAGAGATAGAATATTGTATTTTGTCTGAGTTGTTGCTGTGCAGAAAACACCATCAATAGATTGGCGCTAGAAGGAGGGCGAACAAGGTGACATAGCTGGAAGTTGAATGAGCCTTCATCCTGAAAATCTGAGACATGACAGATCTCTCTAAATCTAAAAATACAAGCTCCGAGTCAAGATGGAAAAGTAGCGTTATGTTTTTCATGATGGAAACAGTCTTCAGATTGATTTTTTTCAAATCTGTAAGTCCTTGAATAGGAGGATAAATCAATGGAATGGCAAGGGTTTGCATCATTGTGCATTTTCAGATAAGTGTAGGCTTCATAATACCTGTAGACACAATGAGTTTGAATGCTTGGCCTTTCTAGACAACATCGAGATGGTCTTGCAAAGGAACCTTTTCATGCAAAACCTGTCTGAACCATTAGCCACCTCAGATCTAGGGTTTATTGATGTTGCAGTTGAGGCATTCACACGGATGGTCGAGGATCAGTTTTCTAGTGGTTAATGCTTGCAGGATTTCCTTTCGTCTAAATGGTGCAGAGTCCATGATGCATCCCATTCAGAGTTCATCTGTCATTCGTGTGGGGACATTATCTTTAAAGTTGGAGAGTACCTGGAGTGGAAAGGTGAGTTAAGCAAAGAATGCACTGCAGAAGGGCTGACTAGTTCTGAATCCAGGGATGGCATTGCAACTAATTTTGACATGACTTTGGAAGGAACTGAGTGTCATGAAGATGAATCTGAGGCATCAGAGATAACAGAGGAATATTCAAGTGAAGAATCACCTACGAAGATCAAGGAGGATGTTCTTGTTGAGGCTAGTCAAGTTCCTGAAAATATAGTGGGGGCTGAGAAAAAGGTTCCCTTCCAAGACGAAGATGTGATACAGACCAGATACAAAGAGTTTGTTGCCAGAATTATAAGAGATTGGTCAAGCCTAGGTTTTGGATTCTACCTAGAGGAGCTGTTGTTACCAGCTTGGTGCAGGATACATGAAGAAGAGCATTTAGAATTCACCTGTTTCCAGTGCCAAACAGTCATGAAGGAGGTGAAGGAACAAGTACAGCTACTCTTACATGCTAATGATACACAGACAGACACATTAAACAAGTCTCTGACTGAGGAATGTCAACCAGTGGCTAATGAATGTCTTGAAGAACATGAGGAAGCACTTAGTGAAGTGATCAACATTCCTGATGATTATGATCAAGAATCTGAGCTAGTGCCAACAGAAGATGAATTCAGGGAATCTTCTCATTTATCAAATTCTATTTTTTCTCAGCTTATTGATGAACTGCACAATGAAAACTCACAGATTCTATGCATTATTGATGGAGTAGCTAATGCGGTTCATGCTAATGTGTAGGAAAATATGAATGATGTTGAAAAAAGAAATGTTGCAATCAGTATTGGCGAACATGCTCCAACTTCTTTAGGTGAGAATGTGCTGGAAGATCAATCTGTGATACCTTCAAATGAGCATCCTGCTGAGGAAATTGTTGTACAAGATAATGCCTCTGCGTTTTCATTGTTGATCCCCCATGGAAATACTCAAACAGGTGAAAAGTTCCATGTTCATAGTTCAGAAAGTTTTCGATGTGAATTTCACTTTGCATCATGTAACGATCCCTCTAATTCTATCTTGCATGTTTCAAATACAAATGGAATATTGCACCATCAATGGAGACCCCCTAACGACACTATGATCAACTCTTCACAAGTGCAGGATGATGAACACAACACTCAGTTTGCAGAAATGCAAAATTAGGTTGTTTCTTTCTTTGCTAGAAATTCTGAATCTTGTCAATTTGATTATGGAGATTTAGGAAAGACAACTTGCATATGGGTTAATCATGGTTCTAATGAGTTACCTCAGTTACTAGTTATTCCTAATTTTGGCATAGAGTTTGAATACTACAATGCAGAGATTTATTTTTCTGAATATAAAGACAGGTTTGCATTTCTGAGGACTATTACCTTCACCTTATTGCTTGTCCATGCATTGATTAATCATGTGGGGATGAGCCTCAGTTCATCCTGTCTGATCATGAGCCACTTTGAGTCTCTCTGTATATAGTGTTGATTTGAATAAATGCAGCTTGCTTTTCTTTTGCTTTTGTCTGTTTTGTTTTCTTTAGGATAGATTGCTTTTCTTTGCTTCTGTTTTGGCTAGTCTAGTTTGCTTTGGGTTTCGGTTCGGTTGTTGTTTTGCTTCTCTGGCTTGGGTTTTCTATCTTCTGGTTGGGGAAGTGTCTTTCCTGTGCAATAACTCCTTATTATCTGGGATTGTTCTAAGTGTTTCATTTATGGACTTTAGTCATGTGTCTTGAATTAATGGTCAAAGATCTTTTGTTGGTGTCAAGCAGCCTGAATGTCTGATTTAAAGAGAAGGGGGTCATTGGTCTGACTTGAACCTGAAGTATTCTGAAATCTTATATCCTTCATACATCTTAAGAATCTGAAGGTTGCAGTAGGGTCCTTGCGAGGTCTTGTTGGGTGAAAAATCATATTTCTGTTTCAGTGCCACTGTGGTTCTCAGCCCTGAGTGTGGACTTCACTATTCGCAGGTTGAAATGAAAAAGGAAAAAAAGAAAGAAACAAAAAAAAGAGTAGAGAAAATATTGAAAATCAAAAGAATGAATTCAACTTATTAGGAGTATCTGAACATCTCTATCGGGGCTATGGACCCCTGACTGGCAGTAGAGCTATGTTCAGGAGAATCACAGTGATAACCTCGTTGGGGCTATGGACGCCTAACTGGCAGCGAGGCTCTTCCCAAGTTGCTTTTGGAGCTAGAATCTTTACATAGCCTGACCTAACTGAGCTTGGTTTCTACAGTAGATCAAGGAGGGAAATGAACTCACTTGCACACACTTAGATTTTCAGTTTATTGAAGGTTTAGTCTACCTTTGGTCTTGATTTTCTTTAGTCTTGCATTTTGATTTGTTTGCTTGATAGGGAGATCGAAACCAGAGATTCTGGGTTCATGATTCTCGTTCATCATCAAAATGCTCTAGAGCATTTTTTCCAGCGGAGTCACCATTTGTTGTGCAGTTTTGCACACACGCCCCACTGGAAGTAGGGACCCTCTTTTTGCTCTAGCTTTTGGTGTCTTTTGGCCCCTTAATTTTATTGGTTTCATTGCCTTCAAAGGTCCTTAGATGTTCATCTTGCTTGCCCAGGTGATTTCCCTAGGTTGCACTTTGAAAAAACTAGGTTCTGAGCAAAATCCGGGTTTTTACCCCAATCCAGGATTTTTCGGTCTGTCCAGATTTTTCCGGATTCCGCTCGAAGTCCAGCTCTGTGCGAAAATCCGAGTTTTTAGTCCAGTCCGGGATTTTTCGCTCCATCCGGATTTTCCCGATTTTGATAAAATTTTTGGATCCGAGTGAAGTTTGGGTTTTTGCCTGCGTTCGGGATTTTCCGCCCAACCCGGATTTTCCCGGATTCTGTCAGTTTTCCAGAATGTTCGAAAAGTCCAAAATTTTATGCCATCCGCGAAAATCCGGTCCACCCGGATTTTTTCAGATTTTCTGCAAGGCTTTGTGCAAATTGAAATACTAGATTAAATTGATGAATTTGATGACAAAATGCTCAACACCCCATGCTTAATTTGATATATTACACGATGTTTCACGCATTCTTGGTTCATTTTGATGATCTATTGTTGAAATTTTGCCTTATTTAGTCCAGTCCGGGATTTTTCTGTCCGGCTGGATTTTCCCAAATTCCTGTCTGCCTAGATTTTCTCGGATTCTGGTCTGGAATCCGCCTGACCTGAATTTTCTCAGATTTTCCCCTTGGTCTGGTTTCCCGAAATGGAAATTTTTCTGAAAATAATTATTTTTTCCAAAAATGGGAATTTTTTTTAAAATGTCCTGAAAATGAAAATTTCTTGAAAAAGATGTTGAAAATAAAATTTCCAAAAAATGGAAAAAATTCTGAAAATGGAGAGTTTCCTTATAAAAATGTAAGTTTTTTAGAAAAGGTCAAAATTTTATTCAAATTTAATTTGAACATGTGGGCTATTAATGATGATATCTGCTTTTCAGGACTAAACAAATATTAAAAGGGGGACTTGCATATGGATTTGTGCCAAAAGAGGGAAATCTGGAAGTGTTCAATTTTAATTTTCAAAATGGGACATGCCTAAGAATCCATGCCAAAACTGTCTACAGCTGGAGGACTTTCTGGAAGACACGCGAATCTAATCTTGCTGGAGATCGTAGGCTGACATGGATAATATTCATGCATTTAAATCAAATCTTGTCCTCTTTTGAATTTCTCCTAGGCCGACCTGTTTTGAGGCCAGTTATTGTTGTAGAATCTAATTGGGCCGACATGTTTGGGGGTTCTCTATAAATGGCATTCATGCCTCATTTGTAAGGGGGGAGATTTTAGGAGTTTGACTAGGCCAGAATTTTGCTAAGGCCAGAATTGGCAAGTAGTTTTCAGAATTAGCTGTAGGAGATGAGAGACTTGAAATTGTCATGTAATGCTGGAGAAGTAATGCAATTGGGTTGTTGATTTGGAAAACTTTGTATTTATTTTCAACAGTTTTTATGGTTTCTTGCTCTTGATTCTCATATGTTAGATTTCAGCTCTTTTACAATGATGGTGAAATGTTAGTGATGTTGATCGATTTCCGGTCCATACTTTTAGTAATTTGCTGATTGTAGATTGCTATGTAAAGTTAGTTTGGGCCTCACTTCTGTGCTAAGTTCAATTGTGAATGCTCGTTTACATTGTGCCAATAGTTGGGTATGTGAATGAATGTTCAAAGTCTGAAAATCTTCAGATTTTCCTAGAAGATCGCACCATTTCTGTGTAGTTGCAGGTTTGTCCTTGATCAAGCAGAGATCGGTTTTATTGGGGATCTATCCATTTGCAACTTTCATCATTACTGTGATTGATCTTAGGAGTTAGAATATAATAGAATCTCTCTAAACCCTTATCTCTTTTGCTATTTATTTTGAATCTGGGTTAGTTTTCAGATTGAAAGCATCACCATATTGTTGCATCTGATGAAAATTCACTTCTAGCATTGTTCATTTGTAAGGCCCCTTGTGATTACCAACATTTTCACATATTATCTGAGTTGTTTATGCATTGTCATGACCTGACACCCGAGAGACCTTGGGGTGATTTTTAGTAATTTATTGTTGAGGATTACCTTTCAAGAGAGAGAATATTGTATTCTGTCTGAGTTGTTGCTGTGCAGAAAACACCATCAATAGCTTCCATCTTTAGAGGTGGACGATAACTTATCGAAGGAGAGTTGGGCATGTCCTCCATAGGTTCTAATGTGCCTTCTTCACCTTTCTTTTCATGCACATGAATTGTGAACGCATTCTCTTCATCTTTTGTTTCTTCTTCATCAGATAAAATTTCAACATTGTCTTTGGTTTTTTCTTCTTCATTGCTAGTGGAAGTACTACTTCTATTCCTTTTCAACTACTTCTCTTCTTGCAAGCCAAGATAAATTTATTCCTGCACAACATCACTTAAGTTCCTTTTTCTATTTTCATTTTATTTTATTCTTCTTCCGAGGTTGGTAGATGGTGCAACAGGAGGTACATTTCTCTTCTTAGACATTGTGGTGTTGGGTCCATGTAAGGAAGCTAAGGTAGCAAAACAACTTCCTACACTAATCTTGAGAGGAGAATAATGTAAAACTTTTACAGCTCTTTAACAATTATAGAAAATTAAACATAAATAAACATAAATAACATGCATATCATGACATAGTGATTTATGTGAGGAAAACCCTTTTCGTTAGAAAAACCCCACACTCCAAAAGCTGCCCAATATATTATTCATAAATCACAAAAAATACAATATACTTGCATATCAAGCTTCTCACATGAGTATCACCACTCAGAGATCAAGAGACAACACAACTACTATTAGACTCTCACAAATCATCACCATCTCTATACTGTAGTCATAATACAACACCCTCATTAAATAGAGTTACATTCTAGGGTAAGATAGGCCAACAAAATATCCACCATTAGATCTAAAACCTAATAATTAATGGTTTAGATTTACAATATATCATTTATTTAATGTATGTCAGTCATTTTAGGATTTTTCCTAAAAAATTTAACACTCACATTTTTCTCCTCAACGCCACCCTACGCTACCATTGCATACACCTATTGGTGTAACTAGTAAATATATACATCCTATCAACAATAAACTGTATACAATTGCAAGGTTGAGACACATTCTCCCAAAAAATCTCCCACTTTTCAAACACCTTGCAAGAGCAATGTGAGGGAGTAAACATCATCTCTTAATTGCTAGGGGCCAAAAGGCCTATAGTCTTTGAACACCATCTGAACTTCTTTGTGCCCACAGGCTTAGTTAAAGAATCAAAAACATTCATCAAAGTCTCTACCTTAACTAGCTTCACCTCGCTATCTTCGACCATATCTATAACAAAATGATATTGTATATCAATGTGCTTGGTTTTGGCATGAAATGGTGGGTTCTTGGCTAGACATTTTGTACTCTAACTAGTGCAATAAATTGTAACTACACCTTGTTTTATTCTAATATCTAAACATAGTCTCTTAAGCCAAATGGCTTCTTTACAAGCATGAGTAGCTTCCATATGCTCTTCTTCAATAGTGGGCAAAGCAACCATAGCTTGTCGCTTACTCATCCAACTAATTGCACCACCAAATAAAGTCAACACATAAGCACTAATGGATTTGTTGCTACCAACATCACCTACCCAGTCTAAATCCACATAACCATGAATATCAAGGGAAATATTGTCTTCAATCATATTACTATGATAACATAAGGAATAATCTAAGTACCGTGTAAATATTTGAAGAATATTTTAACTACATCCCAATGAAATCTACCAGGATTAGACATATATTTGGAAAGAACTCCCACTACTTGGGCAATGTCTGGTCTAGTACAAACCATAACATACATCAAACTTCCAATTGCACTTTGGTAAGACACCTGATCATGTATTCTATCTTTGATGGAGATGTTGGACAATTTGATATAGATAACTTTGTTCCAACTGAAATAGGAACACACAATGATCTACAATCCTATATATCAAACATTTGTAAAATTGAGTTGACATACTTACTTTGGACAAGCCGTAGCTTTTTGTTCACTCTATATCTTTTAATTTTCATCCCAAGAATGTGTTTAGCTACACCAAGGTCTTTCATTTCAAATTTAGTAGTAAGTTGAGATTTTAGTTCTGAAATCATACCTTTCCCTCTGCCAATAAATAACATATCATTAACATATAATGCAATAAATAGGAAACGATCATCATCATTTTTATAATAAACATAATGATCTAATTTAGAACGTTCAAATCCTAAACTCAACACACATGTATCAAATTTTTGGTACCACATCCTAGGACTCTATTTTAATCCATACAAAGATTTCTTCAATTTGCAAACCAATTTACCTTTACCTTTCACCACGTAGTGCTTTGGTTGTGTCATATAAATATCCTCCTCCAAAACACCATGAAGGAAAGAAATTTTCACATCTATTTGTTCAACCTCTAAATCATAAGCAGCAACAACAGAAAGAAAAAATCTAATGGATGTCATTTTTACAATAGGAGAAAATATCTCACCATAATCAACATCCTCAACTTGAGAGTGACCTTTCACAACCAACCTTCCTTTGTACTTCTCCATACCTCCATATAAACCAATATTTTTCTTGAACACCTATTTACAACCAAAATATTTTCATCCTTCAGGTAATGGTAGAAGATCCCATTTATCATTCTTTTTCAAAGATGTCATTTATTCATCCATAGCAATCTTCCAAGATTCTACATCATTCATACCTAGTGCCTCTTCTATAGATCTAGGTTCATCCATGTTAGTATTCAAAGAAAAAATATATCTTCAATCATTAGGTGAATACCTTTCAGGTGGTTGTCTATGTCTTGTCTATGAACAAGTTGAGTTGGAAGTTCTTCCTCCTCTTCTAAAGATCCAGAGCTAGATGAGATCTCCTCAACTTCTTGTCTATCCTTAGGCCTTGATTCAACCTTCTTAGGTGTAGAACTAAATTGAATCACATCTTGTTTTCTTTGTTTTGGATGCAATGTAACAGAAGAAGTCTTAGTTTCTCTAAAAATAACACTTCTACTATGTATTACCTTTTGTGCAATAGGATCCCAAAGCTTTTATCCCTTCACACCATAACTATATCTAATGAAGATACATTTCACATCCTTGTTCTCCAACCATTTTCTCTTCTCCTTTGGCACATGTACATATTCCTCATAACTAAAAAATCTAAGATGTCTTGATGAAGGCTTGCAACCTAACCATGCCTCTATAGGTGTATTATCAACAAGAGATAATGTAGGAGACCTATTAATCAAGTAACAGGCAATGGCAATAGCTTTAGCCCAAAACCTTTGTTCTAGGCCAGCACCAATGAACATACTCCTAGCCTTCTCCATCAGTGTCCTATTCATTCTTTCTACAACTCCATTATGTTGTGGAGAATACGGAGTTTTCTTCTATCTATGAATACCACAATATTTATATAATCTATCAAAATCATTAGAAAAAAATTCGCTGCCATTATCAGTCTTCAAACATTTTATTTTCTTTTTGTAGACACATAAAATATACTGATTGATATCACACACTTGATTCTGATTTACTAACACCAGTTCTTCCTTAATTGCTTCTTTACCAACCAATTAATTAAATAATCCTTATTTAATTAATTCATCATTTTCCCCTTTTAATTAAATAAATTAGCCTTTATTTGATTAAATCATTATCTTCTATTAATTAAATAAATCATTTTGCTTAATTAATCCTAATGTCCCTCTTTTAATTAAATAATTCATTTTATTTAATTAAGTTATTAAGTCATCTCCTTTAAATTAAATAAATTAATCATTTTTTGATTTAAATCTAGCATCATCCCTTTTAATTAAATAAATCAAACTCTATTTAATTAAACTAATAATCATTATTCCTCTCATTTTAATTTATTTAAATCCAAAAATCTAAGTCAAAATGTCAAATCAACTAATCTCCATCTAAGTTAATCAAATCATGATTAATACTAACTCTAATCCATGAAATCCTCTAGATTTTGCAACTTGTGCAAGTAAATCAATTTATTTGATATATAAATTCATCTATTTTCATTCAAAAAGGCATCAAGTTGGAATATTCCCTCATTTTGAAATCTCCCTCCCAAAGGTCTTGTCCTCCAACATGGCATTTAAGTCTCTTACAAGTCCTTTTTCTTGAGCCAAGTGGCATTAACTCCATCTTTCAACTCATCTTTCAAGCCATCTTTTGAATTTCAAATTTCCCTCCTAATTACATTTATCATGCACATTGATCAAAATGTGTTCCACCTCTCTTCAATAGCATGTTGACAAGTGGCACTTTTTTATTGGTTTATCTTTAGTCCCACATCCTTCATGTTTTGCATTCCTCCATCCTTCTTTCCTATAAATGGAGAGCTCTTCTATTGATTTGGGGGAGGAACTTGAGGCAAAGTTATCATCTACAAATTTTATGCAAGTTCATCCATTGTTCATCAAGGCTTTCATAGCATTTCATCCATATTAGCAAGGTTATCAACATTTTCATCAAGGAGCATCAATCTTCATCAAAGATCATCGAAGCTTGCAAGGAATTAGGAAAGGGTTATTTTCCACATCAAAATAGCACCAATTCCCCCATGGGATTGAGAGTTTGTTTATTTTGAGGAAGATTAGATAGCTTTTATTTGTGTTCTTCATGTTATTTCTTGTTCTTGATATTTCAAATGAATCTTATGGGGAATGGTAGTTTAGATGTGCATAATGGACTAATATTGTGTTGTTTGTTTGTGTTTCTACAAGTCTAGATCCAACATTCACATTTTGGCACTAGAGGGAGGGTAAATTTGAAGAAATTAACATGTTTTTTTATAAATTATTTTGTTTTTTTAAGTTTTTGTGTGTCTATAGGAAAGTGCACCGCTGCAAAGGTCAAACTGCGCCGCTATCAGCCCAGTAGTACTATTTAGCGACACATATCAAACACTAAACTGCAACACTCGAGTCATTTTCCACTCAACTCAGCCAACTCAACCTCCAAATTGCATTGCTGGGTGAAACAATGACACAATTGTGCTCACTATTTCTCCACAGAGCACCGTTGGTCTCACCAAAGCGTCATTGACTCGCTCCAAACTATGCCACCTTCATAAATTGTGCCATTGGGGTGGGATAAAAGATATATTTCAAGTTTTTATTTAACATATGTTTTTTGTCTTTGATCCATTTGAACTTCTAACTAGTTTTCGGCCTCTTTTTTTGTAGCTTTAACCAATTTTTATAGGTTGGAGTGACTCAAAGGCAAGGAGGAAAAGAAATAAATACTTCTTATGGAATCCTCATTCTATTGTATCAAGTGTTTTAAACACTTTGGGGAGCAATTATAATCCCACTCCTAAGAACTTTGTCACTTTCAAGCTTTTTAGGACTCAATAATTTTTGTTTGGGCTTAAAAAGGACAAAACAAAAAGGATTAAAAAGAACCTTAGGAACTTACTAGAGTTTGTTTTGGATTCTAAAATTGAACAAGCAAACTTCACATTTCAATCTTGGTGCTTAAAAAGAATATATTCTTGCTTTGAAGGTTAAAATGAACATGTGCTTTTTGTGCTTTGTAATATTTTCTACAAAGTAATATCATTTAAAAAGGCGTATGCACTTCTCTCGCACTTCACGATGATCTTGAGAATCAAAAGTATTTTTTGTGATATTAATTTGTATAAAAGATTGTCTCCACATTTCGATTTGGGCTCTTAAAATTGAACAAAGCTTGCTAGTGTGAGTTAGGTATATCATGTGTGTTCTCTCCTTGTTCACGCAAACAAGGATTGATCGAACTACAAATGTGCTCAATCTCTTTTTTTTACCTTTAGAGGGTCCTGCCTAAGACCAATTCAAAAGCGACTCCAACCGGTTTTTCACTCAGACTGGTATATAAATGGATAAGACAAAATCATCAAGTCCTCATGGTATGTAGGCCTTAGCCATACAATGTCTTTTAAAATGAGGTACTACCATAAAAGTATAAGTGCCCCTAGTAGGATTGATTAAATATTTTAGTGTCTTGCTAGACGCCCGCAAGGTGCCATGTCCCTGATCACCCTAACTAAGAACCAATTTGTTTAGAAGCCCAAATCCTTATCTCTTTGTTGGTGCAAGATAGGTCGTTCTAAAGCCACCCCACATTTTTGCAGTTCTTGGTAGAGATGAGAAGTATGCCATGGGATTTTCATGGGTACTAAAGCTTGGATTACCTATAGAAGTGAGTGTCGTGGAGGAGAGCCAGTGTGGTCAAGCTTTTAATCATCCGCCAAGAATAAGCACAACTAGATTTATCCAAGTGGGGATTCAACAAATATTGTCTCTTGACTATCCATAGGGTTGTGCATTTTCTTGGAATCAAAACACTTTGCTTGGATCTAAAACATTGGAAAACAAACATTCAACCATCATCAAATTTTAAACCCTTTAGGAGAGAAAATACCTTTGAAAAATCCAAGTGCTATTGCTTGTCCCTAGGGATTTCATCCTTAGAGGCTTCTAAGTATTTGGATTTATATCTTAATTTTCTCTTACTAAAGTCAACATTAGGATACTATTGCCTCGATTCTCTTGATTTCCACATAATGGACCTTGTGGAATGAAAGGAGATTGAGACATAGACATTCAATTTGAAAAACTAAGCAAGAAGTGTGGATGTGGTGAAATCAATTCATTAATCAATATGAAATCAATTGAACCACACACATGTGCTTGTTTATCTTTTTTCCTATGGTCTTCTGAGCAAACATTGATCTTTTGGTTGGAAGTACTCTTAGGGAAAAGCATGTTCTTCAAAACCTTGGTCTTGTAAACAAGTCCCTCTTAGGTTCATTTAGGATCAAAACAACCAATCATTTCATCCATCTCAAACATCAATCAAAATCCATCTCACAAACAACTTTTGAACCATTAGAAAAATAGTTCATACTAGAATTTTGGTAAAATCCTTCAAATCAACATCAAAATCACCTTGTTTGGCTAACTGTGTGTGGATGAATCCTTCCTCATACATCTAGTTAAATTATCATCCTTGTGGAAAAGTTTATTCCAAGATAACATCCAACATCTTTGGGTTTATAAGTCCATTATCCAAATCAAATCAAATCAAATCCAATCCAAATCAATGAATCCAAAGAATCCTAAAGTCTAGTATTCCTCCAAGGATCTTAAAATTTCAACACCCATATCATTCACCCATTTCATCCTTCATCTCATCATTGGTCCTAAATCCCTTAGAGGTCAACAAGGTCAAAACACAAGAATAACATGGAATTTAAACTTGATTCATACATCATGAGTGGTCTAAATCAACAAAACTATCAAAGCCTTACAATGCCGATTGATTATCAAAACTCACATTTATACAATCCATACATGGGATCATTATCTCCTACAAACCTCAATGGTACAACAAATGTGAGTATGCCCAATCTAAATTTTGGAACACCTTTCCCTTTGGTAGATTTGAATCAAAGTCCAAACCTACAAATCTATCAACCAAACAATCAGTTCATGAGTCTTCAACAAAACAACATTATCCACCAAATCCATACATGCAAAATGTGAATATTCTAAATACAACTTTACCAAACATGAACATTTCAAATCCATACTTGGTAAAATTTGGGATAGATATGTTTTCAAATCATTCAAATGTTGTTCAAAGTACAAACAATATGTTAACGACTCCATGTATTGATCCAAGTCAAGGTAACACCATGCAAAATAAAAGATACCTAAATCAAAGCAATGTGATTCCCAACCACAACAATGTTCAACTTCAACCTAGAATGCCAAATCTAAACATCACCCCAAATAAAAACATTGTCCAAGATCAATTTGTCCATGATCCCATACAAACACCACAAGGATGCATTCCAAATCTGCTTAAACAAAAACTAAATCAACTATATCAAGCATGTCAAGATCAAATTGCTTCACTTGCCAAAATAGGTGATTCATTGTGCCAAGAGATATCTCCACCCCAAAATCAATACACTCTTCCATTGGTTAAACCATGTCATCAAAGCATTGAGTTATGTCCACAACCACATCAAGAACAACATCTTCAATGTCAAGATGTTGGATATCAAGATCAACAACATCAACAACAAACCCAATCACCACATCTCCAAAATCTATCACCACAAGGTCAATCACCATTACAAATCCCACAAGGTAGCAAATGAAAATACACACCACATGGGAAACCAATCGAATCGGTCATGCAACAATTGGTACAAGAAAGTCTCATCAAAATCCCATTTATGAGAATTATCAAGAGCCCCAAGTTAAACCATCAGGGTATAATGAGAACCACCTTTGTGATTATCACAAAATAAAGGGACACACAACATCAAATTGTATTTGACTCAAAAATATTATGCAAGACCTTATTGATAAAAAAGTAATGACTATTAGGGACAATGATCAGGATTCAACCACTAGTGATAGCATTGACAATCTCTCCACCACAATTAGTGAAAATAATGATCAAGATCTATCCATAAATGAGCACCTTGAAGACGTTTCTACCTCAATTGATGATCAACTCAACATACATCAAGAGTCACTCTTTAGTCATGATCAAAACCCCTCGACAATATTTGGCAATGATCTATTTCAAGGATTGTTAGAATTATTTGATCATATTGACATAATCCATGATCCATCGACCAATGATCATGTTGAAAATTTCTCTACATCACTTAATGAGTTAGAGAACATATCTCAAGAATTTATTTCAAAGCATGATCAACATCTTTCACCAAAGTCTAGCAATGGTCCTGTCCAAGACATATTGACATCCTTTGGCCTCATGGTTATAGATACTAAAGGTATCCTCAACTCAACACTTGATCCAAATTCACTTAAAGATCAAGAGGATATTGAGACACTTCCTATGCCTAATGAAGACATCTAAGAACCCTTTGTAAGTAATCCATCCTTTGAAACTGACCCATGTCAAGAACTTGATCCAAAGCATGTCAAAAGAAATTTTGAAATCATTCAAGATCAATAATGTGTATCTCCAAGCTACTACGATGATCTAATGGACACTCTCCAATTTATATAAGATGTCACAAATGATGATCACATCCACATAGCACATACTCATCCATCTACCCATGAGATGCTTTCTTTAGATGGACACGTAGATGATCTTTATTCAGAATAGGATTCCTTTACTCCTGACATTATTACACAAAAGGAGCGGGTTATTGATTCCTATAGTTAAACTGAGTTGTCAACATCAGGATTAGATATATCCCAAATTCAAACTAAGGACATCATGTATGAAGATATCCAGGAATATCCACTCAAGGAAATAGGTCAGATAGAACAAGATATTCCAAAGTCAATAGAGCAGCAAATTGAAATAACATTTTGCAATAGTCATTTATTAGAGAATACATTCTAAATACAAACTCTCAAAACAAGTGAAATCAAAGCATGAAGGTACTACTTCCACAATACTAGGGGAAACTTCATCTCAAGCAAACATCAACATAGGGAGCATGAAGAATCCTTATGATGAAACCAGTTCCAATACTACAACTAGCCATGTCATGAATCATCATCCATCCATCACCTCATCGACGAACTGGGACCAATATCAAAAGAAAGATTTGAATCAAATCATGAAAAATATTATCAAAGAAAAAGAAGTTGGGAAGCATAATGGACAAATCAAATACACATGGATACCAAAAAATACAAAGAAAGATTATCCCTATCAAACTCCATTAGTCAAAGAAACTATGGGGCAAAATAAAAAAGGGAAAAGTATCCATCAAAGATGTCCACAAAAGAAAAAGTAGGCTTTTCAAGCAATGTACAAAGTATATCAAGTAGTTGGTCCTAATTCCATTCACACTTATGTATCCACCCATTATTTCTCATCTTCCTAAGTTTGGAGAGTCAAAGGTTCCAAACTATCAAACAATCCATCTCCTATTCATAAACATGCAACTCCATCCACACCTCCACGCATAATATCTAATTCTCACATTGACCATGTATTGGCAACCACCCTTTATCATAAGCATTTAGAAGGCATTCTATCACGATGTGCACACAAAGACAAAGTTAACTCTGGTATCCACAAAGTAGATCAAGAATCTCAAAATGTGTATTCAAGTGCATGTATCTTGGAAAAACAACTTCTTTAGAAAGGATATCGATGGAATATTATGATATAATCATCTACATTGACACCACCAAGTGGTTTAGCATGAGCTTAAAATCTTTTAGAAAAATCAAAAAATATAAAAATCCAAAAAAAAAAGGATTGAAAAAAGTAAAGAAAAAAATCATCCTCCAATGAAAACCACTTCAGTGGCGCTTCGAGCAGGTACCATGATGAAAACCTAGAAAATAGGAATCATGTGTATAATTGAGCATCTGTGTGCACCAGTTTAGGTGAAATCATCTCATCCCATTCATAATAAATCCAGCATTCCATCCATCTTATCCATAATAAATCCATTTATCCATGAACCATTTATCCAATCCATTTTCATCCATCTGCATCCATAGTCCAAGTTATCTTGATCTTGAGAAAATTTGGTGCACACTTTACACTTGCTTATGGTAAACATCTTAACATGGGTCATTTTGATTGATCCTATCCTACCTAGCATTATCTAAGCCATGAAGCATTATCCAAATGAGCATTCTTTATTTGAACACCTTATCTTATCACAAGACAATCCTTGGCATCCTTTGTGTGCATACCATATCCATCCATCCATACACCTATCCAAGTATCCACCCATGGCATTCCATACATTGCTAGACAATGGGGGCAAATATTCACATCTTGTTTTGGGAATAGATCTTGATCTATATCTTCCAACTTATGTGGTGATCCAAACATTGGCAAACATGAAATCAATTTGGTCCAAACATTTGTGAGCCAAAAATCCAAATCACTAGCCCATGGCACATTTTGACGAGAAAATGTTCCTTATCAAGCTTTATCTTTCGTCAAACATCAATCCAAACAATCAATATCAGTCGCATCTAATTTGCACATCAATATCACATCAAATCATTCAAACAATTTTTTTTCCAAATCAAGCTTCAAAATCTTGATCAATCAAATCCAATCAATCCATCACCATCTTGGGACATCCATCATAATCCTTGTGTTGCTTAAACACTATCCTTGCATTGTTGTGTATCCTCAATAATGTTATCATCATCAATCCATCGATACAATCAATCAACCTTAGCTTGGTTTTCAACAAAATCCCAAAAAATATCACTGATATCATCACACATCCAAGTCATCAAAATCATACGAAAAACCAAAAACATCCAAATCATATCAAAATCCAAAAAATAGGTCAAAAAGTCAATAAAACGTCAAAAACATGGTATTTGAACTATGTCGTCTCTGAGCTTAAGCATAGGCAAGGCTAGTCTTTGATCAGCCCTTGAGACACAAAGATCCAAAAACATTCAAAAAAACACAAAATCCAAAAAAACATTCATAAAATCTCAAAAAACATCAAAAATTTGAAAAATCAAAACATTTGCAAAATCTCAAAAAATACCAAAAATAGCCTCAAAACATTTCAAAACATCAAAAACATCCAAATATTTGAAAAATTCCATCTGTCCCATTTCACATTCACCCGCAATAATCTCATCCATAATAAACAAATTATCACCCTCACCCTTTGGCAATACAAACAAAAAACAACCACAATAATCAACAAAAGTAAACTTCAAACACAAAATCAAAATTGAAACAACAAACTTTTAAATGCAAAATCAAACTCTTGATCATTCGCAAACATGTCAATTGACCTTATATCAACAACCTTTCAAACAACCCATCAACTTGCCACCATCCACTAACATGTCCTAGGATGCTTCCTTCCTACAATGGGTATTATCTTTCGACAAAATCACTTCGGATTCTTATCCTCAAAACGCATCCCTTTGGCTAGAGGTATGAAGAATATTGACGTGTTTGTGTACTTGATCTTTTCTTTTGATTTATCTTATTGCGCTCATTCCAGTGACCTCTTAATGATGTCTAATCAAAATGATTTAGAGAGAAAGGAATGGGGATTTGATCATTATCTTTTGTCTATTGTGCTTGTTGGACATTCTTGTAATATAACTTGGCGAATACTTGCTTTGTTAGGTATGTATGGAAGGTGCTTTGGGCAGCTTGTTGACTATTGCATTGATAGGTTATGCCTTTTCATATTTTGGTCTAAGATGTTTGAAACTTTTGAAGTGCATCCTAGCAAGGTTTTTGTATGTCAGGTGTGAACAGGAATACTCCTATCTGATTGTCAAGTCAAAGTCCATCTCAATAGGTACAATGCCATCCTGGCTCTTTATACCTTGATGCATCGTATCTATGTGTGTTATCAAACATAAGGTAAGTAGCCCTTTTAAAATCCCAATTCCTAATAAGCAATGCATCATCATCCTCATCTCTCATAAAGTCTTGTAGATCATGGAATTGTTGGATCCTCTTATCATCATCTTCTTCTTCTTATTCTTCTATCTTTACTAACATTTATATCCAAGTATCAAGTGTGGGTAATATATCAAAATATACATGAGGCTACTCATGGCCATTGAATTGTCTACATCATCAAATCTATCTACATCAAACATTCAAGTTGAACTGATCTTGAACCTCTTTGTCGTGAGGGGGCAATATACTAGTGTAATTCTTTCGCTGGGGTAGTAGTGGGGCATCCAAAAAAATTAGAAAAATTTTGAATTTTGATCTCGGCAAGGTTATTCTTTGAACCAACGCAGCAAGTACATTGCTTCAAAGAGGGGAAAAATCTAGACATGTAAAATATACTGATTGATATCGCACACTTGATCTTGATTTACTAACACTAGTTCTTCCTTAATCACTTCTTTACTAACCAATTAATTAAATAATCCTTATTTAATTAATTCATCATTTTCCCCTTATAAGTAAATAAATTAGCCTTTATTTTATTAAATCATTTTTTTTAAAGAAAAAAAAGGGGTAAAAACTTTATTGAAGACGAAAGATTAACATTACATAAGAATAAGGAAGCCCATTAGCTCCCACAAAGGAAAATCCAAAACAACAAGAACAAACATAACCACCAACCAACCAGCCATTAGCAACTTATCCCTCCATATCATCAATAATGACCTTCTCAAGATCAAGAACATACTCAGGAGATAACTATCTCCACCCCTCAATCCTCCAATCACCCTCATGCTCAGAATCCCACTTGGCCAAACAATCAGCCACCCTATTCCATTCACGTGGGATGTGGACAAAAGACACCACTTCCAATGTAGAACACCTCTACAAAATCTGTCTAACCACTAACACAATCTGCCAATTAACATTAACCACCCTTTTCTTAAGCAACAAATTAACAATAATCTGTGAATCTGATTCACAGATAACCTTTCTCCAACCTAAGGCGCACGCATGTTCAATAGCCCAAAGAATCGCCAGCCCTTCCATAAGGTTGTTAGAATTCCACCCTTTATGGATGGAGAAAATAAAAATGACGCAACCAGTACAGTCTCTACCAATTCCACCAATACCAACAGGCCCCGGGTTGCCTCTAGAGGAGCCATCAATATTAATCTTCACAAACTCTGTCGGAGGATGCATCCATCTTCCAACCCTTTGAACCTTCTTTCTCGCTCTCCTACCTCTTCTAACACAAGCATAAATAGTAGTCAACCCCTGCATCCCCAATCTATTCACAATCTCATCATCTCCTCTTTCCAACAGAAGGGACACTTCACATTTAGCTTCCATTGTCTCCTAGATCATATTAATAATTCTGAGCCAAACCTGATGAGCCAACAACTTTTCTCTGCAAAAAATCCTATGATTCCTTTCCAACCAAATTTTCCAAAGGATGAAAGTAGGGTCGATGCTCCACAAAATCTGGAGAAAAGAGGCTTGGGAGGGGGGCCTTCCAAGATTACTCCAAAATTCAACTAAAGAAGATGCATGAACACAAGGATGTTTCCAAATGCCCCACCACCAATGCTAGAGCAACATTGAATAAGAACACTGGAAAAATAAATGGGGAGAATCCTCCTCACTATACCCACACAGAGTACACATAGAGGGGCCCTGGAATCGGTGCTTATAGAGATTCTCCCAAGTCAAACATCTATTCCAAGAAAGAGTCCAAACAAAATAATTACACTTAGGCCATGAAAACTTGTTCCACACATGTTTCCACCAAGGGACCTCCACCCCTCCAAACTTATGAGAAAGCAACTCCTGATAACCACTAGCCATAGTAAAAACACCCTTTGGGTTCGGGCTCCAAGCTAGAATATCCTTATCCCTAAGGGAGTTGCATTGTCTACCAGCCAAGATATTCTGGAGCACAATACCATCCTCCTCCAACCCAAGAATAGGCCACTCACCAGAGTCCTTCCACCTAGCCACCTCCACCTGTCCACTAAGGTCAACATTCTTAAAATCACTCACTTTAGACCAACCGGCCTCCAAAAAGCTCTGCGACAAAGTCACCAAATTAGGGTATTGACATAGAATGGGTGTGTAACCATCCCAAGAATCAAACCAAAACATAGCCTCAGCCCCCTTATTACAAATCCAGAACAGGCCCTCCTTGATTAGCACAACCCCTTTCTTAAGCGTTCCCCAAATCACCGAGCCTTTCCCAACTAGAGGAAACCTGAGAAGCTCCTCCTTATGAATCCCTGGAAGATACTTGTGCGATAAGATCCTAGCCCAGCTATGATCCTATTCCACACACCACCTCCAATAAATTTTTGTATCCAACACCAACCTAGACCAAGTCACCTTTTGTAAACCAAGTCCCCCCACCTGCCTTGGGCTACAAACAACATCCCATTTAATCAGGCTCCAATTAGATGAGGACAAGCTACCCACCCATAAGAATTGTCTAGCCAGAGAGTCCATATCCTTCACAAACCCAGCTGGAGCTACCTATAACATGCACCTATAGATAGGAAGAGCCTGCACCATAGACTTAAGCAACAGAACCTGCCCAGCAAAAGACAACCATCGGTGAGTCCAATGACCAACCTTCGCACGAAACTTGTCCAAGATGTTCTGCCAAGACTCTCTGGGAAGTCTACCGATAGAGATAGGAATACCCAGATAGGTTAAAGGGAGAGAACCAATCTGGAACCTCAAGATATGAGAAATCCTTTGTTAAATAGGTCACCGAGTATTAAAGAATAAAATGGAGGATTTATCTTCATTAATTCTTTGACTAGCCGCAACAAGATAGATATCCACGGCCTTGCGCAGATTCGAAGCTTCTCTGAACTTGGCCTGACCCATCAAATCCATATCATCCACAAATTGCAAGTGTGACTGAGGAGGAAATTCATTTTCCCACCTCCATCCTTGACTCAAACCCAACTCCACATGATGTTTCACTAGCCTACGCATACCCTCCGCTAGAAGAATAAATAAGTAACGAGAGATAGGATCCCCTTGACGAAGACCCCTAGAAGCACTATAAAGAGCAATAGGCTCCCCATTAATCAACACCGAGAATGAAGTGGAGGTAACACATCTCATCACCCACTAGATCCATTCCTCAGAATTCCAAAGCCATAATAATTTTCCACAAAAAGAACCACCTCACTCTATCATAAGCCTTTGCCATGTCAAGCTTGATGAACATAGCCTTTTCCCTATACGATGCCATCAAATGAATGGTCTCTATAGAATTGACCACCCCATCCAAAAAAATTCGATCCTCCTCAAAACCACTTTGTTCCTCAAAGATAAGCCTATTGAGCCATCTCTTAAGCCTTTCATATTTTAGCTTGGAAATGATTTTATACACCACATTACAAAAAGAGATGGGTCGAAATTGACTCAGATGATCTACCCCCTCACATTTTGGAATGAGAGCAAGGAAAGTACAATTTAAAGCCAAAAGCATCTGTGTTTTTGTGAGACTCACGCACCACCTTTCGCAGGTCCAACTTAATGATGTCCCAAAATTCTTGATAAAATTCAACTGGAAACCCATCAGGACTTGGGGCTTTCCCTTTCTTCATCTAAAAAATAGTAGCCTCTAATTCCTCCAACGAGATATCTCGCAAAAGATACTCATTCATCTCCCTAGTGACTAAAGAGGGAATACAAGCTAGAACTTGGTTTTCTTCCTCCGTAACTTCCTGAGAGCCCTCACAAAATAAAGAAGCATAGAACTCTAAAGCTTCTCTAGATATATCCTACAAGGAAGATAAAATCTCACCCTTGTCATTCACCAGAACAAGCATAGAATTACCATGTCTCTTAGCCTTCACCGAGTTGAAGAAAAAGGAAGTGTTTATATCCCCCTCCTGTAACCACTCAACTCTAGCCTTTTGCTTCCAAAAAATTTTCTCACGTAGCTCACACTCCTCCAAAGCTTTTCGAGCCTAGGCCTCCTTCCTGAGTAAATCCTCAGAAAGACCACACTCCCTTATCTCTCGAGTGATAACATCTAGAGCAGCTTGTGCATCAACCTTAGCACAAAAAATATTGCCAAAGTACAGCCTATTCCACCTTTTAAGTTGATATTTTACATATTGTAGCAGCTTAGAAAAGGAATACATGGTAGTGCCAAAAGCAGGTCTTCCCCTGCTCCACCAATCATCCATATGCACCTGCAAGGAAGAATCTCTTAATCACATAAGCTGAAACTTGAAAGAAGGGGACCGAGCCACCTAAGTAGAAGAAGCAAAAAACTTAATAGGCCAATAATCTGAACCCCTCCAATCCAGAATCTCAGATCCAAAATACAATCCTCCACAAACCTAGAAACAAGACACCAAGAAACGATCAAGTCTCTTCGCAATACAACTCTCCCCCAATCTCCTATTGTTCCAAGTAAACTTCTCATTTCGAGGCTTAATGTCAACCAAGTTCAAAGCAGAGATGCTATCATGAAAAAGGAAATCCAAGGGTTCCAATCTCACAACACCACCCTTCTTCTCATCTATCTCAATAATAGCATTGAAATCCCCTGCAACAATCCAAGCGAACAAGGAGCTAGGCTCCGAACAAAACTAATGTGCGACCAAAATAACTTCTTACTCATAAAATCAGTAGGCGCATAGATGTTTGAGAGAAGAATAGTCTCCCCCAAAACAAGACTTGAAATAACCACAAAGATTGAGGACTTGGAGGACACCCACCAAAGAGGATGAATCTTTAATGGATTCCATAAGCAAGCCACCCCACCTGCATTACCATGAGCCCCAATACACTAGCATTTTCCCTGCACCCACAATTTAGGCATCAAACCCATCATACCTTCAACTGTTAACTTAGTCTCCTAAAGAAAAAGAACATCAGGAGAATGAGAACACAACAAATCCCAAACAACTTTTTGTCAAGGGCCACAGTTCAAGCCCCTTACATTCCAAGAGAGGACATTCATTTTGGAGGGTTAGAGAAATGTGAATCTAGAGTCCTTACAGACCCATCCTCCACCAGAGACTCCCCCATCAACTTTAATTTCTCCAAATCCTTCTTTCTCTCCGCTTTAGAAGACTTCTCCACCACCCCTTTCTTTAGATCTTCTGAAGAATTCCCAATGAAGGTGAAGCCTTATTAACTTTTACCAAGCCTACTCTCGATTTCACTAGTGGGCTGGAGGACCCTCCTTCCCCCAACATTTCCTCCATAGAAGGCTCAGTCCTCCCATGAACCACCATACTCGGGTCTGATTCTAATAGGATAGCCCTAATTTCTTGAGGATTTTGGATGTGTTATGGGAAAGTGCCTTTGTGAACCCCTTCTGAAACACCCTGATCCAAAATCAACAAACCCGGATTCACCTCTTGATGACCAAGGTCAACAAGCACCTCAAATCTATTATAGGAATCTCCATCCTAGTGCTCCTTAAAGGTCCTTTTTTGGCCCTGGTTCCTATTACGAGCCTTGGCAGGAAAAAAAACCCTCAGCATCCACTACCTTAGCCAACACAATCTCCTTACCCTTGTCCCCCTTTGAGGGATTACAAGGAGGTTGAGTAGCCTGATTCCCTGGAGATTTAAACTTCAGGAATCTTCTCTACAAATGCCCATATTCATGACATATACGACAATGAAATGGAAAAGTCTCGTAGTCAAGTTGTTGCACCCAAGAGCAAGAACCTGCATGAATTTCCAAAGAATCTAGGATAGGGTTATTTAAATCCATTTCCACACATATACGAGCAAAATTCATTACCTTTTTGTCCAGAGTTTGTTGAGAAGGACTCACTGGTTTTCCCAATAATGAAGCAACTCGATGCAAAATGTCATTGCGCCAAAATTCCACTAGAAATCTAGGGAGGTGAACCCAAATCGGCACCCTATTTAGAAGCTCCTTTGAAGGATCAAAACCCACATGCCATGGCTTAATGAATAGACCAAACTGGTTGTGGAAGTAAGGCCCACCTTCAAAAACTCTATTGTGATCTACCATGTAATTAAATGTCACCATGAAATAGTTGTTTGCTAACAACATTATTTCCATCTCACCCTTCAGGGACCAAGAGCGATGAGCCCATGATTCCAAAAATTGGAGTGAAACCCTCATTCCCAAAAATTTGCAGAGCAAAGCATGTTTTGAGAAATACTCAATATCCTTCGCAATCAATTCAAGTTGGATAACCAACACCGGCCTTTCCTTGGAACATTCAAGGCATCCATTTGTCTTTGGAATACAAGAACCACCAGCATGAACAAATCTGTCATTACTTGAGTCATTTGAAAACAAACTATTATTGAAAACTTTCAGAGAATGATTTGGGGGCAAAGTCCAAAAGCAGCATGAAAATCCAAAGGGGATTTGACCCCTAATGGCTCCCCCTGAGCCATGCAAAATTGAGTCCCAAAAATTTATGAAGGAAAATTGAAAACCACACCCGCAGAGCCCATAATAGGTATGGATCAAACCAAAGGAGAGCCAAAACCAACATAAAAGTGGCATCCAACACAGAGAACAAATGCAGCAAGGAGAAACCACTAAGAAAGAATGCTTTCGCCCCAACCGCAACCCACACACCAGGAGAAGAGAGCACACTAAGAGAGAGAGAGAGAGACCACCCTTGCAACCTAAACAGACCCCACCCACAAGAATACACTACCTAGATGTGAAGAAAGGATAGAGAACGAGCATGCAAAGAGGGCGAAGCCCTCATGCATGTTGCGACCTCGCACAGAACCGTTTCCATTTGATTAAATCATTATCTTCTATTAATTAAATAAATTATTTTGTTTAATTAATCCTAATGTCCCTCTTTTAATTAAATAATTCATTTTATTTAATTAAGTTATTAAGTCATCTCCTTTAAATTAAATAAATTAATCTTTATTTGATTTAAATCTAACATCATCCCTTTTAATTAAATAAATCAAACTCTATTTAGTTAAAGCTAATATTCATTATTCCTCTCATTTTGATTTATTTAAATCCAAAAATCTTAGTCAAAATGTCAAATCAACTAATCTCCATCTAAGTTAATCAAATCATGATTAATCCTAACTCTAATCCCTCAAATCCTCTAAATTTTACAACTTGTGCATGTAAATCAATTTATTGATTTATTAAATCTTCTATTTTTATTCAAAAGGGCATCAAAGTTGGAATATTCCCTCATTTTGAAATCTCCCTCCCAAAGGTCTTGTCCTCCAAACATGACATTTATATCACTTACAAGTCCTTTTTCTTGAGCCAAGTGGCATTAACTCCATCTATCAACTCATCCTTCAAGCCATCTTTTGAATTTCAAATTTTCCCCCTCATAGCATTTATCTTGCACATTGATCAAAATGTGTTCCATCTCCTTTCAATAGCATGTTGACAAGTGGCACTTTGTTATCAGTCCATCTTTAGTCTCACATCCTTCATGTTTTGCATTCCTCCATCCTTTCCTATAAATGGAGAGTTTTTCTATTGATTTAGGGGAGGAACTTGAGGCAAAGTTATCATCTACAAATTTTATGTAAGTTCATCCATTGTTCATCAAGGTTTTCATAGCATTTCATCCATATTAGCAAGGTTATCAACATTTTCATCAAGGAGCATCAATCTTCATTAAAGATCATTGAAGCTTGCAAGGAATTGGGAAAGGGCTATTTTCCACATCAAAATAACACCAATTCCCCCATGGGATTGAGAGTTTGTTTATTTTGAGCAAGATTAGATAGCTTTTATTTTTGTTCTTCATGTTATTTCTTGTTCTTGATAGTTCAAATGAATCTTATGGGGAATGGTAGTTTAGATGTGCATAATGGACTAATATTGTGTTGTTTATTTTTGTTTGTGTAGGTCTAGATCCACAATTCACATTGGCAGTAGTGGTGCATCGGAAAAAATCAGAAAAAATTTGAATTTTGATCTCAACAAGGTTATTCTTTGAATCAACGCAGTAGGTACATTACTTCAAAGAGGGGCAAAATGTAAACACATAAAATATATTGATTGATATCACACACTTGATCCTAATTTACTAACACCAATTCTTCCTTAATCACTTATTTACTAACCAATTAATTAAATAATCCTTATTTAATTAATTCATCATTTTCCCCTTTTAATTAAATAAATTAGCCTTTATTTGATTAAATCATTATCTTCTATTAATTAAATAAATCATTTTGTTTAATTAATCCTAATGTCCCTCATTTAATTAAATAATTTATTTTATTTAATTAAGTTCTTAAGTCATCTCCTTTAAATTAAATAAATTAATTTTTATTTGATTTAAATATAACATCGTCCCTTTTAATTAAATAAATCAAACTCTATTTAATTAAAACTAATATTCATTATTCCTCTCATTTTGATTTATTTAAATCCAAAAATCTACATCAAATTTCAAATCAACTAATCTCCATCTAAGTTAATCAAATCATGATTAATTCTAACTCTAATCCATGAAATCCTCTAGATTTTGCAACTTGTGCAAGTAAATCAATTTCGTTGATTTATAAATTCATCTATTTTCATTCAAAAAGGCATCAAGTTGGAATATTCCCTCATTTTGAAATCTCCCTCCCAAAGGTCTTGTCCTCCAACATGGTATTTAAGTCTCTTACAAGTCCTTTTTCTTGAGCCAAGTGGCATTAACTTCATCTTTCAACTCATCTTTCAAGCCATCTTTTGAATTTCAAATTTCCTCCCTAATTGCATTTATCATGCACATTGATCAAAATGTGTTCCACCTCTCTTCAATAACATGTTGACAAGTGGCACTTTATTATTGGTTTATCTTTAGTCCCACATCCTTCATGTTTTGCATTCCTCCATCCTTCTTTCCTATAAATGGAGAGCTCTTCTATTGATTTAGGGGAGGAACTTGAGGCAAAGTTATCATCTATAGATTTTATGCAAGTTCATCCATTGTTCATCAAGGTTTTCATAGCATTTCATCCATCTTAGCAAGGTTATCAACATTTTCATCAAGGATCATCAATCTTCATCAAAGATCATCGAAGCTTGCAAGGAATTAGGAAAGGGCTATTTTCCACATCAAAATAGCACCAATTCCCCCATGGGATTGAGAGTTTTTTTATTTTGAGCAAGATTAAATAACTTTTATTTATGTTCATGTTATTTCTTGTTCTTGATATTTCAAATGAATCTTATGGGGAATGGTAGTTTAGATGTGCATAATGGACTAATATTGTGTTGTTTTTTTGTGTGTGTGCAGGTCTAGATCCACCATTCACACTTTCCAGTCTACAACTCAACCATTACTTTAAATTCCTTAAATCGACTAAAAACTTCATTTTTACTCTATAAATATACTTATGTCCTACTATAATCATCAATAAATGAAACATAATATGTGGATTTACCAATTGAAGGAACATCTACAGGACCAAACACATTAGAATGAATAAGATCCAATACACTACAAGATTTATGAGAACTCAAGTAAAACTTAACGCAGATTTATTTTCCATAAATGCAATGCTCATAGAAATCGAATTCAAGATTACAATTAAACAAATCTTCAACAAGGTTTTTATTTTTCAAGATCCTTGGACCCTTTTCTCTATTATGGCCAAGTCTTTGGTGCCATAACATAGTTTTCTCTATAAGTAACTTTGCCTTAGAAGAAAGAGCACCCTTGGGTACCTAAAAGCCATGACCATCTACTGAAGGTGAAACCCTCACATCTTCCATAGACTCGCTTTTCATAGAAGTTCTATTTCCATATCTGACACCTCCAGAAATCACCATAGCACCTCTAACCATCTTGCATCCTACATCAAAAAATACTACTTACACACCTGCATATATTAGTTTGCTCACAAATAACAAATTTTGTGCTAATTCAAGGATATCCAACACACCATTAATCATTTTTATTCTACCATCAAGAAATTTGATTTTAATTTTACCATGGCCAACAATGTCTAAATGAGAATCATCACGCAAGTACACCTTACCTCCATCAAATTCTTCATATTCAGAAAACCAATCTCTATTAAAGGTCATATGGAAAGATGCACCAAATTCAATTAACCATGCATCATTACCTACACAAGTTGCCAAAGTTGCAATGAATGTATCACCATCTTCCTTCTCAAACTCAAAATTAGAATCAATTTTTTTCTTTTTCTTCTTTTTTTGTTTTTTGCATTCCTTATGAATATGTTCAGGCTTACCTCAGTTCCAACAAATAACTTTGGACTTTCTAAGATTTAGATCTCCCCTTGGACTTGGATTTGTCACGCTTCTCATTCTTCTTGCATTTTTCCTTAGGTCTTCCATGAACATTTAAGGCCTCCTTGGAAGTGATGGATACCCTTCCTTCCCATCTCTTCAAGAAGAAAAGAACCCACCACATCTTCAATCTTCAAAATTACAGTACTCCTAATAGCCATTGTATACACCTAAAAATGGTCTGGATAATCTAATTAATTAAATACAATTTATTTGATTAATTACCTTAATTTCCTCTACTATTAAATAAATAAAAATATTTATTTATACTTCATTCTCCTATTCTTCAATTTTAATTAAATATGCAACTTCAATAGTTTGTGTTATTTAATTATCACATCATTCAATCTTAATTAATTAAACAAGGTTAAATACTTTGTTGTTTAATTATCATATCCCTTCTATATTTATTTAATAAACAAATTCTATAGTTTGTTTTATTAAATTATTTATTCTCTTTTGCTAATTTGAATAAATCAAAATATTCAAATAAAGGCATAAAGGAAATTTTTCCTCTATTCACTCACCTACCAAATTAGACATCAAATATCCAATTTAATTCAACTAGCATTCACGAGAAAGCTTTGGAGACAAATTGGAGACAAATTGGAATCAATCTCTTAATCTCCTTCCTCTAATTCTTCCTATCATCTGGCCTGATGTTTTTATGGGGAGGAACCATTCCCTTCATCAACTCAAGCTTCTTCATCTCTCACCATTCAATTCTTAAGATTGAATCTAGGCCTTTGTTGTGCTGCCCCTTCACAAAATTGTTGTCATCAATCTATAAATACAACCTCATTGTACAAGAAAAAGGGATCTAAAAATATAAACTTTGTGCAATCTTACTCTGCAAGAATAGCAATCAAGCAATCAAGCATCTTAGCAATAGCATTAGGGTATGTGCAGGATCATGGTGCGCCAAAAAGTGGCAATATTTGTAGGGTATGTGGCTAACGACTTTTTTTTCACCCAAAATTAATGAAACGAAAAGGGTTTTTAGAGGAGATTCTCAGCTTTCCAAAAATATAAATTATGATTTATTTTGAATTTAATAAATAATTATTATTCATTTTCTATTAGAATTACAACTAAAGTTTTGATCGATAGGCTGATTGAAAAACATCTATAACTTTCAAACGGTATCATATTTTTTGAATCCAAAACATGCATCACATTCTATGCTTCACATACTATATGATTAAGAAAAGAAAAATTTAATTTCATGAAGTTTTGACCAAGTTAAGGTGGTCAGACAGACGAGTTTTTTATATTTTCTAAAAGTTGTAATAAAAAATTCATAATTAATTATTTACTTGGAAACAAATTACAAAAAAATATGCATCACATCTGGACATGAGTCCTCTACTTATATATAAAATCTTACAAAAAAATATTATCATTTTATTATGGTTAGGGTGGTTAGACAGACACCTACTTCTTATTTTTTCCCTGAAATTAACTACTACTGCATTGAAATTTCAAAATTTCACCAAATAGATTTTATTTATTTTTAAATAACCTAGTATTTTAGAAACTACATTCAATTTTATACAAATTCTATTCTTACATATTTTTGAAATAATATAGATAACTTATTCAAATATTTACGTCAAGTTGCCTAACACTAATTTTTCTGAATTTTTTGCCACTTAAGGGCCTGTTTTTTGCACAATGATCCTGCACATACCCATTAGCATTTAGCAATCATAGCATCAATAGAATCATAATTATGAATGCATCATAGATTACAGTAGCTTCAATCAGCAGATTTCATGTCAATTTAGATTATAGTAGCTTCATTTTATCAGTTAGCTATCATCATATAGGATTACATCATTGCATTTGGCAACATCTCATTCTCTAGATTGGCATTTTACAATCCATCAGGAGATTTATCTCCCAATTTGTGGACAAAATCCATCCATTCAATCATCTACTTCATGAGAATGTCTCATTCAAGTGGGATCATGAATGTGAAACAACTTTTAACCAGATAAAGCAATATTTGATGTCGCCTCCCATACTCATGCCACCTGCAGCAGAGGGACCATTGTTACTATATATCACAACAACTGATATTTCTTTAGGAGCTCTATTAGCATAAGAAGATTCTAAAGGAAAGGAACAAGCTATTTACTATATTAGCAGGACTCTCAACAGATATGAAATAAATTACACATTCATAGAAAAGGCTTGTTTGATAGTGGTATTTACAACCCAGCACTTGCAGCACTACATGTTGACTCATACAATCAGACTCAACAAAAATAGACCTATTAAAATATCTACTCAGTAAAGCTACTCTAACAGGGAGACTAGCAAAATGGCTCATGATCTTAAGTGAGTTTGATATCCACTATATAGACCGGAGAGCCATCAAGGGACAAGTAATAGCTAATCAATTAGCTGAAGCTCCATTTTAGGATAATCATCCAATGAGCATTGAATTTTTAGATGCAAACATTCTAAATATTACCACACAACAATGGAGACTTTTTTTTTATGGATCATACACACAAAGGGGGTCTGGTGCGGGAATTCTATTTGTCACACCTTAAGGACACACTATCCCAAGGTCATATAGAATAATGTTTCCATGTACCAATAATGTAGTTGAGTATGAAGCATTGATTATCGACATCAAAGTGGCTATTGAATGAAAAATTATAGAAATAAAAGTGTATGGGGACTCACAGCTTGTCATCTATTAGGTAAATGATTAGTATCAGACAAAGGATGAAAAGCTCACGCCATATAAGAAAATGATAGATGATCTCATAAAGTATTTCATGGATATCAAGTCCAAACAGATTCCAAGGGTAGAGAACAAAGTTGTGGATGCTATGGTGACAATTGCTTCTCTCTTGCAATTACTAGAAAAGCAAGGTCGTTATGAGTTTATGGTAGAACAAGTATCTAACCCTGCCTATGACAATCCTGAATCACAAACCATATGCCAAATAGCTGACATTCAAACCTCATTATATGGAGAGATCTATACTTACCTTAAGGATAATATCCTTCCTCATGATCTTTCTAGAAACCAAAAGCGTAACTTCATCTGTCACGACGTACATTGATTGCTGACATCCTTTACCATCAAGGTCTAGATGGTATTCTTCTTCAGTGTCTAGAACATCATGAATCTAAAACAACCTTATGTGAGATCTATGAAGGTATTTGTGGAACTCATTCAAGTGGGCTAACCCTAGCAAAGAGACTCCTCCATTTGGGGTATTAATGGTTGAATATGGAGGAGTCTTATCAATTTGTTAAAAAGTGTCAGAAATTCTAAATTCATGGTAGCTTAATCCATACGCCAGCGCAAGATTTGGAACCCTTTACATCAACATGGCCCTTTTGTCAGTGGGGATTGGACCTAATAGGAAAGATAAATCTGTCTTCGTCCAATGGACACAAGTTCATAATCATAGCAACAAAGTACTTTACAAAATGGATAAAAGCAGTTCCTTTAACAACAATCAGTGGAAAGCAGATCTCGTCTTTCATACTGAACTACCTCATCTATCGGTATGGTGTACATCAGTCCATTATAACAGATAATGGTAGGCCTTTTAAGAACCAAGATGTCCAGGAACTATGTGAAAGATTTCATATCCCACATCATTTCTCAACACCGTACTATCCTCAAGGAAATGGCCAAGCAAAGGCCTTAAACAGAATAATTCTAAAAATACTAAAGAAAACGGTTAACGATGTAGGATGTGATTGGCATGTTCAGCTAAATCTTGCATTATGGGCCTACAGAACCAACATCAGAACACCAACAAGAGCTACACCATATGCCTTGGTATATGGACCAGAGGCCATCCTACCTATTGAGGTGGAAATACCATCACTTTGTGTCTCACTGAAGGGTATCATTACGCATGAGGATTATAGAGTCTCCAGACTACATAATTTGGAATTATTGGATGAACGCCATCAACAAGTTGTCAATCATTTGAAGGCATACCAATAGAGAATGTCTAGAAGTTACAATCACAGTGTAAAACCTAGAGTCTTTCAGGTTGGTGACTTGGTCCTAAAGGAAAACCCTAGAAATCAATAGGATAGAGAAAAGAAATGGAAGTTTGAACCTAACTGGCTAGGTCCCTTCATCATCATATTAGTTTATGGATCTAGATCATATCAATTGTCTACACCTGAAGTGGATATGTTCGATGAACCTATCAATAGTATCCATCTCAGAAAGTTCTACACCTAAATCACCTAGTGCATGAATTAGTTTCTGAAAATGGTTACCTTGATGAAAACCTAGCAAATAGGCATCTTGGTGACATAAAAATACAAAAAAAATAGAAAAGAAAAAAAAATAATGACAAAGTGCAATAAAAACATGTAGCGAAAACCTGGAAACAAACACTATTTGTGATTTGAACTAGCTTTTCCATCTATTTTAATGCATGTCAAGGTCGTTACTTTCACCATCATTTTACATCCATTATCATATCATTGCAAGCAGTCATGTCTCACCCTAGCTTGGGGGAAATATCTAGACCTCACTGGGGGCAATAAATCTCGAGCTTAACCAAATGGACAAACAACAAGAAGAAAAAACACAACAAAAAAAAAATCAAAACACAACCCAACATGGAACATCAATCACCATCAGAAACACATCAGACATCCATAATCAGAAACAGAAAATCCAAAAACAAGTCAAAATTTAGTTTCAAAAAGTCAAAAACATGAGTCTGTGTCAGTCAAACTACGTGGTCTCTACGTGTATAAAGTAGGCAAGGCTAATCTTTGATCAGCCCCCGAGGCCCCTAGGATAGGTCTTTAGGTTAGGTCTTTGGTCAAAACTCTTGAAAATCAAAAAAACATCATAAAATCAGGATGGATGATCTAATCTGAATAATGGTTGAAATACTTTAAGCAAAGGTGGATATGTTGTACTTTGATCATTATTATCATTTCTTTGGAGCAACTTGATGATGTATTGAACTAGAGAAGCTAGGAAGGAGAATGGTATTTTTCTTTGTCTGTTGTCTATGAATTAATCATAATTATTGTGTGAATTGTCACAGGAAGTGATCTACAAAGTATCATGGATGGCATTCCAATTCACATAGAAAAGTTGTTAATTCTTGTCTATTCACACAAGAAATGTTCAGGTCATCTCAGTTTAATTATACCTAGATGCTTGTGTTCACTTGCAATATCAAAAATCATGGAAGTAGTACTCAGGTCATCATGGTCTAAATTATACCATTGATGCTTGTACTCACTTTCAACATTTATAAAGCTCTATGATGATACAAAGCACAAAAAGTACTATTAGAATGCCAATATTTGCATGTAGATTTGCATGATAAAATTAGATTGCATTCATAAATAGTTTTACATTTGTAGAATGTTTGTTACAAAAGCTCATGAAGGATTCAAAATAAAAATATATTTTCTCATAATAGATTGAGTATACTTGACATTAACAAAAACATCATCACTATCATGTAGTCACATCATCATTTTCATTGCATACATTATAAAGAATTTAAATATCATCTCATCATTCATACAAATTGCTCTGATCATATCATATTTCTCATATTACATGTCATAAAATTGCATAAGAAAATTATCAAAAATAAATCTATATAGTTTCATATTATACATCCATTCAACATACCATTATCATACATCATTTTTTTCATCCACTTATTACATCAAATAAATTGCATTTCCATTCACATATATTCAATATATCATTATCATGCATCATTTTCATCCATTTGTTACATCATTTATTTGCATTTACACAAGTGCACACATCCCATTTACATCGCACATCACATATCATTTAACACCATTACATCCATTATCATGTATATAGATACATCATCATGCATCCATACATCATGCATACATACATCATACATTTATACATCATCATTTTGCACATCATAAATCATAGGATATCATCATGACTATAAATTGCATCCATAACATTATAATATAAAGATCACATGGCATATAGAACATAGGAAAGTAAATGCATCCATCATAAAATCATATACAAAACATGATAGATCGATAAATCCAATGCATATCATATAGATCTCAAAATCATAATGTCAAGTATACAATGATGTCTGAACTGAAGAGAAATATATCATCAAAAAAATTGTTGAAATTGGAATGTACATCATCATCTCAAAATACAAAAGAGAAATCACATCACAAAGACTATGTAGTGCTAGCTCTTGATGGTGTAGACATCTCTAGGCCAATACCTCCTCCACCACCAGAAGTACCAAGATCTCTCGAGTCTCTGGGAAGAGGTTGGGTCACACCTACACTAACAATCTTGGTACGAGTCCTACCTAATCGAGACTGCACATAACTGAATCAATGCTCGGAGGGAACTGTACCATGATATTTCCCTCTATAGTACTCAACCTCATGACCAACCCAGACAACCTCTCACATATAATCGGCCATAGTGGTCCCATTTGTCAGTCTTTGTAGTCTCTCGGCAGTCGACTGAGCCTGCTTTGCAGCCCGTCTAGCAGTATCCCTCTCAACTATCAATGTTGTGATATTAGCCTAAGCTACAACCAACTGAGCCTATAATGATGCTAGAGCCTGTGCATAGGCTTGAGCCTAAGCCTACATCTATGTCTAGGTCTAAACCAAAAAACCCTGGGCCTGAGTCAGCTGACCCTATAATGTCTGAACCTATACCTACAAACTCGCTATCTGGGTATGTTATTGTTGCATGTGCTGCTCTAAAGGGTCTACAACTACTCGCCTCTTGTGAGGCATCATGTACTCCTCTAAGGTTGGACCTAATCCACCTGCACCCAATCCACCTAGACTATCTCCACCATTATCACAGTCACTGCCCTCATCATCCCCACTACTATCACTATTGTTATCCTCCTCATCCCCACTGCCCTCCTCATCATTACTGCTCTACACCTCCTCCACCACCACCACCTCCTCACCACCAATCTCCTCTCTCCTCCATCGACGTTGGTGTGCAAAAACAATCTCCTCCTCGACAGGTAATGGTGTTGGCTCATTAGGAATGGTAATGCATGGAAATGGATGTAATACCAAATACTTTGCATACTTTGCTATGATTGGTGGCTCCACAATATCTAGATGAATCTCCCAAATAAGGGGTTCTAAGGCCTAGAACTCTTGTACAACTATATCATATGACAACCCAGGCCCCCAATTTGGAGAATCCAACTGTCACCGAGCATAGTGAGCAACACCCTGGGGAATGCCCTGAACAATGCCATACTGACGAAGCACTCATCTCAACATAAATCTCTCTAAAACCCACTGTGTCCACCCAATTAGAATGAACGATTGACAGAAAAATGACAACTACACATCATCATCATCCTAGTGCTCACAATCTAAATTGGGACGCTAGGTAACAATCTCCATATCATCTAGTACTCTGCGCCAATGAACTAACTTACCCAATCTAGGCTAAGTAAGTCGACCTGCATATATGTGCACATAGGGTTGCCTGGTAGGACACTGCCTCACCATCACTAACCGTGTGACAGCAATATGCTCCCATGCCCACACCTGAAGTAAAGTGACTCTAGCCAATAAACTTTGACCTCCAAGATAAACTGTTGAATGCAAATCATGATACAGGTGGGCAAGCATGCACATGCCCCAAGCATATCTAGTCCTATGTACAATCATACTCTCCAATACATAGCCCCAACCAATAGAGATTCCCTTTGACCTATGATCAGGATAAAGGAACCCTCCAATGAATCCAACAAGAACTGTTGGAAAAGTGGCATAGGCATCCACCATCTCTCGCCACGGGATCCAACATCCAGCAATGTGATCATCCTGAAACACCCTTCAAAGAGCATCAGTACCACCCTGCTCTAATGAATCATAAACAACAATATCCCTGATAACTAGTATCTACAAAATCCTCTAGATATCCTCAGGGGTGACTGTGATCTCACTGGTAGCTAGGTGGAAGGTGTTATGCTCATTGTGCCACCTCTCTGCTAAAGTTGTCAAGAGACCCCGATTAATCCTAATCTGGGGCATATCAAGTAAGGAAGATAATCCATAACGTGTAATGATAGTTGTCTCAGGCTAGGCCAGTTGTCCTATCAAATCGAATGTCTAAGGAATCGCTCTCTAATCTGGAGGTTCATCAAAACCTCCTATCAATATGAAAAATTTAAAGTCAATACACTTGGTCAAAACATCAAACATCAAATATCCTATCAAACCTAATCAGCTCTTGGTGAGACTTTTGATTAAATCTCATGAGAAAACATCATTAAATCTCACCTATCATGAGGTCAATCATCAAACATCATTGAACCTCACCTATCATGAGGTCAATACTGTTGATGTTTATGATAGCGTCAGTCTTATCCTTCCAACCGATCTCCTTGTTACAAGAATAATAAATTAAATGTAGCTAAGGCTATTTAATTTATGGAAGGTTGTGATTGCTCAAGAGACACATCATTTGCTAATATTAATTAATATTTATTTATGAGGCACATTATGAAGTGGCACAATTTTCTAAAGGAGCCGCCCTCTTGTGTAGAGGCTCAATTATTTTCTCAAGGCTGGCTTGTGTTTATTGAAGGGTCACGTCCCTCCATTCCATATTGTATTTATACTCCTTTGTATCTCTCTTGGAATTCATTCATTCATAGATCATCCTTCATCACAAGTGTGAGTTCTTCTCAAGGAAGATCGACATTTTTGGTGGTTGAGATTTCATCAGAAATTTGTCTCTTTGTATTGTTGTGTTGCATCACTCTTTGGTGCATGTATTTGGGCCTACATATCAACCTCTTGTAAGGAGATCATTATTGTGTTGATTCAATAGATAAGTGATATATTGTTGCTAGGTTTTTCTCCCTCAAGAGGAGGGTTTTCCCAGATACCTTGTGTTACTGTGTCTGATTTTGAATTAATTTTTTGTGCATTACATCTTATCATAAAACTAACATGGTATGAAAGTTGGTGTGAAGAAGATCGTGATCAAATTTATTATTACAGCAATACTCTTTTTCTCTTTCTCCTTATTATCTATCTCTATCTCTTCGTCAAAATGGCGAACGGTCTTAAGATTGAGGATATACTCGAAGGAGCATCAAACTTCACTTCATGGAGATTCAAAATTATGCTCACTTTGGAAGAAAATGATTTGGCTAAGTTTGTGGAGACCAAATTCCCTGAGCCTACGGAGGAGGAAGAGAAGGTTCAGTGGAGGAAGAAAGATATCAAGGCGAAGAAGATGCTAGTTGATTTTGTTAAGGATCATATTGTTCTGATTGTCTCCAAGTTAAAGATGGAAAGAGATATGTTCAAAACCTTGGAAGAGATGTATGAAATCAACAACACCACTTAGGCACTTGCACTAAAGCAACAACTTCATCATGTTAAGATGGCGGAAGGAGAATCTGTCATTGTTTACTTCATGAAGATTTTTGAATTGAGAGATCAACTCTCTTTTATCGGTCATTTTGATGATGTCAAGGATTTGACCATGCTTTCCCTTAATGGTCTTCCTTCATCTTGGGAGTCTTACATTTGAGGAATCACTACAAGATTGAAACTTCCCAAGTTTAATCATTTGATGGCAGATTGTATTCAAGAAGAGTTTAGGTTGGTTGCAAGAGTTATTGGTTGAAGCTCTACAAATGAAGACATTCATGTTCTTTCCACTCAATCCTCAAAGAAGAAAGGGAAAGATGGAAAGAAAGGATACTTCAAGAGGAATAGAGATAAAGGAGCTGATGGTGCTCCCGCATTCAAGAAGAAGTGGGACCTCTCCAAAGTCCCTTGCTTTCATTGTGACAAGTTTGGTCACTATGCAAAGGATTTCCCTACCAGGCCTAATCAACATGCTTCATTTGCGGATGTGGATGAGATCTCTCCTCAAAAGGATTCTAGAGAATTTTTATTCTAAGCCATGGGCCTGTGTTCAAGTCGTGAAGGTTGTGTGAAGAGCAGCATATCTTACTATGTCTAGTATTGCATCCATCAGAATATTTAAAGAGATAAATATTCTTTGTTTGCTAAGTTATATCATTTATTTGGATCTTGTAATTAGTAAAGAGAGATAGTGGTTTCTCTTGAATTGTGTTCTCTAACATAATATCCTTTGAATATTTCATTTATTGCAAGTTATTTCATGTTGGTTGTGAAGATTTCTGAATGTGACTTTAAACTAAAAAGATAATTGCAATTTCGATGGTGATTAGTTGGTCACATCGATATCATTATCTAATGCATGAACTATGATAGAGCCTTGAACTCTTGGAGAGAGTTGGTTCTACATGCCAACTGCATAATGCATTCAAGAAATCTATAGTTGTGCAGATTGTCTTTTGTTGTGTTGAGTTTAGCACTCTCTAGAGGAGTAAAAGATGGAAGAAAGAGTTATATTAAAATTCAATAAAGATAAGTTTCTTTATTTCTTCATTATGATTTTTTGATATATTTCTCTTTAGGTTGATTTATTTATTCATGTTTCAATATTGTTCATAATTTCTTATGTATTCATGCTATAACCTGAGATAGTAAACTTTGTATGATTCTAGCCTTGATATTTCTATGCATAGTTATAAACGGTTAGTAATCTCTCTCTAAAATGCTTCCAAGACAGATCTAAGAGCAAGAAGGTGATGAGAGATTGCTTAGTGATGAAAATTTAGAGGCATCTTATGAGGAAGTCATGCCGACCACATAAATGATCAAGCATGAAGTCACAACTTGGGACTGAGTTGGTGGCTAGAGGGAGTTCACTTCCAGAAGTCTTCTTTGTAATCTCTGAGTCAAGGATCAAGAGGGATTTTTGTGAATCACTGAGAAGAAGTGAAGGTTGTATTGTTGCAAGGCCAAGTGTTAAATCCTTGAAAGACCTCTTCAGTTGTTGAGATCAGAATTGTGCAAGATAGTCATCTGAATTTGATATTGGTAGCTCCACAAACCTATTCAAAATAGAGTGATCTGTAGTGAGGTCAAGGAGGTCAACCCTGAACTCTCTTCAGTACCAGAGGTGTGCACTAGAAAATATTTATCTAAGAAAAGCATTGTAGGAAATCTTGGACGATGAGGTTAGAAGGTTGGTGCATGCACTTAAAGATTCAGAGGGAGCCTACTAAACCTGAAGATGTTTAAGGAGACTGTAGCTAGTTCAGATCTGGTGAATCCTCTATATACACAGTTGATTGGATCATTGATGTACTAGTCAATACTAGACCAGATATTTGATATGCAGTGAGTGCACTTAGTCAGTTCATGTGTGAACCAAGGCAAACACATCTAGTTGTAGTGAAGCATATCCTGAGATACTTGTGTGACACAGTTGGGTATGGATTGAGGTATTCTTCTGATGTGGACTTGGAGCTGCTTGGATATATTGATTCTGATTAGGCAAGGTGTGTCACTAATTGGAAGAGCACCTCTAGATGTTGCTTCAATTTTGGATCTGCTATGATATCCTGGTGCAACAGGAAGCAATCACTTGTAGCATTGAGTATAGCAGAGGCATAGTACCTTGCAGCTTGTGTGGCAACTCAGGAAGTAGTGTGGCTTCGTAAGCTCCTTGCAGGATTGTTTGGACAATCAATGGAGCCTACTATCATTCATTGTGTTAACCAGAGTTGTGTAAAGTTTTTTTTCAATCCTATGTTTCATGACAAAACCAAGCATGTTGAGATCAAATACCATTATATCAAAGATATGGTATTGAGGAAAGCTATATAGTTGAGGTATATCAGCACTGATGAGCAAACGATAGACATTCTCACCAAGCCTCTCTCCAGGATAAAGTTTATGTACTTTCAAGATAAGCTTGGTATGGTGGAGAATACAACCCTAACTGAGAAGGAGTCTCAGTATTAGTGAACCTCTTTAATGAGTTATTCTCTATGAGAGAAGTTCGAGGTGAAATCCCTTGTTAATGCATTCTTCTCTACAAGAGAAGTTTGAGGTGAAAGCCCTTGTTCCACCCTCTAGGAGAGCCATGGTGGATGTCATGTGTGTGACTCCATGACAACATCACGTGAGAGAGTTTGTGATGATTTTCTTATACTTGTGTTTCACCCTCTAGGAGAGCCATGGTGAAAGTCATGTTGAGGTGACAACATCATGCAAGTGATGAACACTTGTACATACCATACATGGTTGTAGCCATTATGGCTGATATCACATTGAGGTGATATCTAATATCACGATGAGGTGATATCTTTCTTTTCTACATATGGTTTTAGCCATTGTGGTGGACATCACAATGAGGTGATATGTCTTGTGTAGTTGGAAGAATCCTCCCTAGCTGAGAGGGAGTGTTGATGTTTATGACAACGTCGATCTTATCCTTCCAGTCGATCTCCTTGTTACAAGAATAATAAATTAAATGTAGCTAAGGCTATTTAATTTATGGAAGGTTGTGATTGCTCAAGAGACACGTCATTTTCTAATATTAATTAATATTTATTTATGAGGCACATTATGAAGTGGCGTGATTTTCTAAAGGAGTCGACCTCTTGTGTAGAGGTGCGATTATTTGCTCAAGGCCGACTTGTGTTTATTGAAGGGTCACATCCCTCCATTCCATATTATATTTATACTCCTTTATATCTCTCTTGGAATTCATTCATTCATAGTTCATCCTTCATCACAAGTGCGAGTTCTTCTCAAGGTAGATTGATATTTTTGGTGGCTGAGATTTCATCATCAATTTGTGTCTTTGTATTGCTATGTTGCATCACTCTTTGGTGCATGTATTTGGGCCCGCATATTGGCCTCTTGTAAGGAGATCATTATTGTGTTGATTCAATATATAAGTGATATATTGTTGTTGGGTTTTTCTCCCTCAAGAGGAGGGTTTTCCTAGGGTATCTATTGTGTTATTGTGTTTGATTTTGAATTAATTTTATGTGCATTACATCTGATCATAAAACTAATAGATACATCAAATCAACCTCACCTATCATGAGGTTTATCAAACAAACTTTAATTATTCCTCACCTATCATGAGGATAATTATCATCAATCAATCATTAGACCTCACCTATCATGAGGTTGAACATCATCTACTTGAATGATATCATCAATCATATCAAACCAACAATTGATATGATAAAAATTTGACAAAATGAATGACAAATTTTAACAATCTGACTTAGAAGCGCTAAAACAAAGTTTCTATGCGCTAGAATATCAAAAGCACCATTTAAACAATTAAAAGTGCTAAAACAGGTGCTCAAAGTGCTAAATCATCAAAAGTGCCATTTCATCAAGCATAAGCGCCATTTCAAACTATCAAAGCACCACTGCATTAGAAGCACAATTATATTGGGGTGAAGTGCTAAACTATAGGGTAAACACACTAATCTAGTGGAAGTGCTAAAATAGAAGGTAAAAGTGCTAAACTTCCTATCCTAGGCACCACAACATTGAAAGCACTAAAACATCCTACCTAAGAGCTAAAACATTTGACCTAAGCGCTAAAACAGCCTGCCAAAGTGCTACATCGACATGCAAAAGTGCTAAAAGAAACAAAAAATTAAAAACCCAAAAAATGCACCAAAAATGAAAAATGTGCGTACAACAAGGGGGTTCACGGGTACGTACCGGAGGTTCGTAGGAAAATGGGCGGTTGTGATGTCACACATGCACAAACTGATGAGTGTGGTAAGGAATCGACATCCTACTCCAAATTGCACAAATAACTCTCTCACAAATTTTCAAAAACTCAGTTGCACAAATGAATTGAAAAGCACCCCTTTTGACCTTTTATAGGTTATTTTTGGTGGGATTTTTATGGGGTTAATTAATTTTTTTAAGAGAGATTAATTCAAATTCATCCAGGGGAAATATTCTACTTTCTTAATCAAGAGATAAATTATTTCACCATTGAATCTTCATCAAATCATTAAAAAATATAACAAATTGAAATTTTTTGAAAAAAATCAAAAACAAAAAAAATTCATCAATTTATCTCCCGATGGGGCATATATTCATCATCACTTGAAAATCAACGTTTGGGGAATACTACAATTTTTTTCATCGATACTGGAAACAACAACAAAATTTTCTTTGAAGCAATGTGTAAACACATCACTTCAAAGAGGGGAAAAATGTATACACCTAAAAATGGTTTGGATAATCTAATTAATTAAATAAGATTTATTTGATTAATTACCTTAATTTCCTCTACTATTAAATAAATAGAAATATTTATTTATAGTTTATTCTCCTATTCTTCAATTTTAATTAAATATACAACTTCAATAGTTTGTGTTATTTAATTATCAATTCATTCAATCTTAATTAATTAAACAAGGTTAAATACTTTTTTGTTTAATTATCATATCCCTTCTATATTTATTTAATAAACAAATTCTATAGTTTGTTTTATTAAATTATTTATTCTCTTTTGCTAATTTGAATAAATCAAAATATTCAAATAAAGGCATAAAAGCAAATTTTCCTCTATTCACTCACCTACCAAATTAGACATCAAATATCCAATTTAATTCAACTGGCATTCATGGGAAAGCTTTGGAGACAAATTGGAATCAATCTCTCATTCTCCTTCCTCTGATTCTTCTTATCATATGGCCTGATGTTTTTATGGGGAGGAACCATTTCCTTCATCAGCTCAAGCTTCTTCATCTCTCACCATTCAATTCTTCAGATTGAATCTAGGCCTTTGTTGTGGTTCCTCTTCACAAAATTGTTGTCGTGAATCTATAAATACAACCTCATTCTATGGGAAAAAGAGATCCAAAAATTTGAACTTTGTGCAATCTTACTCTGCAGGAATAGCAATCAAGCAATCAAGCATCTTAGCAACATCATTAGCATTTAGCAATCATAACATCAGTAGAATCATAATCATGGATGCATCATAGATTAATTAAATAAACGCTTTTTATTTAATTATGTTACTAATTAACCTTATCCTTCTTGTCAAATTAAATAAATTCTTATTTAATTTATTCTTTATCATACTTCAACTACAATTAAATAAATTCTTATTTAATTTATTCTTTATCATACTTCAACTATAATTAAATAAATTCTTTATTTATTTAATTATTCATTGAAATCCCTTCATCACTTAATTAAATAAATCTTATTTATTTAATTATTCTTCAAATATCAAATATTGAATTAAATGAATTATTTAATTCATGAATTCTATTTTAACGCATTCCTCTATATTTAGATAATTGTGTGAGTTATCTAGGTATTCACTTCGACTCGACTCGACATCTATTTTAATTGCTCAGTTAACTCTTGATTTAAATGTCTGAGTGGCGTTCTCGAATAATCTCTTCATCAAATCATTCAATCGTCCAGTGCTAACTCAATTGTGTGTACATGCAGATTAATTAAATATTCATATTTAATTAATTAAACTTTGTGCGTGCATTCGAACAAGTGTTGCTTTAATCAATCTTTATCTTTGTCATGCAAAGATAGTTCTTCTGTTTTCGAATACCAAACTGAAGATTAAATCATTTATTTAATCTTTAATTCTATTTCTAATTTGTATCACTCATGTCACTACTGACAGTTATCAAAATGCATGACTAATCAGTCAATCTCAACCGTCCGTTGATCTTTCAATCCTGGCTTGTCGTTCGAATAATCAATTTTCTATAAATTGATTTGGCATTCTTCATTCCAATCTCTTGCGAAATCTTATGAATTTTGAGAGCACTTAATGTTGAATCTTCGATGTTTTGCTAAATCACTATCTTAGGCTATACTTGCACGAACTTATGAGAAATCTGAGGGCAATTATACTACTACAGCAAAATGGAGAAGGGCAATCGAGATGAATCATGGAAATACGTATAAATTTGGTGAGATTGTTCAAGTTTTATTTACGTTTTTTACTTCCTTTGTTCTTTGTTGCTTAGCATTAGATTGGCATTTAGATTTGTATTGCATGTTTGCTCTAATCTCTTCTTATGCACTTTCTTGGTGTTACATTTGGTGAACCCGATGTGAAGACACCATCTTCGCGTATCCGTAGACTTTTATTTTGTTTTTTGCAGGTTTTTCGTACGGAATGACGCATCAGCTTGACAAAACACCGCAATTGAAATTCATAGACGCATCAGTTTGACGAAGCGACATAATTGATTTCCTGAACAACATCTGACACCCAAAACACCGCATCTGAAAAACCATGATGCATCTGAAGAATCCTGAATCGCAATTGACTGGTGAATATCGAGACGCAATTGAAGAGAATATTGACGCATCTAACTAGTAACACAGCGACGCAATTGACTGGTAACCTGTATTTCTATTTTTGAAAATTTGAAATTGTTAATTAATTTGTGTGTTATTAATATCTGATTTTCAGCGTGTGGCCTTTTGGAAGTTAACAAGTTTTTATAGGATGATTGACGAAGATGATATTGAAAACTACTAACAATTTTTTTTCAGGATGTTTGTCGAAGACCCTAGTTAATTTTTGAAACAGATTGTTTGGTAGCATAGCAAATCTTTCATTTGGTTTAAAATTAACAAGTGTCTACTATGTTTGGTGCAAAAGCAAATCTGTGTAATTACCCTCACGATTTGGTACATCGAAGTATCCTCTCCCCTTGCGCATCCATGAAATCCTGGGTGTAAGAGAAATGGTTACCAACTCTAGAACTTGGGCCTGTTCTAGTGGGAAAAAGTACACCCCAAGATGACTCAGACCGGTAGCACCCTTAACTCGAGGGACTTCCAGCCAATATATAAAAGTGGGTTCTTGGGGAAACACCAAGAATCATGAGTGTGGTTCCGACGAGATGGATCCGAAAGGGGACTCTCGCCGCATGGATCATGCCCCATGAACAGAATGCCCATACTAAACACCTTTTGTTTTAGAGACCAACTGTTCTATTGGTCGTTGCTTGGTATAGTGCAGGGTACAGTATCATGCCTGAAGACACTCACTACTGATCCCCTTGAGTAGAGATAGCAGTTCTTAGGAGGTCATTACCCAAAGAATTCAAAATTGGTGTGCTCGAAAGATGTTAATGAGTCATGGAGGGGAGCCAATGCCACCAAATTTCTAAGCTATTTGCTCTCAAGAAGGAAAGGTTTTTATCACCAATCTGGGGTATTTCGGTAGGCTATACCAAGTATACAAACCCTAGGCCTTTGGCCTATTAGGATGTGCTTGTATATTTTCAACTTAAACATTCTATGAGTCCAAAAGTAAACTGAAAACACTTTGTCTTATGATTGTTCTTGTTTTCCAAAATTTGATCACGGAAAATGGAGTCAGTTTTAAATCTTAGGTCACTGAAAACACACAGAGAGTCACAACTGTTCACCAAAAGCTCGCAATTGATTTTAGAGTCACATCTATTTAACTTTGAGTCACATCTGTTAATTAGAGTCGCATATGTTAGAAGGTTAACCACATCTGTCAGAGTCAGACATTGAACTTTATCAGAGAAACACAATTGATCACTAGAAAATTGCAACTGCTAATTTGAACTGCATTTGTGAAATCCTAAGATGCATCTATCTGATTATCAAAAAACCAAAATTCACAATCACTGTCCAGTCAACACGATTATACTAGTTTCAGTTGTCTTTACTCAAACAGTCCTTGAGCAGAAACCTAAAACGATTTGCTCAATTTTGCATCCTTTAGGTTCATGTAGTCATTACCATAGTTGTCCTAATTCAGAGTTTAGCTTCATCCTAGAATACATATTACCTTGCATTAAACTTCTAGAAAGGTCACCTTTACAAACTTTAGGATTAGTCTACCATCTACACTCTAGAAAAGTCATAGTGTCAATGAAATCTATCATTGAACCTAGTTTTATCAGTTTATCCTTTGTCCTACAGAGAGTCTTCCTAGCTCATCAGTATAGTTAGGAAACTCAACTTGTCTTTGATCCTCATCCTACATTGGTTCCTTGACTTAAACTAAATTGACACCTTGATTAGACTTTAGGTAGTTGGTCCCTCTGTCCTGGGTTTATAGAATTGATTATTTTAGAACCTTGATTAGGCTTTGCATCTTTAGAGTTTAGGCTAGTGTCTTCCTAGAACATTCCTTATTTTGCATACGAAAATCCCAAAAACATAGACTAGAGTCATACTGTTCATAGATATAGTATTGCATTTCCCGCATATTGAGCTTGTCTTACATGGTTGAAACTAGGTCTAAGAGAAGAGAGAGAGAAAACATGTCAAACTCAAATGAATTCATCAATCCATTTTCTTCAAGACCTCATAAGACTCTATTAGAAAAATTCACCACTAGAAACACTCAAGGACATATTGCAGTAGAGGACATAGAGGCTACCGCACAGGACCCTGAATTTGCCTCTTTTGTATATGAATACCTAGCAAATGATCGTCAACGATATTTAGCCAAACTGCTAGCTGAAGACACTACCTTACCCGTATGATTTGATATTAGCACCTTGCAAACTCAACCTACACAAGGAACAAACACAATGACTACTAGTACTACTATACCTCAGGTCAGCACAACTATGCCATCTGGCACATCTACACAAGGTACAATAGTCCATACTTCCCCATTTGGTATGTCTAGCATGACATCAAGATTTAATTTCACTATAGGGACATCATCATCCACTCCCTCCGGTCCTCTTTTTGGGAGTAAAAGACCTAAAATGTCAGCCCTTACACCTTATGTCAATGTCACAAGTGCACAATCAACAACCATACCTACTGCTAGTATCACGGGTACCATACCACAGTCGATGGCCATACCTAGTGCTCAAGTCACTGGTACTATACCAAGGATTACACAAACAGGAGGCATTCCCTCCTTCCAATATGGCAATCAAAATCCATTCTCTCAGACTGGCAGTCAGAATCCATTCACCTCGATTCTGAATCAGAATCCTTTTTCACAGATTGGTAGCCAGAATCTGTCCACACAGATTCCACGTCAAAACCAATTTACATCGATTTCGAACCAGAATCCTTTTTCATAGATTGGTAGTCAAAATCCGTCCACACATATTCCAAGTCAAAACCAATTTACATCGATTCTGAATCAGAATCCTTTTTCATAGACTGGTAGCCAGAATCCATCCACATAGATTCCAAGTCAAAACCAATTTACATCAATGCTGAATCAGAATCCTTTTTCCCAAAGTGGTAATCAGAATCCATTTACACAGAACCCAGGTCAACACCAATTTATGTAGATTCCAGACCAGAACACATTTACCAACATTTTGAATCCAAATCCATCTCAAATGCCAACGTTCAATCGAAACCCATCACGAGACTTTGGATTTCAGAACACATACACGGATCCGCATAATCCCCCTAGCACATCTTTGACCCAAGTTGATGTCTTACAAACACAAATGCATGCATTACAAACGCAAATGGATAACATGTCGGTGTCAACTAAGAAATCATTTTCAACAAAGGACATATGCCCATTCCCATTTGATAGATCATTGTACATGGCCCCTTTCCCTCATGGATATGTCATACTGAATCTCCCTAAGTACAATGGCAAACGAAATCCAATAGAACACATAAGGGAATTTTCTACCATATGCATAGATGTCGCTTATGACCCCATGTATCTTATGAGGCTATTTCCAAGAAGTCTTGTAGGAACTACACTAGAATGGTTTTCGGGTCTAGATTCTGGCATTAGATCTTGGGGTGAACTTGTTGAGAAATTTGTGGAGCAATTCTCCTTTAACATAGACCATGAGATAAATATAGCAACCTTGTGTCACACAACGCAAGACAAAGGGGAAACATTCATTGCTTTCTTCTAGAGATGGAGAACTATAGCTAGTAGGTGTCCTGTTGAGATACCCAAAAAACAAAAAGTTACAATGTTTCAAGAAAACCTTCATGCAAAACTCAGGAGTAACTTAAGGGTACATTGTTGTACATCTTTTTTGGAACTAGTGGAAAAATGGGTTATAATAGAGAAGGATCTCATTGAAAAGGGCGAACTCAAGACATCAACATCCAATAGAAATCAGATCGTACAAAACACCCCCACTGATAGAAATAGATTTTGGTCTCGCAACAAAAATGTCACCAATGATGGGGAGGTTGATGCTAAAACGCTACAAACAGGACCCCTCCTCACATTACAAGGACCTCATACTTTTTCCAACACGCTTAATGTTGTTAATAAACCTCCTAACATGGTTCAAAATACTCAACATCCACAACAAAGGAGATTTCAAAAATGTGAGTTCACTCCCTTAGGGGAACCCAGGGAACCCATTGAGTCGGTGTTCAAACAACTGTTACAACATAATCTTATATAGCTGCAAGAACCAAGACAATACGATCTAGGACAATTTAAACCGTCTTGGTGGGATGACAATGCCTTTTGTGATTATCATTGGACTAAGGGACATAACCTACAAAACTATCGACAACTAAAGAATATCATACAGGATCTTGTCGAAAGGAGAATTATTGAAGTTAGTGGACAAAAACAAAAGTCATCAAACACTGATCATCAAGTCTTTTCTGACCCACTACATGACAATGGGAAAGGAACTGTCCCTAGTTTGAGTACTAAGACCAATATGTCGGCCAACTATGCGAGTATCAAGCACGATTATAATAGTGGAAAAATCATTCACTGCCTTCACGCCGCCAATGAGAATATCAATACCATTATTATTAATACTAATTTTGAGTGTGCAGTCAATACTCGTCATACTAAGTTCACTATCCAAGGCCCTCCATCACAGCAAACACCCCAACCTTCCAAGTTACAATATAACCTACTTGACCAAATGGGGAAGACCCCAACCCAAATTTCAATCTTGGAATTGTTGTGTATTTCCCTTGAGCATCAATTTATCCTCGATAAGGCTTTACAGAACACCATGGTCCCTAATGACCTTGATGTCAATCATTTCCAGGAAATGGTGGGCTACTTGACCAATAATCACCATGCCACATTTTCTGAACAAGACTATGCAACTGAAAAGACGAACCACAATGACCCTTTACATCCGGAAGTCCTTGTTGATGACACCAAAGTTAGACGAGTTTTGGTAGACGAAGGAGCAGGGTTAAATCTATGCACTTTAAAACTAATTAAGGCATTAGGTATCTCAGAAGCATGCGTAGACACAACCAAAAGTATTGTCATAAAAGCCTATGATGATGAGGAATGAAAATCAAAGGGGGTGGTAACACTTCCTATCAGAATTGGTCCTACGGTAATGGAGACAAAGTACCAGGTCTTGGATCTCACCCTTCCTTATAACCTTTTGCTAGGTAGACCATGGATTCATGCCATGAAGGTGGTCCCTTCCACGTATCATCAGTGTCTTAAATTCCCTTACAATGGCACAAAAATAACTATAGATGGTGATCTGGATCCATTTCAATATTGCACCAATCTAAAAGAGATCCCCCAACGTCAAGTGCCAGTGAACCAGGAGGCTTCATCATCCAATCCATCTTCCTATGTTGATCCATGCACACTCACTCGAACATTTGTTTCACCCTCAATTCCTACTACTCCTAGGGTTGTGGAGAGTACTACATGATGACATCTTATTGTGTTAGCCATTTGGTTCATCCTAAATCATATGGTTTACCTACAATAGGTAGGGGACAGTCTATCGTCACTATACATGTTCCCCCCACAACAACTTTCACTAAATGGGGCAAATTAAGCAAAGAGGCCATACATACAGAAGATGTCACTTCCTGGCTGTATAGGAAAGATGATGAGGAACCCCTCTTACTTGCTCATATTCCTACAAATCTATATGGAAAGGGTTTCAAAATTATGCAAAGCAAAGGATATGATGGACAAAGTGGTTTAGGCTTAAACCAAGATGGGAGGATTGAACCAATATTTGTTTCGCAGTGGCCAAAAGGAGTAGGGCTAGGGTTTCAATCGATTCAGATTGGCGTTCCTAGTACCCCATTACCCTTACTTGAGGAAATAAGTGCTTCAGAAGATATTAAGACATCTCATGAAACAGTGGACCAATATCATTGTGACTCCCCCAACTCTAACGATTATGAGTGGGATTCCCTATCCTCTACTTCTTCCATGGACGTTGACAAGTTATTTGGAGAACTTGACTTGATGTTAAGTTCCTCACCAAATCCCTTAAATTCCTATCCACCAAAGAAAATGACGAAAGAGGAATGGTTTAAACACTACTATTGGGAATCACTCAATCCTACCTCTTGGCAACCCGATACATCTATTTCAGATAGTCAAACCTTGGCATTAGGCCCACCTCTCAATCCATCTAGACCTAAACCTAAGAGCAAAAAGGATTTAGTACAAAACTTTTGTGACCATATGAATCACTCAATCCTTACCTTGACCCCATTAAACTTTGATAATTCTGACGATGACATGCCCTTAGTCTATCCCCAACTCATTGATTGGGATCAACAAGACACACCCATCTTAGACACTTTTGAGAACGACGAGGCAATTGCTGAGTTCCTAGGATTACGGGAAGGCATACCTAACGAGGATCATAAGGATGGTTTTACCATTGACTTGGACAACAAAGCATATTTTGGGGAATCTATTCAACCCTCCAGTCGCAAAAATGAAAAAAAGAATAAACAAGATAAAAAGGACGAGTCTCTAGGTGAAAACTGAAAGGCACCTTTAGACAATGAAAAAGTAAAAAGAAAGGATGCATTTGAAAGTGAAAACCTCTTTGAGGCACCTAAGGATGGAGGTTTGAACATTCTCCCCATTGCATAGGAAAATTCACCCATGCTTGTTGAAGAATCAGTAGAAGTCAACATAGGCACAAAAGAGAATCCTCGATTGGTTTATTTTGCAGTGTCATTGACAACATAAGAGAAGCTAGAGTTCCACGACTTCTTTACACAGAGACATAAATTTTGCTTGGTCATATGCAGACATGCTAGGGTTGGATCCTGAAATTGTTCTACATCACTTGCCCTTACAACCAGGTGCCAAACCAATGAAATAGAAGTTGAGAAAAATGCATCCATATATTGCTTTATTAGTCAAGGTAGAACTCAAGAAACTGTTAAGACGTTGGTTTTATAAGATCAATCGACTATGTCGATTGGATCTCCAATCTTGTACCAGTCACTAAACCAACTGGGGGCATTCGCATCTACACTGATTTTAGAGATATCAACAAGGCTTGCCCAAACGATGACTTCCCTCTCTCCAACATAGATATGATAGTTGACATGACAGCAGGATATGAGATGTTGTCCCTTATGGACGGATTTTCAGGATATAACCAAATCAGAATTGCAACTGAAAACCAACCCAAGATAGCTTTCACTTGTCCTTGGGGAACATATTGCTGGAATGTCATGCCCTTCGGACTCAAGAATGCTGGAGCAACCTATCAACGTGCCATGACTACTATCTTTCATGATCTAGTACACACTCTTATGGAGGATTATGTCGATGACCTTATTGTAAAATCCAAGACAAGAGCAGAAAATTTACAGGTTTTAGACAAGATATTTCAGAGGCTGGAGAAGTATAAAGTGAGACTTAATCCAAAGAAATGTGTGTTTGGAGTCAATTCAGGAAAGTTGTTAGGTTATATCATTTCTAGGCAAGGCATTGAAGTGGATCCGGCTAAGGTAAAAGTAATCATGGACATGCCTTCACCCACTAATCTCAATCAACTAAGGACATTATAGGGAAGGTTGCAATCTATCAGAAGATTTATAGTGCAGTTAGCAGATAAGACACATCCTTTTCAACATCTACTTAAGAAAGGAGTACCCTTCGCATGGACAGTTAGGTGTGAAGAGGCTTTTCAACTGATTAAAGAATATTTACTCACACCACCTATCTTAATGCCATTTGTTGAAGCAAGACCATTGATTCTTTATATTACGGCAACCCATTCATCACTCGAAGCATTGCTTGCACAGAATGATGATGAAGGTCATGAAAGGGTAGTCTATTATATTAGTCAGACTTTGGTAGGTTATGAGCTCAACTATAGTACCATTGAATGTGCCTGTCTTGCAGTAGTATTTGCTACCCAAAAACTGAGGCACTATATGCTAAACCATCAAACAATGCTAATTGCTAAAATAGACCCTCTAAAATATCTTCTTAGCAAGGCAGCATTAACAAGATGACTGGCCAAATGGGTTATGATACTTAGTGAGTATGATATCTAGTATGTAGAAAGAAAAGCTATTAAAGGATAGGTTATTGTTGATCAGCTAGCTGACGCACCCATACAGGCAGATCACCCATTAGTCACAGACTTTCCTGATGAGTTCGTATTCACGATTGACACAAACATAACATGGAAATTGTACTTTGATGGCTCACATACAAACCATGGTTCAGGGGCTAGTATACTGTTTATTACACCACAGGGTGATTCCATCCCTAAGTCATTCAGGATTGCATTCCCATGCACTAACAACATAGCAGAGTATGAAGCTCAGGTGACAGGGTTACGCATAGTAGTCAAGTGGAAAATTAAGAACCTATAGGTATATGGTGATTCCCAACTGGTAATCAGACAAGTAAATGATGATTATGAGACTAAGGATGAGAAGCTTGCTCCATACAAGTGCATGGCTGATAGCTTTAAAGAATACTTTGACAAAGTCAAATTTCATCAAATACCTTGTGTTTTAAACAGGGCAGCGAACGCTATGGCTACAATTGCATCACTTCTTGACATTCCTAACAACGTGCCTAAGTTTGAGTTCTTGGTAGAATAGCTTTTGGTCCCAGCCTACGATATCCCAGATTCTGAAATGGTGTGTGACATTGTTGGTCCTGATTCCCCATGGTACAAAAAAATCTATGATTACCTTCATGCCAACGTCATACCCACTGGCCTATCAAATAACCAATGTAGGACATTCCTTCACAAGTCAGCAAAATACACCATCATCGGAGACACCCTATATAGACACACCTTAAATAATACCCTACTGCGATGTCTTGATTCTACTGAAGCACAAGCAACCTTGTGTGGGGTGCATGAGGGTATATGTGGTTCCCATTCTAGCGGTCCTACCTTAGCCAAAAAGATTATGAGACTAGATTATTACTGGCCTACTATGGAAAGACTCATATATCTTTGTAATGAAATGTCACCAATGCCAAGTTCATGGAGATTTGATACATGCCCCAACACAGGAGCTTTGTCCTATAACGTCACCATGGCCCTTTGCCCAATGGGGACTCGACCTCATAGGTAAGATTCACCCCACATCATCTAATGGACACAAATTCATTATCATTGCCACTAAGTACTTTACGAAGTGGATTGAAGCCATTCCTATGACATACATTACTGGCACACAGATTTCTAAATTTATCCTAAACTATATCATCTGTCGGTATGGTGTCCCTCAGTCCATAATCACAGATAATGGCCGCCCATTTAAGAATCAAGAAATCCACCACCTGTGTGATGAATTTCATATCCAACATCACTTTTCCACTCCATACTACCCACAAGGTAACGGCCAATCAGAGGCATCTAACAAGACCATCATTAGAATCCTCAAGAAGACTGTCAATGATGCTGGTCGTGACTGGCATTTACAGCTTAACCCTGCCTTATGGGCTTATCGCACAAGTATCCATACTCCTACTGGTGCTACTCCATATTCACTTGTATTTGGTTCTGAAACTATTTTTCCTATTGAGGTTGAGATTCCTTCCCTAAGGGTATCCCTGAAAGGCCACATTGATGATGAAGAGTACCGGGTATCAAGACTCCATGAGCTAGAATTCCTGGATGAGCGAAGACAGAAGGCACTAAACCATCTCTAAGCATATTATAATCGCCTTCGTCATAGCTATAATAGGAAGGTCTTGAATATAAACTTTGACATTGGTGACTTGGTTTTAATGGAAAACCCAAAGAATCAAGCAAAAAGAGACAAACCAGGAAAGTTTGAACCCAACTGGTTAAGACCTTATATTGTTACAGGAGCTTTTGGATCAGGAGCGTACCAACTCTCTACTCCTGAAGGAGAACCATTGTCCTCACCAATCAATAGTCTGCATCTAAAGAAGTTCTACTCATAGCTTATGGGAGCCTTTGTCTTAATTAGCAGAAATACCAAAAAAAAAAAATCACAAAATCACAAAAATTGTTATCAAGGTGCAAACCTGGTAAACATGCATCTTGGTAACACTAAAAAAATTAGATAATCTAGAAAATAGTAAAGACAAATCATTCGTCCAATAGTGAAAACCACTTCGGTGGCGTTTTAGATAAGTACCATGGTGAAAACCTAGCAAACAGGCGCCATGTGTACTCAACTCTGCTCCTTTGTCTATTATTATTCTAATCTACCGTATCCTTGTACATAGTCCTTATCATTATAAATAGTCCTTATCATTGTATATAGTCCACGGCCATGTACGTAGTCCACTACCCTGTACATAGTTCTTATCCCTGTATATAGTCCACTAGCCTGTACATCGTCCACTACCCTATACGTACTATCTATCCCTGTACATATCCCTTTAATTTCATATCCATCACTTGTATAATATACCATTTGTAATAAGTAGTAGTCTTTTCTATAACCTAGAGCGATTGACATTGAGTGCATTTCATATCCCCCGTTTTACCCTATTCATAATCAATTGGTCTTATATACTCGACTGGGGGCAAACACTTGACATGTGTCATATTGGTTCTTACATTAGTTGTGTTGAAGACGTAAAACCATGGAAAAATCCAAAAACATCGCAAAATGACCTTAGAAAACACAAAAACATCAGAAAACTTCAAAAAGACAAAAAAACAAAAATACAAAACATTTCAAAAATCCAAAAACAGAGTCAAGGTCAGTCGCACTTATCAGTCTTTTTTGTTTGTTGAACTATGTTGCCTCTGCGATTGGACGTAGGCAAGGCCATCTGCTAATGTGCCCCTGAGGCATTAGGTTAGTCCATTTAGGTTTGTCTGTATAAAATCATGATTCAATCCATATGTCTATATGACAAGGTCATTGTTCGTGTCGAACTATGAGGTCTCTATCCATATAATGTAGGCAAGGCCATCAATCGACGAGCCCCTGAGGCTGCACTAGGTCAGTCCATTAGGGTTTGTTGCATTCACTTTAACACATGTCTTCTATTCATTTTCAATCTTGTCAAGTCAATTCAAACTATGAGGTCTCTTTGTGTATAACATAGGCAAGGCCATCACATCGATGAGCCCCCGAGGCTGCACTAGGTCAGTCCTTTAGGGTTTTTCGTCACATAGTCAATTGTCAACACATCGTATCAAGTCATGTATCAATCTGGTGAACAAGTCAGCAATGTCTCTGGGTCAAATCAAACAACTTTCCAAATAAAACAATCAAAGCAGATCAATTAATGTCTACTACAGGATGTGCCCTTCTTGGAAACGGATGTTATCAAAACAATCAACCTATGTCTTATTTAGGATGAGTCCTTCCTGCATAATCGACAAGGTCAAACAATCAAACACAATGTTACACAGGTTATCACATCAACGGTATCTAACTCAACGTCTTATATGATACATGTCTTTCTGAAACCAGGCTTTGTCATGCTTTATACAGATAGTTATAACATCAAAACCAGACTCACAGTCTTTATCTGGTATGTGTATCTCCTGAAATCAGGCTCTATCAATTACAACAAATCAAACAAACAGAACAAGTTTTAGCAAATATTTTACTGGCTTTTTGACTTTCTGACTTATTTATCTTATCATTTATCTTGAATTGATGACTGGGATTCATGTTACTATCTTTCTCAAGGATGTCCCATGAAGGATTTAGAGAAGCAACGATGTATCAAAATTATGTTTTCTTTGACTTCTGTTAAATTTTATTTTGAGTCATGTTACTAGTTTCCTCAAGGATGTCCCATGAAGGATTTAGAGGAGCAATGACGTCTCATGACCCGTCTTTTCTTTTGTTTCTTGTCTATGATTTGTCTAGACAAAAAGACTGGGGCAACTTGTGCCCTTAGTATGAGTTAATGGCAATCATTGTCTGTGAATGTCTGTTATTAGCAAGTGGATGATCTTGCACACCTTGATTTATGTCATATCATAGTGTTTTTCTCCATTTGTATTAGTCCTGCCCAATGATGATAAAGTGCAATACCTTTTGTGATACAGTGAAACATCAAAGATTGCTAATACTAACATTTATCTCCTGTCTTTCGTTCTTAATCTTTCTTTCCGCACTAATAGTTCTTCTTTCTTGCATTATGACGGAGTCCTGTGACACAAAACAATATACATCATCTTGCATCAATGTACATGTTATAAAAATACATACATATAGGCATATTCCATATCAAGATCATCATGGCATAATAGACATTCATCATCAAACAATACATATCATAAGCATTCCATGTACAACGCAACTGTAAATATATGCATCATATTACATTTGTATAAGCATCACATGTAGTTGGCATTATACATATAACATCATATTGCATCTTAGAATTATAAATTGCATGTATCATATATAATTAACATAACATAGAATCAACATAATATCATTAGCTGCATAAACATCATAAAATAGATATCATCATCCATCATAAAAGCATGTCATATAAACATCACATGTACAAATACACAACGATATAATTAATACATAGAAATGAATATCATGAGAATCACCGCCAAAATCATATATATATATATATATATATATATATATATATATCTCAACCGTGTCACATCACAATGTCATAATGTATCAATAATACATGGAAGCCTGCAGGCTATAAGATCATAATACAATGTCTAGATGCATCTCAAGAAGTATCCCTATCTTGAACTGCCACTGATATCATGGCTAGAGTGTGTGGAGGAATGATGATGGGAACCCGATGACCTGTGAGCTAAAGGAGGTCTATCATACAGACCTACTCTACGTGGCTGCTCCACCCCCTCTGTGCTAACTGTCCTAGTGTGGGTCCTAGTCTAGGATCTGCTACTATGTGCCTCTGAGAAATTGGGAGCCCGTCTCTCTAGCGGAACCTCTACCTCTTAAAGATCCCAATAATATCTCTCTCTCCCCAGCTCTGACTAGCTCTCTAGCAAAAGCAACTGATGGCCCAGTACATAAGGCTCTAAGCTTTGAGAATCTCTGCTCTGTCTCCTATCACTGAGCTATGGCCTGATCTCTCTCCATCACTGCTTTGTCCCTCTCCATCTGATATGCATCCCTCTCAGACATCAAAACTCTCATCTGCTCCTCCAAGGATGCAATATGAGCACGCAATGTATCTGTGTTCGGATCCACTGCCCCTATCTCATCCTGTCTATCCCTCACTCTCCCATCCTCCTCCTCATCTAACTCCTCTAGGATCTGATCTCGAATCTCTCTCTCGTGATCATCATCTTCCTCATCATCCTCCTGGTAGGCACCCAACAAACCTAGGGCATCAATCTCTGCCTCCTCTCTGCCTGCCTCCTCAATACCTATCTCCTCCTCTACTGGGATGTCTGGAATAGCTGCCTCCATAGGTTGCACCTCCTCTCCACCTATCGCAATATCCACCTCCTCCCCTCCTCTCCCAATATCTGGCATGGCCACATCCTCCTCTCCTCGTCCCTCGTCATGGATTAGTGACAATGGTGGCCCTCATCCCCTCCGACCACATCTCCCTCTCCTACCTCCACGCCATCCACCTCAGCCATCATCTCCTCCATCACCACGGCCTCCTCTGCCTCCCCGACCTCTACCTCTATCGCACCTACCTCGTGGACCTATCCCTCGCTGCTCTACCGACACTGGCTGCTTTGGATCTGTCAAGGGGATCGGCCTGTGTACTGCCCACCACTGATCATACTCCTTTGTCATCCCTGGATCTACTGGACCATCCCTCCATCCCCATGGAACTACCTATAGTGCGTCAATGTCTACCTCTGTTGTGGCCACTAGAATCTCTAAACCCCATGGCGGGACCTCTCACGAGGATCTCCCAAACTCTGCCCGTCCTCTAGGCACATCCTACACCTCTCCAAACTGCCGCAGGACACGATCTGGCAACTGACGCTCTATGATGTGGACATGTGACACTATCCGCCCAACTAAGAACTGTGTCTGTCAGCAAAATGGTAAATGCTCGTCCTCATCTGACCACTCGACACAACCCAAGTATGGTCTCCATGTAAACTGCACCATAGTGTCTATAACATGTCTGAAATAACCTGTATCTCCTATGTGGTGCTGAGTGTTTTCCCCCGCATAATGGAAGGCATTAGGAGCTCCATGTGGAAGATCAACTGTCACAAGTGGCCAAAAAATGGTGATGTGTTCCCACGCCCATACCATCAGGAGCGTGGTACCACAACTCATAGACTGTGCCTCTCGGTAGGCAATATCATACAAATGAAAGTATAACATCCAGAGCAAACATGAACCCCAAGCATACACTACTCGACGCTCTAGCGTGCCTACTAGCATCTCCCTCCACCCCATGGGAAAACCATGACCTCAGCGGTCAGGAAGTACTATGCCGCCTATCAATGTACACAATAGACAGTCTAACTGCCTATACCTCTAAGTCAACACACGCCACCTAATCTCATAATCGTCAAATCCTAACTACCTAATGCCAGCATGTGGGTAGTATCTGCACATCTCGGCTGCACCCCTCTAGGTATCATACGTCACCCATGTGCCTCTAATAGGAAGTCTGAAGATCCTATAGACATCCTCTAAAGTAACAGTTGCCTCTCCAGTCGGTAGGTGGAAGGACGATGTCTTTGAGTGCCACTGCTCACACAAAGTTGTCAATAATCCCCGATTCGCCCGAATCTGGGGCATGTCTGTCACGTGCAGTAGACCTAAGTGCCATAGGATCCGTTGCTCTACTGGCCGCAGACTATCTCTTAATCGAAACATTGTCGGTCTCGACTCCCATGTATATATCATGTCTAGCACAACCTGCAATGGCATTATACATGCCTCATGTCAGCCTCAATCATTTATTCTTAATAAAATTCATATGCATCATTATTTTTCACATGTGTCACTTTTTAACATATGCGGTGCATAAAATTCATATGTGTCATTATTTTTCAAATGCGGCTAATTATATCACATGTGTTACACTAAATTCATATGCGTTGAAAAATAAATGTTGCGTTGCAAATTATTCAAATGCATTTCAAAATAAACACATGTGGCTATTCTAAATGCAAATGCGATGAAAAATGTCACATGTGTTTCATAAATATACAAATGCGTTGAACCGCAGACTAACTATGCAAAATGGCTAACGTGAAATTGCAAATGTGGCTTTTCGCAGACAGATGCGTCGTTCGCGCACACAAATGCGGTGATTTATTAAAATGACGCATACCTAAAACTAACATTAAATGCATCAAAACAAGCACAAATGAAAAAATTCAAAAGCCAAGTTTGAGGTACATACCGGGGGGTCCGCGTCGGCTGACCTTTGGAAGGTTCGGATCTTGTATGCATGATGGTGAGTGGTCGGAATGGGCAACATCCTCGCTGTGGGTGCAGAGCAAATTCTCAATTCTAGGGCTAAGTGGGTGAAAATGAATTTATTGTTACCCATATTCCTACATATACCTAGGGCTTAGGTCGCATTTCTTTCCTACTGTTCATGTTAACTTCCCATTTTGATCCGCCCGTACCTGTCCCTACCATTTCCAAACTCAATTTCGTCGACTCCACTGCATTTCTGGCCATCCAATGGACTAATCGGGACCATTTCCAATTTTTTCTGAACTTTTTTTGAAAATTTGTCAATTTTCCCGAGGGGGCATGCCTTCACCTGTTTTACACTGGAGCATTACTGGGGAATATTTCTTATTGATTTTCTTTGACACAACACTGAAATGACATTGTATCAAAGAGTGGCAAATGTAGACACCGAAATCTGGTTAAGCCTACGACTTCCATATTCTTCATAATTCGTATTCTTCATTGTCATGATTAAATAATGTCAATTATTTAATTATTCACTTTAACTTTAATTCTTCTATTAATTAAAGTCTTAATTATTTAATTAATTCACACTTTTCTTTATTCTATCTGATTAATTAAATAAACGCTTTTTATTTAATTATGTTACTAATTAACCTTATCCTTCTTGTCAAATTAAATAAATTCTTATTTAATTTATTCTTTATCATACTTCAACTATAATTAAATAAATTCTTATTTAATTTATTCTTTATCATACTTCAACTATAATTAAATAAATTCTTTATTTATTTAATTATTCATTGAAATCCCTTCATCACTTAATTAAATAAATCTTATTTATTTAATTATTCTTCAAATATCAAATATTGAATTAAATGAATTATTTAATTTATGAATTCTATTTTAACACATTCCTCTATATTTAGATAATTGTGTGAGTTATCTAGGTATTCACTTCAACTCGACTCGACATCTATTTTAATCACTCAGTTAACTCTTGATTTAAATGTCTGAGTGGCATTCTTGAGTAATCTCTTCGTCAAATCATTCAATTGTCCAGTGCTCACTCAATTGCGTGTACATACAGATTAATTAAATATTCATATTTAATTAATTAAACTTTGTGCGTGCATTCGAACAAGCGTTGCTTTAATCAATCTTTATCTTTGTCATGCAAAGATAGTTCTTTTGTTTTTGAATACCAAACTGAAGATTAAATCATTTATTTAATCTTTAATTCTATTTCTAATTTGTATCACTCATGTCACTACTAACAGTTATCAAAATGCATGACTAATCAGTCAATCTGAACCATCCATTGATCTTTCAATCCTGGCCTGTCGTTCAAATAATCAATTTTCTATAAATTGATTTGGCATTCTTCATTCCAATCTCTTGCGAAATCTTATGACTTTTGAGAGCACTTAATCTTGAATCTTCAATGTTTTGCTAAATCACTATCTTAGGCTATACTTGTACGAACTTACGAGAAATCTGAGGGCAATTATACTACTACAACAAAATGGAGAAGGGCAATCGAGATGAATCATGGAAATACGTATAAATTTGGTGAGATTGTTCAAGTTTTATTTACGTTTTTTACTTCCTTTGTTCTTTGTTGCTTAGCATTAGATTAACATTTAGATTTGTATTGCATGTTTGCTCTAATCTCTTCTTGTGCACTTTCTTGGCGTTACAACTATTGTATACACCTATCGGTGTAACTAAGAAATATATATATATATATACATCCTATCAACAATAAACTGCATACAATTGCAAGGTTGAGACACATTTCCCAATAGTCTAGAGGAATCAATTAAATTTATTACCGCTAGGGTGTTGTGCTCAACCTTCTTCCCTTTTCCTGTTGCAACTACACCGGGTGCTTTAGGTGATGTAGAGGTAGAGGTGGGAGGTGCTCTTCCTAATCTTCTAGGCTTGAAGGGAACTTCAACTGATTTGATCCTCATCTCATCAACAACTTTCTTTAGCCTTTCAACATCATCCTTAGAAAGTGAATGCATTTTGAAAAATTCCTCAACATTTTTATTTAGCATTTTTTCCCTTTGAGGTGCTAAAGTTTCCAAATGCACTTCAGCAAACTTCTCTTCATATGTACCATGTTGGGGTAGAGTGGGATCCTTAGGGTTGGTTAGCAGAATCTCAATGAGTCTCTCAACCACTTGCTCATCAATCTCATATCCTAGAGGCTCTGTCCATAGAGATCTAGGTTCTACTACCTCTATGATGCATTCATTAGTAGACATAAGAAAAGTTATCTCCTTTGCACATTTCTTTACTAAGTTCCTTGGAACTCTATCTCTTTTATACATATTGTTCTAAAACTTTGCAAAGAACACAATTAGAGCATCATCTTGTGCCTTGAAGTCTCCAATGTTATGTATATAGTCAAAAATTTGATGTGCCACCAGCCTGTTGGTATCCCATATGATTTTTTCCTTCTAGGTAGCTCCCTCAAAAAGTAAAGTAGCAAGCATACTACCACTGTACCAAACTTAAATGCATATTTATTTGTTTTAGTCTGGCATAAGTTATCCATAAGTTGTTGTCAGAGCAACTCACACAAATCATAGTCTCTTCCATTACCACCATATCATATGCAATATAGATTGTAGTTGCAGACAAAAAATTTCCTTTGTTAGTGAAGTATATTTTTTGACCTATCATTATTGCAACATACTTCACATCAAGGTTTGTAATGGGGTTGGTTGTCAGTGCTCTTCCATCATATGTGGCACTAGTTAGTTTCATTACCACATCATTTTTCACAGACTTTAGCACTAGTACAAGTCCAGTGTCACAAAGACTAGTTATGGCTTTAATCACTTCCTTGGTAATTACTCCAGGTACACCTGTCCATACAAATTTATCATGTACTCTGCTAAGTTCCATCCTTACAAACTTTGCATCCACTTCACTGCAAAAATCTAAGAAACAATTCCATACATCTAGCTTCTTCCATACAATATTTTCATATTCAAGATTTTTCGAAGAGTTATTTCCAATTAGCTCCTTCAACCATATATTTGAGAGTCCTTGGTGGTTAAATTCTTCCAAATTTTCGCATGAATGTAGGTTCTAGTATCCTCAATGGGTAAGACACTACTTGGAATTTGTGAAAATGCACACATGGGGTCCATTTCATAAACCTTCCATGAAAACCTTATAAATTTTGGTTGGGGTCTCTTAAAAACTTCAACCACAATGGAAGCGACCATTTTCCCTCAATTATTTTGTTTATGTTTAAGGAAATCACTTCTAATTCAAATCCATGGAGTATGAATAGTTGCAAGTTCCTTTTTCAAGCTTCGATGGAAACTACGGTTTGATGCCAGATACTCTGAATTGGCTTCAACTCACTTCAACTTGCTCTGCTTTCTTTCAAATGTGTGATAATGATTTATCTCAACTTGAATTTTCACTTTATGCCTTACCAATTTTCCCTAATTTCTCATTTAATGCATTCCACCTTTAAAAAGTTGATAAACACTTTGTGAGTACACTATTAGCCCTCAAATGCTTCACAAATCTCCAAAATTGCATGTTTTCTACCAAAATATTTTGCAAAACCTTCAGAATGGCATATCTCATCACATATCTTTGTGTCACAACTTGACACCTCTTATAGTGGGGTTTTATAAGATTTCTCTATAATTCCTCCCCCTAAATTCACTATTGGGTTTAGTTTTTAGAAGAAGTATCTACGCCAAATGCAGGTATATATGCATTTGATTCATCCTTATTATTAGGTTCTTCCTTTTTCTTCCAACTTTTCTCCATTTCCTTTTTGACTTCAGTATGATCTGCATTGGTTAGCTTTATGTCCAAATGCATTACATGTGTAGCAATATCCTTGAAAACATTGAATCATTCTACTAGCATTGAATCTATTTATCATTATCTAACTTTTGCACTCAACAGCTTTATGTCCAAATTTCTTGCAAGCAGAACATTTTCAAGAAAAGAATCCAACATTCTAATTCATTCTACTTCTACGTTTTGTTGCTCTATGACCAAATTTATTGCATGAAAAATAAATACCATTGAAATATGGGTACCTTTGATCATTAGATTGTCTGATAGGGATCCTTCTGGTATTGCCCCTTTGATTCTTGATCTGTCTACCATTGCCTTGAGTTTTCCTTTGATTTTCAACCTTGTTAGGAGTTTGATTTGATTTTGAGCTTTTTCCTTCTTCGAGTCCTAATCCACCTTTATCCTTAGAGGGTTTCTGAAAAAGCAATCAACTCATCATTCATTGTAGAACTTATTTTGAATTGTCCTCATGAGATCTTGTCTTTTCCAATTCAAATCTTAGGGTTACCACTTCTTGTTCAAGCTTTGTACATTCATCAATCTTGCTTTGAATGTCATTTTTTTGATAATCCTCAATTCTTTTATTTTCTTCCACTTGCACCTTTAGTTCGGTGATGTCTTCATTTGCTTTCTTCAATTGATCACTAACTTCTCTATGCCTTTCTTTGAATTTCTTGATTTGTTCTCTAAGTTTCTTGATGCACTCATTTGCTTCTTTTAAGTTCTCCCTCAGAGTTTTTTTCTCATTCTCAATTCATTCTAGATCTTCAAGAGAAATATGGAGTTATTTAGTTGCAAAGATCTCTTCTAGAGGAATATGACACTTTTTTTCAGCCATGTGTTCAATATTCAAGATCTTCCTTAAGTTGTTAAACTTTTCCAAAGGAACCAAGCTTTAATACCAATTGTTGAACACCCAGAATATTGAGAGGGGGGTGAATCAATATTCTACTAAACCATTTAACTGATAACCATTCAATAACTAAAACATATCTGATTGCAACTATAAACAAAGACATGAAAGGAATCATAGCACCACATTACACATGAACGCAGGGATTTTTACATGGAAAACCCAAAATGGGAAAAACCACAGTGAAGATTAGCTCATAATATATTATAACCGATCATAAGATATTACAAGGGCACACTACTTGGACACACTTTTATTGAAAGGCTCATAGCCTCAAAAGATTACAAAAATAAGTATGGATCACTAAAAAAAGATGAACTGATAGAATACAACTTCTATGTGCTAAGTTCAATTCCAATTAAGCTCTGTAATACAAAATCCTCCACTAGTTTGCAGGTTCACAACTGCCAACAACTTTGCATAATGTCACATTGTCGTGCATCACTACTCATTACTTATCACATCACTCACATACATTACTATAATATATATATAGTACAAAAATGTTTCATACATACATACAAACATACATACATATATATATGTATATACACCAACTTACATTAACATACATCAATTAGGTTGGCCTAATTAGATGTAAACACACTCAATTCAAAATAGCTTGTCGGCTCAAACCAAAAACTTCTTTTGCCTCAAAGAAAAACATGCAAGACATAGATTAGGTCAGCACAGACCTAATAAAGATCTCCTTAATCATCCACAAAGCATATCATCATACAACTTATTCATGTCAGCTAGAAGAATATACAAAACTTGTATGTCAAACTTCTGACATTTATATTTTTCAGCCCATCCAACCAAAATCACTGAAAGCTTGTCTATAGATGCATTTGATAGTCCTTAAGAACATATTAAAACCACATAGGTCAATCTTCTAACACAAACAATTCTAGACCAAATTACTGGATTAAAATACCAAAAATATTGTTTACCGAATAGACACAAATTGTCACCAAATAATGTTGGCATCAATGACAACACACCGGAGGGCTTCTTCTTCAATCTTCCAATAGTTACAATTATTTTTTGTATAGTGTATATGAGTTGGAGATTCTGCACTTCTCTATGGATAAGCTTTTAGCTTTGCACTTTTGAGATGTTGACAGATGTTAGTATAGTGTGCATTCTAGTTGGCATTGAGTTTTGAAGTCCACATGTTTGAATGTGGATACATAATTAAATATTTTTTATATTAGGTCTTATGTGGTGCCAACCTAATAAGTTTGAAGATATATGAAGATTAAATAAGTATTGTGGTGTTATGTGGGAGCTATTATAGGTCTATTTTGACCTATTTCAAGTTACTTTGAGATTTAAATCTTGGCATTGGGTGTGTGTGAAAGGATTTGAGCTAACAAGTTATATTTTGGATGGTACATCTAATTAGGCTAACCTAATTAATGTTGTGTTTGAAGCAGATATATAAGCTAGATGTTTTTTGGTGTTTTGATGAAAGTTATGTATGTTCTATATGGCATAATGTAGAGTCCCCCTATACTCAAACACAAATGACTCCTTTCCTCACCTCTCCTCTACCCCATCTATCACTAGTTATGCAATCCCAATGTGTTTCCATGCCCATACTTGTAGAAGTGTCACATGGGTTACATTAACCCCCTCCCTATAACAAACCAAGTGCATATATTTATATAACTATGCTAATATGCATGGACCCCATGCATATGTGGTATGCCTTGTAACCATTGATAACACTACCTCCCCTAGTGTCAAGCTAAAAAACCTCTCACTCCTATCTGGAAAGAGGATGCCACTCACCACCCCACATAGATATAATGGAAATGATGCTACCAATCCTAGATATTTGTCTATGTCTAGTTGCATCCCTCTATATGGGAGGTTTATCCTCCTAAGTAACACTTGTAGAGTATAAGAAATCAACTATGTCATCACACCCTCCATAATCTCTCCTCAAATTGGTAACCGTAGGATACTCCACACATCCTTCGATGTCACCGTCATCTCCTCCATTGGGAAGAGGAAGGTACACATCTCTAAGCTCCATTGCTCAATCAATACCATCACCATGGGCTTGTGTGCCCTAATAGCAGGTAGCAGTGGCATCTATGATAATTCAATCACCTCCAACATAACCCAATTGTCTCCCCTGAATTGCTCACACAAGCTTAGCATCATCGACCTCCTCTCTCACATCTATAGGTTATCTATACTCTGCATCCATCAAACCAACATGTCAGATTTCTTCTAGTTTTCTTTTATCATTTATTTTTCTCCCATTTTCTTAGATGTACATTTTTGTGCATCCACCCATCCCCACAGTAGATTCACCTCTCGGTGCATCCTCCTATCACACTAGGCATACACCCCTATGCATTATGTAATCATCTATCCCCTATGAACCATGCACATTCGCCCCTATGATTTCACGCATTCACTTCTCCACCATGGCCCTTGCATATTCACCCCTGGGGGCTCACACATTTTCCCCTTCACCATGGCCCTTACACATTTTCCCTTGTAGGCTTGCACATTTTCCCATTCACCATAGCTCTTGCATATTCACCCCTATGGTCTTGCACATTTTCCCATTCCTCATATCCCCCATGCATATGCATTTGTGGGCTATGTGGATTCACCTATTCTTCTACAAAAACACCACTAAAATTTTAGGTACACATCTACCCCTCCCAACACACATACACCCCTATGGATGTTGTGCATACACCCATCCCCAATTTCCCTTTCAGGGGTAGATATGCTCCACCCCAACCCTCACAGATATTCATGTCCACTAGTGCAACTACCCCTCCCCACAACCTTGGCGAAAACACCTCTCTAGAGGTGAATACGCCCCCACTCTCTTGATAGGTGAATCTTCCTAAACGCGACAGGTGAATCTGCCCTCACGGACTTCAAATCCAAAGTAAATACAAAAAAATAAAGTACAAAGTCTAAGTTTTTAAACATACTATCCTGACACGCCCATGCTCTAATACCATGCTTGCACTACATCTAGGTGGTGTTTAATTTCTCCTTCGCGTGTCATTTTGTGTTACATTGGTGGTTGTCATCGCACAAAAAGATTGACTTGTTAATGCTCAATACAGCCGCCAGATTTATACAATATCAATAGGAGGTGGTTAAGCCATGTCATGAACCCAAGTGTTGTGTTGCACAAGGAAGACCAAGGGACACACCATCTTGTAACAATCCCCCCAATGCAAGTGAGGGGTTTGAACCTGTGACCTCAGCTCTAATACTAATTGTTACATCAGTGGTTGTTGTTGCACCAAAATATCGACCTATTAATGTCCGATACAACCTCCAGATTTATACAAGATCCACAGGAGGCAATTAAGCCATGTCACAAACCCAAGCATTACGCTACACAAGGAAGACCAAGGGACACACCATCTTGCAACATTTTGATCTCCTCATTCACTCTTTTCTTAAATGCTTAGGGTAAAAATAAGTAGTAAGTACCCCCCTTTACTATTTATAGCCACCCTAATTACCCCTATTCACCCCAATTTCTTCTTTTTGTTCCCATTTGTACCTTGTACCTTATTTTTTCTCCATTCCTTCATCATGGTCCTGTTGGTACCCTCCTTTTCCCTCTATTGAGAATTCACCCATGGCCCCTTTTTCCCCATCCACCCTCTCGGGGGGGTAGCATCCTTCCACATTACACCTTTTTCTTCGTGGCGTCCCTTCCTCCATGCTAGGGAATCTTACCACATGTTTTCCTCTATCAAGTTGCCCATATTTTTTATTTTTCTTTGAAACATTGTTATTTTAATGATATTTCAAAGAGGGGCAAAATTTAGACATCTAAATTTGACCATTTCCATGTGATCAAATTTATCTTTTATTTTGTTCATCTCACCTCCTCATTCACATTAATTAAATAATTTTATTGTTATTTAATTACTATTTTAACATTTTCCATTTTCCTATTGTTCCTCTAAAGTATTCAATTACTTAATTAAATACTTTACCTTTTCATATTTCTTCTCAAGGCTAAATAAGTACCATAACTTATTTAATCTAGTCATTTAGCCTATGCGAATTAAAATCAATTTTTAATTCACTCCCCCTTTCTCTCTCCAAACATCACATCCTCCATACTTTTTCCTTAATCCTGATTAATAGGCCTAATCTCTTATTAGGATGTGCACATCCTTAATAAGGATTAGTGTCACATCCTCCAAAACTTGCATCTTGATCCTAATCCCATCACTGTCCTAATTAATCATTTGTGCAACCTTAATTGGTGATTAATTATTGCTAATCTAAGTATAATTCCAATTATGGCATGTGTACCTAAGTCAACCCTCATTAACTCCTTCCCTTTTTGGAGAAGTTATCTCCGCTTCCCAAGGAATTTTAAATTCCTATTTATTCCCCCCAAAAGCCTACAAGAAATTTTACATTCCATTCTATTCCCCCAAAGCTTCTAGAGGAATTAAAAGGAATTTTTAATTCCTCACCTCATCTCTCAAGGAATTTTAAATTCCTTCTACCATCCCCAAAAGGATTATAGGGAAACTTTAATTCCCCTCTTGTCATATCCTCCCCATGATTTGGGAGGATGGGACAAGTAAGCCCTTTTCCCCCTTTTCAACATACTTGAAAGTACCTCCACTTCATTGCCACCTAAGCTCAAGTTCATCTCTCCCCATCTCCCTAGGATGACACATGTCATCCTCACATGAGTTGAGATGCCTCAAGGCTTCTCAACCATTGATTTCATTTCCCTACTTTTAATCCTAGACCTCTATTCTATTCCTCTCCTAATGACTACCTAAATGACTTAGTCATTTTGACACATTCACACATTCAAGCTCTCATACACACGTGCAACCATAGTCATCTTCATGCAAAAATTCCACCATTTTCATGACCAAATCAAGAAAAATCAGCTTGTTATGCTACTAAACTCTTGAAGGAGCACACATATGAATTGATCAAAGGGGAAAACTACTCATTAAACTCACTCTTGGCACCATTTCAAGGTATTTTCTTGCAGGTTTGAGTTTCTATCCTAGCCCCAATCTTGAGTGTTGGTTTTGTTTTTAATCTTTGCTTGGTTTTATTATTTTCCTTGTATTTTTATTGACTAAAAACACTTGCACACACTATGATCTAAATTCTAGTATGAAATTCAATGATGAAGATATATATATGTTTTTCAAGAAGATAAATTTTATTTTATTTTCCTTCTTAAAAAAAGAGTTCTTTTTATAATAGAGTTATGAAGAACCTACTTGAAATGCAAAGTTCTCCAATCCCTTCTTTTTTTATCCAATCTTTAGCTTTAAGCACATGTGTCAATCAATCTATTACCTACTTCTTTCAAAACCTCCTTCTTCTATGCCTTGTCCTTCCCTACCTCACTTTTCAAGAAGTTGTTACTCTTAGAATTGCAAGCAAAAATTTAATAAGCTTAGGATGATAATGGCTATAAAGATTTTGAAGTTTCATAGTGTGCTTGAAAGAGATTGAAGGGTTGTATTTATAGAAGATGTATGCTTGATCGATGGTCAAGATTTGATGGTAAAATCAACAGACTAGATCAGAGAAGAGAATGGAAAAATAAAATTAACTCATGAAAGGATAATTATGATTTTTTAAAATTAAAAAGATTGATAATGGTGCACATGAATTTTATCGCTTTTTTTCTTAGTTAATTGATGATGAAAAAAAGAAGTTTCTAAAAGGGAGAGTAGTTAACTAATAAAGAAAGATTTAGATTCTAAAATGAAATGAATTTAACTAATAAGAGATGAGGTGTTGACTAGAAGAGAAAATAGAAAGATGGAGTAGAAAAGTATGACAAGTTTTAAATAAAAATCATAATTAAATTTATTTATTTTCATTCTCTCATAATTTAAAAATATTTATATTTCCATATTAAATAAATTTTTGCATCATAAATTTAATTTGTTTATTTATCAAAATATCTATTTGATTTTCTAAAGATTTTTTTCTTTTCTTTAGTTTTAACTTTATAAATTATCCTTAAAAAAATTAAAAAAATAATTATTCAAATTAGCTTAACTTAATAATATTAATTATAAAGATTTTTCCAAATGTTCTAAGAAAGGGGGTCATGATAGAATTGAAAATCTCATCAACCTGAAGTAGGAATGTGGCAATATTTTCCTCTTCCTTCATTTTTCGACTTTCAAATTGACCTCAATGAGTTTGAAGCTTTTCTTGTTTGACCTTGTCATCACCTTCATAAATGTTGTGTAGCTTACTCCATACTTCTTTCATTGTCCTATAATGCACGATCTTTACAAACTCGGAGTTAGATAAACCACATGAAATAGTATTCCTTGCTTTAGCATTATTCTCACAAGCCTTCTTTATAGCCTGATCTCTTTGGGGACTTTTAGGGATCTCATATCCATCCACAATTGATTGTCAAACCTCAAACCCTAAGGGCCATCCTTACTTTCCAAAAGGCATAATTGGATCCATCAAAGAATGGTGCCTTATTTGAAGACAATCCTTCTTGAGCCACTAAGTGTGCCATCATAAATCTACCTCAAGTTTTTAAGCTTTTTCAAAGGAACTTGGATCTGATACCAATTGAAGGGCACATAATATATTGAAGGGGGGGTGAATCAGTATATATAAAATCTATTTGAAACTCTTTACTTCAACATAATTAACATTACTCCCCTCTCCAAACATGAACCAAAACATATCCACACATTAACACAATGAACACTAGATATACATATAAACGTGGAATGAAAAAAATGCAGTGAGAAGAGTTGTTTGGATCTATTGTCCCAATTTAGCCTCATAGAAATAGTGAATAATTTACAATCATGAAGTAGGCACCAACCTACCAAAGACACCAATCCCCTACTGTATTTTATAAGCACCAACCTACTAGAGACACCAATCCCCAATACAAAGATCTGAGCACTAAATTAATAAGTGAGACACCATTCCCACCGAATTACATATATAAGATTTTTGGATCCTCAATGTTGATCACACATCTTACATTTGATTTGATTTTCCTTCAAACACTCTCATATACAACTTATGATCTTCTGATGATGGTGCACAATGATCAAGATGCAACTCCTATTCCATCATTTGAAATTACCCTCTCTCACACTATCACTCACCTAAACTATGATGACTAGTCATTATATACATCTCAGTACATTAACATCATTTCATGTTGGTCAAGAATTGCTTAACACCATCCACAATTAGCCAAGTTGGCTAAGGTAGACATAAATTTAAATTTGTATAAAGCATGTAGCGGGTCAGTCCTAAATCAAATTTGTTAGACCTATTTCACCTTCACATGCTACCTCCAAGGAGCACATGCTACAAACCGCTACCACACTGATCTGAAACATTAACCTAGTTAATTAACCTATATAGTGACTCTTTTATCACTTCAAACTTTATACTTGATGAAAATAAAATCTAGAAACTCTAGAATAAGGGAAACCAAGCGTAGACATACTCTCCTTTCAAATTGCAAGACATAACTCACATCCATGAAGAAACAAAGATCAAAACATGTTACTAGAGCAATCTCATTGTTTGGATAACTTAATTCATACATTTTGAATCAAAACTTTTGAATCACTTCCATCGAGATGAATAAATGTAGTATGATACTATATAATTTCTCAACTTATTTTAACACCATAGCTAACCCTAGCTAGCCCTAGCTAGCCCTAGCTATCCCTATATAAATTTCTCAAGTTATTTCATCACCATAGCTAGCCCTATATACATCCATAACTCAAAATGACATGAAAATATTATGCATCCTCCAATTATTTAGATGTCATTGCATCAATGAAAAAATTGACTAGCATAAATGACAACATATGTTCAACATATGGGTGAGAATTTATGACATGTAATAACATGAAATTGAACTTCATGACATCATTAGGATGAAATCCTTTCCCCTATAGTTTCAATGAAATGCACTAGCTTCATAAAATATTTCACATATAGTTCTAAATTCCATTAAGAATTTGAGTAGAAGAAAGTGGACAAAGCATGTGGTGTTTACATTTTTGGTGGGCATGTATGCTATTTTTTCAGTCAACAAACAATGTAAATGGCAGACTATGTAATTGTACTTTTTGATATTAATGGCATTCAAATATTAGGAAAAATATATGTTCAAGTTAGAACTTGTAATTCTTCACCATGCTTGACCATAAACAATTTATTACAAAACTATCAAGTTTCTAAACTAAGAAAAACCAACACAAGGAATATAAATCTCAAGCTTCAAGAATACAAGAAGCTATAAATCTTAAATTTAAAGCATACAAGAAAATATAAATCTTGAACTTGTAGAATAATAACTTATCTATGCAATACAAATAGTTTCTCCAACAAATGAATTTCACCACTTGTTACCACTTAAATGGAGGACATAATTCTATCAATATTAATAGACAATAAATAAATAAGAAGATAAAGAAAAAATCAAATGGATCATTGCCTTAATAAGGTACCAAAACAATCTCACCTTTCTTATAGAGATAGAACTTGTGTTTGTTGACTAACCATGGTTGCAACAAATCACCATCTACCTTGCAAAATATTTAAAAGTATGCATCATAAAAAAGAAGAAGTAAATGTATCTAAAATATTTGGAAATATAGTATTTAAATAAGAATAAATGATTAATTTCCATTTATATTGGCTATGTTAAGAAAAGTACATGTTAAATGAACATTCCACCTTATTTTTTCAAAAGTAAGACTCTTCCTTCTCTTGCTCTAAATTTTTTCGTTCTCATCTAGCATAACTAACTGTGATAGATACCAAAATAAAAGAGAAAAGAAGGATAATATATTGGGTCTTATGGAAAGAAGAACATGGGTTCTTTTGCCCAAAAAATAAAAAACCCAAATTCCTTGGACAAAAGACCTTTTAGATAGCAAGGAACTAGCTTCATCAATTTCATGAATTCCACAACACCCCACATGTGTTCCTACTTATAGGCTATACATACCTTGTAAACATGTTTGTCTATAGGCTACATATACATTATATATAAGCCATCTATTGTGCATCTTAACCTATTTGGATATTGTCTCTTTCAATGCATCAGAGTAATAATCATCACACTAATTAAGAGATAGTTAACAATAAAAAAATTAAAACAAATACCTTAAATTTTATGAGAAATATGGTAAAAGCCAGTACTTGGAAAAAATATCAATACCCAACAATGTATTCATTAATATATTTTTTCTAAAGAAATGCATCAATAGTAATCATTTCACCAATCAAAAAATATTGAATAGTAAAAGAATGGAAACAATACCTATGAGTTCATGATGTCGCACAATAAAAACCATTACCTATGAGTTCATGATGTCATACAATAAAAACCATTACCTATGAGTTCATGAGAAATACTCATTAACTCTTATGCTTTTTTTCCAAATCGACAATCTCAAGAACATAGTGATCCCATGACTCCTTTGTCACACTTTCATTTATTACACCAAAGGCATTCCCTATATGAAGTGGAGCAAGCTAAGTTGTAGATTGACAACTTAGTTACATCAAGAAAGGATGCAATATGATTAAATTGATCCTGATCATTTGTTTTTGTTACTACCAAAATTTTCTTTATTAAGGGTTCTCATTATTTTGTTGCCAGCCTTGCTATATCCAAACACTAAACATTTAGAAGGAAAGAGACCCTAGATTGAATCCCCACTCTTCAAAGATGCATCCCCTAACATATCAGAGTAACAATAGTACTTATTATCAAAACAAGCATCATCTTAAGGAAACGTATATGATGCCTTCTCACCCATTCGTTGAAACAAAAATAGTACTTCATGTGATTGGAACCCCTAAATTCACAATACATATTTTCTTTTTGTCTTTTACAGGCTACATTATTAAATTCCTTGGTCTTTGCAAATATTGAGGTAATGAAAACACATGTTTACTACAAGTTTTGCAGAAGAGAGGCATGTGATGGAGGCATTATGTGTACATTTTGGTGTTTGTGGTCGCCCTCATTGTCGATCAACATGAATCTAACAATTGATAGACATGGGTATAATTCAATTGCCATTTTATTTTTTTTATAGACTCATTATGTTGCCATAAAAAAGTATAAAATAAATTTTCTACAATAGAAGAGGAATAAGATTTACCTTCACAAGTTAGTGACATAACAAAGGAAGTGATTGCAAATCTCTGGTTTCAAGATAGAGAAAGTCATTCAAAAGACAATTGTTCATGTTGTTCAACATCAGTTACAGCTTATGGTTTAGTGTGAGTTTCTTCCTTATGCACAACCAAATTACATAGAGCAAGATATATATAAATCTCATTCACAACATATAATTCATGTTATTGAAGTTATTGATTTTTCATACTTGCCACTTGAAGGAAAGTCATGGTAACCTAATCATTATCCTTGGGATTCAACATCCTTTTGATTGTCAGATTCACAAACTCTCCAAGGGTTCTGTTGTACTCAAATTAATTGTTACATATGAATTTTGGTTTGAACACTCTCATAAAAATCCTTCTATTGATGCATATTAATCCAATTCCATGTAGAGAATCTTGATCCTGAGTGGAGGCCTAGATGTTGTAGAATGTGGATCCATTGCAGCATGGAAAATAATTAATATAAGATAGGATAATCATATATAATATTCCAAACAACATGTCGTCAACTCAGGATACCCTCATGTTTGAAAGAATTGGTTATTGATTTGCAGATCAATGGGAAAAGGTTAGGAACCAAAACAACTAGATTATTCCAAAATGAACATATATACAAGGTTGGTTTTCAAGTTAGCTTGCATGGGAATCTCGTATGTTTGATTTGGTGAAACATTGAAGTAACTTTTTTCAAAAGATGTAGGCATGGTTTGTCATTCTGCCCCATTTTGCTCTCTCCATGTTTCAACTATGTGTATAAATATTGTTAGCAAGTCATCAACATATATGAATTGCAACAATTGTAGTGTGGTATGTTTCACCCGTATGCTGCCAAAAGTTTTAAGGTAAAGTATTTATTTATTTTATTTACTGTGAATGGGTTTTTGATTTTTATATATTTTCACATTAAAATATAAATAAATAATACTTCCTATAAACTATATAATAATAGTATAGATAAATATTAATATATTTTTATAATTATAAATATTTAGTAATATTTTTCTTCACACCCATCTTCATTCAAAGAGGTTGACTCCATTGGAGCAATCCCTAGTCCTTCGCTTTCTTCTCTACAACATACAAAGGTCTCTTGGAATGCATTTTTTTTGTGCAATAAAGAACCCATTTACCTCCTCATTCTATGTGTTTAAAGGAAATAATAGTAGTTAATGTTTCTTTATTGAGTTTGAGAGTACAGGTTATCAATCATCATAGGCCTAGTGGAAGGGATTTTTCAATTAATTTAAATACAGTCCTCCATAAATCAAGACTCACGGTCAACAAGTTCCACATCACCTTCATTGATAAATTACTTCTAAAAGTGGTCAATATGATGTACCCTCCAACATATTCACTCATGGAGGAAAGCATATTTAAGCCCCATACATGAATTTTAGGGAAGAATCAATATGAAATATTCTTGTTAAAGGAACTTAAAGTCAAGGTCTTAAATGGGGTTTCCCTTGTGATTAGCATATTATTACTCATAAATCATATTCTAAAAACAATTAGAATATTCATTCACATGTTTAAATTCACACCATTTGCAAGCAAACTTTTGGTTGGTTGTCTTTGTTATACCCCATTATGAGATTACCAATTATAATTACTTTTATGAGTTAAAATGTTAATAGATGAATATGTTGTTGCATATATATTCCCATGGAATGAAATATATTATGAATGCTTTAAATGCTTTGATGATGCAATGGTATATGATGTATTTGAAATTTATGTTATCGACTAACTTCTTTTGTGATGCACTAAGTTGGCTGCAAGAAAGAATTGAGCACTCTAAAAAGGGAGGGGGAGTATCATCTAGGAGAGGAATTTGATTTGGTAACCCTAATGAACCTACTTGAGCTAGATCACACACTCACATCCTTGTTAGTTAAGTCAAGTTAGTTCAGGATTCAGTAAGTAAACCCTTGGTCGTAGTTTTTATGAAATTTGGAATGTTTGTTTATTAGTCTTTATTCTTTTGGTTATTTCTGTGATTGTTTCCTTGGTTTGAATTATAGTAACTAAGTCTCTATTTTGGGTAAATGTTCTTCTTCATATTTGAAATATATATGATTGATATGCATATATATTAAATGTATTTATGTACATATGCAATAACTCATGTATATGATCATATACATGTATGTGCACACATAGGTAGAGATACTTACATGTACGCATATACAAATATCCCCATATACAAGGGAAATTGATTTCAGATATATATGTGTATATATATATATATATATATATACTTGGTATATATACTTATTGATATATATATGTTATTATTATTAAATGTTAAATAATGATATATATGTATATATGTACATATTTGGTAATACATGCGTACATATATATTAATATATGTATTACATTTGATATATAAATTATATGTATATGATTGTCAACTAAATGGTTTATATGTGTGTGTGTGTGTGTGTGTTTGTATATATTGAATATAATGAATCAATACAAACGCATAAGTAATGAGAGGTAAGTGAATAATGTAGTGCTTATATAAAGCAAACAACTTAAGCATAGCATAAGTGTTACACATATATTCATGTATGCCACTAGATTTAATATTGCTACAATATCAGTGCATAACATAAAGTGTTGTGAATGCATTATGAGTGGTATGCAGTATATAGTATGAAACGCTTCTTTGTTGCATTGTGTAAAGATAAGTGATGCAAGTAAATATCAAGTTGATGAGCAATAAGAAAATCCACGCACAATCGAAGAGGAGACGAACTTGGCCAAATCCATGAGTTGAAAAAGGATAGGAAGAGTTTAATCTGCATTTTACTGGAATCCAGTTATATAGGTGCCATAAGCAAAATGTGGCAAGCACTAAAAGCCATGATGAAGTAGAAAACATGTAGGTAATCATTGTTGAGTTTGACTAAGTAAAATAGCTATTGTTGGTAGTCTTTGGAGGGTGACTCAACCAAGGTAAAGAAGTTGATTATTGTTGGATTGTATATGTGTTTTCTTTCTATATATTTTACTAGCCACATTGCACCAATCTTGCTTAGTCAACCTATTTTGGAGTAGAGTATGTTTTAGAATTATGTTTGTAGTTTAGAGGTGGCAAAAGGAGGGGAAAAGGTAGTGAATAAAGAAGCTAAACTGTAGTCTTAAGTTTCTCAATGTTTAGTATAAATAGAGGTAGTATCTTAGTCTTTTGGAATTCATTCTTTTGGAGTTCATTTGTTGTATTCTTTTTGTGCAAAGCATTGTTGAGTGCAAATAGTGAGAAGTAAGAGAGTTCTTGAGAGTTAGTGAGTTATTTAATGAGATTTTCTAAGTGTAGGAAAGAGGAATAGGCTGAAAGCAGGAGTAGCAAGCATGTTTTAGGATTGAGCTTGAGAGAAATTCTCCATTGGAAGTGAACTAACCAAGCATGCTAGTCTTTTTTATTTGTTATTCTCTTTTGTTGATTTACATGTGTTTGCAAGTGCTTGAGGAATTAGTAATTGCATTTGTACATTAAGCTTGCTTAAATGTGGAATAGAAAAATTATATTAGATTGAATATGTATATAGCTTATTAAATAGAAGTGTGTGATTGTATTTGTTTAACAAAGGCAACTAGATTATATTAATATAATATCTAGGTTATCACAAGTCCTATATATGACAGCATTAAATGTTATGTTGGAAAAAATGGTAAGATATAGAGGTACTACGTGGGAAATGTCATTTTATGATGTCATGTAAACTTGTATATGGTTTAGGGTTTAATCTTGGGATTAGGATAAACCAGGGTTGAGAGTAACCTAGATGGTCGGTTAGATCACTTGAAAATACATTATCCTTTGGGATGGGATCATGTTATGGAATTAACTCGTTAATAGTTAGTTTAGTCATATTAATTACCAAATTGAGCAATAGGGTGGATGAACATACAATGCCCACTTCATGGAGGTGATACACCGCTGCTTAAAAAGTGAGTTTGAATGTAGTGATCAAATCTTTGGCCAAAGTAGTGTAAGTTGCCACTTATTACATTGTCAATTCACTATGGGCCAAGGTTGGATAACTAGGTTGGGAATGTCATGCATGTAGGTGAGTATCCACTATATGGTAGCTCTAGATATCTAGGACACAACACCAGGCTTGGGTAGGCTATTATCATTATGAGGGATACTAGACCAAACTCTTCATTGAAGGGTAGGGCCATCTTTCTAGTTTAGTAGTTGTGTGTGGGACCACAATAAGTCCATGGTTGAAGGAAAAGAACTTGGGTGATGCTCTCCCTCATGCAGTAGGTAGCCGAAATTTGAGGATGTATGCCAACAAGGACATTTGGACCATTTTTACTATATTCCATTGAGCTATTGAAAGCTATACATATGTAATCATGATCTTATATCTTTATAAAAAATGTATATGAAAAAGTAATCATTACTTGGCATTATATAATGTTACTTTATTGAAATACAATGGAAATTTGAATGGAATTATTTTGAATATGCATCTTTACTATTGAAATGCAATGGAAATTTGGAATGGGATTATTTCAAATATGCAACTTGTTATTTAAATGAAAAATATGAAAAATAAATTATTGCTATGTGATATTGAACTTAAACTATTTGCATATGGTTTAAACTTGGGTGTAAAAAATAGGTAAAACATTGGGCTTGTTATAGTTTTTGTTTTGAAAATGAAGTATAACACAAGATCCAACATATGTCAATTTCTTCTATTTTTCACAAGTTATTTTTGTTGTACAAGGTGTGCGCCCTTGGTCTCCTTGTGTTGTGTAGTGTAGTGCTCAGGTTCGTGACATGGCTTAACCACCTCCTGTGGATTTATTAACTCTGGTGGTTGTATAAGGCATTAACATGTTGATCTTTTGGTACAATGACAATCATCTTTGCAACAATTGGTATCAGAGCCTGGGTCACAAGTTTGAACCCCTTGCTTATGTTGGGGGATTGTTGCAAGGTGTGGGCCCTTGGTCTCCAAAAGTTGTGCAACATAGCGCTCAGGTTCATGACATGGATTAACCACCTCCTGTGGATTCATTAACTATGGCGGTTGTATCGAGCATTAACAGGTCGATCTTTTGGTGCAATCATAATTGTCTTTGCAACACTTTTGCTTATGATTTACATATATAAAATTTTACCAAGTTCATAATCAATTTTGATAAATGTTGGGGGGGGGACTTGTTTGCATTAGATTGGAAATCATGGGTTTGGTTGAAGAAAGTAAGGTTGGTTTTGGGTAGAATTTGGTTTTGTTTTGTCTTGTTTTTAACTATTTAGTAATAAGATAGTGCAATTTTTTAATTTTGGTTCTATTTATTGTATTAGTTTTAGTTTTTATTTTTATTTTTAAGGTGCTCTTTTTAATGGCAATTAAATTTTTTTATTCTAGTTGTTAATTTTGATGTAGTAATAATTGGAATGAGCAATGGTACCATCAAATAAGTCTAACAACTTTGTGTCTAGAGTATTTCACAAAGTATGCCTTCTACTAACTGTGAACATGAATAAATATAGATCAAATACACCTAGAATCAACTAAGAAACTAAGCATTTAACCTAATTAACCCATATTCCCAATGAAATTTTTGAAATGCTAACTAAGAATCCATTAAAAACATGAAATAACGTGAAATTGATCAGGGAAACCTAATTAAACACTCAAACCTCATCCCATTGGGGTATTAGCATTGACTTGATGTGGAAGGATCAACTCTTTCCTAACCCCATTGATGAAAAGCTTTGATTTGATGTGTAAATGAAGGTTGAACCACAAGATTGATCTCAAATGATGAAGATGGGTATGAATTTCTACAACATAAGGATGCTCAAATGATTTGTGGATGATTTACTCATAGAATGAGGGCTATTTATAGGCTGATTAGGTGAATAAAGGGCCAAGATCAATTTGGTTAATCAATGGATAGAATTGAAAGAGATGGTATGACATGGATCAAGGATTCCAATCCATGGATGAGATCGAATATTAACATGAACTAGTGATTCTAATCAAGGGCTCTAATTGAATTAGAATGTGCAAGTCCCTTAATTTTAGGAAGAATGTTGGAAGCTTGTTGGAAGATATTTCCATTTGAAGGGAAATATTTGAATTCTAATCAAAGGAATATTCATGACAATATTCTCTTGCAAGTGGGAGAAGTTGGAGTAATTAGAAGATATTAGTCAATTAAATATTTAAGATATTATTTAATTGTGCAAGATGAGATAATTTAGGATTTTAATTAAACAATTAGCTCATTTAATTAAAAAGAGGAATTAATGAAATTCAATTAAATAATTTAGATTATTTAATCAAATGAGAGGACTTAGGAGATTTAATTAAATAATTCATATTATTTAATCAAATAGGATGAAAATTAGCATGAAAAGAACAAGTTAATCAAATAATCTTGATTATTCGATTAATAGAGAAAAAATGATGAATTTAATTAAACATTTAGGATTATTTAATTAAATGGATGAAAATGATTGAATTAGGGTGTAAATGGTGTTAGTAAGTGAATCAAGTATGCGATATTGTCAAGATATTTTTAATTGACTATATTTTGTCCCTCTTTGAAGTGAGGTACATGTTACATTGGTTCAAAGAACTGATGCTTCTCAAATCAACATTGTTGCTTAGATAAAAAAAAATTTAAAAATTCATGATTTTTTCAGATGCCCCACTGTGCCTGTGCCCCAACGAAAGGAATGAATGTCAAGGTCTACTACCCCCTTGAGAAATCAAGCAAAAATTTCATTTTCAGATCCATATCACAACAAAGACTCGGGATTAGTTCAGTTGATCAAAGGATAAAAGATATTTCTTAGAAAGATCAGATATTTGATGTAGACAAATTTTATGATGTATGGACAATCATCGGCCATGGGTAGCCTCATGTATATTTTGATATATATCACACATATTTGATACTTGGATAGAAATGTTAGTAAAGCTAGAAGAACAAGAAGAATAAGATGTATAGAAGTCGAAGAATGAAATGGATATTGATTAACCATTATTTTTTGAGATTGATTCAAAAGTCCAACAAGCCTATGATTATTTGAAACTTTATTAGACATGGTAATGAGAAAGATGATACTGCTTTACTTTAGTGTTAAGAGAAAATTCATCGTGTCCTTCCTTATTTTTAATATAGCAAATAGACACGATGCATCATGGTATTGAAAACCAAGATGGCGTTGTATCTAATGCTATGGACTTTGACTCTACAAACAGATAGGAGTATCCTTGTTCATACCTAAAATATAGAACCCTTGTTTGACCATGCGAAAGAATGATCCATCGAAGTAAGGAGACTAACACATAAAAGGTATGAAGAACCTGATATGTCCTAGCCATTGTTTTACTTGAGACTATCCTGACACACACAAGATAAGTATTCACTGGGGTCTTATTATAAGAACATCCAACAAGCACAACAAACAAAAGAAAATGATCAATGCCCCATATCTTTCTCTCTAAATCGTTTTGATAGACATCATCGAGAGGTCATTGGAATGGGTCAATAAGATAAACCATAAGAAAAGATCAAAATGAATAAACAATCAATGTTATTCATATCTCTTGTCAAAAGGTGTGATGTTTGGGGACAAATATCCCAAATGATTGTCAATAATGATGGCCATTGTAGGAAATATTTATCTTAGGACATGTTAGTGGATGTTAGCTATTAATTGATAGGTTGTTTGAAATGCTGTTGATATAAGGTTTGATTGACATGTTTGATAATGATCAAGAATTTTATTTTGCATTTAAAGTTTTTTTTTCCAATCTTGATTTTTGTGTTTGAAGTTTAACTTTGCTAATTGTTGTACTTGTTTCTATTTGCTTCGTCCAAGGGTGAGGGCAATGATCAAATTTATTATAGGTGTTCACGCAAAATGGGATGGATGGGTTTTGTTTTCTAAATATTTGAATGTTTTTGATGTTTTGACATGTTTTGAGGTTATTTTTTGAACTTTTGACATTATTTGAATGTTCCAATTTTTTAAGTTATTTGAGGCTTTTTAGGGTTTTTGAAGATATTTGATGTTGTTTAGGGATTTTTGAAGGTTTTCCAAGGTTAGACCAAGAACAAGACCTAAGGGGGATTGACCTAATACCTCGGGGGCTCATCAATGATGGCCTTTTCTACGTAAGCACAAAGACAATGGAGTTTGACAAGTGTTTTTGACTTTTTGATGTTTTAGACCTATTTAGGGGTTTTGACTTGATTCAGATGTTTTTAAATTTTTGGATTTTATAATTGTTTTGATGTTTTTGGATTTTGAACTTTCACAACTATTTTTGGATTTTTTAGATTTTGCAACTATTTTTGGACGTTTGACGATAAATGATACCTAGATCACGATGTCGATGTCACGTTGTGAGATATAAGACATGGATAAAGAATTATTTAAAAAATATGAGTGCAATAACTTGCCCCCAGCATCTAGCAATGTTTCATATTTCATGAGCAATGCAAGATAGTAATGGATAAACATGAGAATATTTCTCAACATATTTGCATCATGCAATAGGACCATTAGGAAAATGCTAGAGATAGGCAATGGGACTTCATGAGATAGGATCAACAGTAAAAACCGTGTCAAGAGTTTTGTCATGAGTAAGGTTAAAGTATACACCGAATCTTTGTTAAGATCAAGACAACTTTGGAAAATTTGGATAAAGATGGATTGGATGGATGGAGGGAACATTAGATTTATCATGAAGGGGATGAGATGCTTCCATTTGAAAAGGCTCATATAGATGCTCGATTATACTCATGACACATTTTTTCTAGGTTTTCATCATAATACTTGCCGAAAGCGCTGGCACCAAAATGGTTTTCACTAGAGGATGATTTTTATCTTTACTATTTTCTTGATATTTTGATATTTTATTTTTTTGAAGATTTATGCCTATGTTGAACCACCTGGTGGTACTAATGTAGATTCTTTTGTCATGCTATGCCAATGATATCTTACTTGAAGAAGGTATTTTGCTAAGATATGGGTGCTTGAATATAACCTCTAAGATTTTTTATTTTCCTTTTTGATACTAGATTTAACCTCATCTAAGTGTGCACACCACGATAGAGTTCCTTCAGAATCCTTACGGTAAAGAGTGGTTTCCAACACACAATTTATGCAAGAGTTGAATATCATGGATGGTCAAATAGTTGATGAAGTACATTGAGAAATATAAGATGGGGATGGATTGGTCGAAAGTTTGGAATATTTGCTTTTCCAAACTTAGGTAGATAAGCAATGATGAGTGGGGACAAAGTTTTGAGTGGAATTGGGACCAACTACTTGATATACTTTGTACATTACGCATGAAGCCTTTTGTATCTGTGGACATCTTTGATGGATAGACCACCCTTTTTAATTTTTCCCCATAGTTTCTTTGACTAATGGAGTTTGAGAGGGATGGTTTTCTTTATTCTTCTTTGGTATCCATTTGTATTTTCTTTGCCCATTTTGCTTCGTTGATTCTTTTGCTTCAAAGATTTTCTCCTTTCTTTGGTAGGATTCTTTCTTTCTATGTTGGTCCCAATTTGTGGATGGGATAATGGGTGGATGAAAATTCATGACACAAATAGTTGTAGCATTGGCATTGGTTTCATCATAAGGAATCTTCATGCTCCCCAAGTTGGTGTTTTCATTAGATAATGTTTCCCCTAGTATTATGGAAGTATTACTGACATGCATTGATTTTGTTGCTATTGATAAACAATTTCCTTATTGTTCAATTTTGTTTAACTTTGTTGATTCCAAGATGTCATGTTGAACAGGGCCTAATCTTGTACCTTGATACTGCATCTGTTGATAAATGGCTACTGAATATAACTTGTCTTGAATACAAGATATTACATCTTCTACACTCTGTTGCTTGGAAGTGTTAATTGTTTGCACAAATTCCAAGGTACCTTGTTCATGTAGGCATAATCCCTTACTTTGATCATGGTGGACATCTTCTTCAACCTGAATTTGAGATGTGTTAGATTTTGATGTTGATTCTTGAGATGTTGATGATTCACAATCACAGTAAGAATCACTAACTTCTATCTTTTCTTGCTCTTGTGTAATGATGTTAAGAGTGGTTGACCCTTGTTTAGGATGAAGATCATCTATATATCCCTCAAAAAGAAATATCTCATGGGTGGAATTTGATCTATGTCTTTGAAATTTTGGATAGATTGGAATATGTTCATCAAATCATGATAATACCTTAGGGAAGTGACCTCTGCATTTTGACTTATATTAGAGAAATTATCACTTATGGATTGGAAGATACTATGCAGATCATGACAATGTTGTGGGGATATGGGATATTGAGCTTGACCTAATTCAAAGCAACTTTTGTTATACTCAGGATTATTATCTTGACTTGACTTTAGAGTAGATGACATAACTATGGTAAAAGACTCTTCACAAGCTTTGATGGGTGTAAATGTAATAAGGGATGCTTCTTGTTGCGTCAAAAATTTCTTAATGTGTCCAATCATGAATTCATATGTGAGAGGGATATTGCAATTTGAGACATACTTGATGCCATTATGATATGTAATATTTCTATACACTGTTGATTGATCTTGACTTTGGTTTAAGGATATGTCTTGATGCATGCCTAATTTCTCATCTTGTGATGGATGACAAACACAAATGTGTTCTACCATGTCATCATATATATGATTTATGTTGTTTGAACTTGATTCCTTTCCAGAATCTTTTGCTTTTCCATGATCAGTCATAGGAGTTTTATAGATCTCTAAATTTTGATTCCCTAATTTTTATCAACATCAATTTCTCCTTGTTCAATAAGATCTTGAATGAGGTGTTTGAGTCTGAAAAAATTATGCATTTTGTGACCTTTGTACTGGTGGAATTCACAATAATCTTCATCTTGTTACCATGGAGGTTTAACTCTAGGTTCTTGAGAGTTTGTGAAATTTGGGAGTGTGATGAGATTTGATTGGATTAACTTCTTCAATGTTGTTTCGATGGGTTCCCCTAAGGGAGTGAATTGTGTTTAGAAGTGTTGTTTGGTCTTTGCAATAAATAGTTATTTTGTTTTGATGGTTTCCCTCACAATGTGTTGGTGTTGTTCACATTCTATTATGTGTCTTGTTGTGTGTTTTGTTGTGTATTTGACAGTGCCTTGATAACAACCTTTGCATCTACCACATTGCCATTAGTAATTGTCTTGCCTTTAGTAATTGTCACTAAAACTAGATGATTGGTTTTGATTTTGTGTGGATCCCCTAGTACTAGGGCTCTTTCAATGTTGAGACCTTTTGATATGAGTTCCTCAAATGTTGACACACAATGCATTTTTATTTGAAAGGCTAAATCCATTTCCATGTTTCCTACAATGATCTCTACTTGTTGTTTCTAAGGTATTGGCCATTTACATTTGATAGCTCTATGTCTCCATTGTTGTAAAAAGTTTGTAAATGTTTCTCCCTTTTTTTTTTTTAAGGGTGTAAAGTTCCTCCAAGCTTACGTTTGCATCAAGATTGTAGGAGAAATTCACTACAAATTGATCGATTATGTCTTGAAATTTTCTGATTCCTTGGGGTAAGTGTGAGAACCATTCCATGGCTTGACCTCTGAAACTTCATGGGAAGAGACACATCAAGTATGAATAATTGTAGGCCACTTCCATGCATGCCACACAAAATTATTTATTGTGTTCCTCTGGATTACCACACCCTCTATACTTGTCAAACTTAGGGATCTCAAATCCCAGAGGAAATGGTATCATTGTTATGCTTTGGTCAAATGGACAAGGACATAAATCTTGAACTGTGTATGACTTTTGAGTTTTTCCCATTTGAATTTCTTGTGTGAGGATTTGCAGTTGCGAAGATATATCCAATGATGAGTTGTTTGATGATGAGGCATACATGTTGTGTAAGCTTGGATCATGATATGAAGGAACATTTGTTCCATATGAACTCATTTGAAGTTGAGGATGACCCATTTGATATTTTCCTCGAGGAACAATATTTATTTAGTTTTGTGAATTTCCTTGGTATTAAGGAGATGCCTTGTAAGATCCATATCGATTCTGTGAGGCCACATTTTGTTGTGATGGATTTGATTGTTGAAAATTGATGTATGATGATGGTTGTAAATTTTGTTGTGACATCAATTGTTGTGGGGCACCTTATTGTTGTTGTAATTGTTGTAGAGTAATGTATTGGTGATGTTGCCAGGATGGTCCTTGATGTTGATGTTGATATTGAATATTTTGTTGATGTTGTGATGCTTGTGGTAGACCTTGATTTTGATTCACTTGATTTTGACCTTGAAGATTAACTTTAGGTTGTTGATTAATTTGATGTTGGGTCAATGGATTTTGGGGTATTTGATGATGTTGTGACAACAAATTTAGTGATGTTAGATTCCAATGATTTTGATGTTGATTTGCTTGATTTTGGATCACCTGATTTTGGGGATTGATTCAAGTGAACATAAATAAATGCAGATCAAATACACCTAGAATCAACTAAGAAACTAAGCATTTAGACTAATTAACCAACATTCCCAATGAAATTCTTGAAATTCTAACTAAGAATCCATTAAGAGCATGAAATAACATGAAATTGGTCAAGGAAACCTGATTAAACACTCAAACTTCATCCTATTGGAGGATTAGTGTTGACTTGATGTGGAAGGATCAAATCTTTCCTAACCCCATTGATGAAAAGATTTGATTTGATGTGTTCATGAAGGTTGAACCACAAAATTGGTCTCAAATGATGAAGATGGGTATGAATTTTTATAGCATGAGGATGCTCAAATGATTTGTGGATGATTTACTCATAGAATGAGGGCTATTTATAAGCTAATTGGGTGAATGAAGGGCCAAGATCAATTTGGTTAATCAATGGATATAATTGAAAGAGAGGGTATGACATGGATCAAGGATTCCAATCCATAGATGAGATTGAATAGTGACATGGATCAATGATTCTAATCAAGGGCTCTAATTGAATTAGAATGTGCAAGTCCCTTAATTTTAGGAAGAATATTGGAAGCTTGTTGGAAGATATTTCCTTTTGGAGGGAAATATTTAAATTCAAATTGGAGGGATACTCCTAAGAATATTCTCTTACAAGAGGTATAAGTTGGAGGAAGTAGAAGATATTAGCCAATTAAATATTTAAGATATTATTTAATTGTGCAAGATGAGAGAATTTAGGATTTTAATTAAACAATTAGATCATTTAATTATAAAGAGGAATTAATGACATTCAATTAAACAATTCAAATTATTTAATCAAATGAGAGGACTTAGGAGATTTAATTAAATATTTCACATTATTTAATCAAATAGGATAAAAATTAGCATGAAAAGGATGAATTAATCAAATAATATTGATTCTTCAACTAATAGAGGAAAAATGATGAATTTAATTAAAAATTTAGTATTATTTAATTTTAAATGGATGAAAATGGTTGAATCAGGGTAGAAATGGTGTTAGTAAGTGAGACCAAGTATGTGATATTCTCAAGACATTTTAAAGTGTCTACACTAACTTAAATCAAATGTTAATCTTTAGGTGCTTGACTTTAATAATGCATGCAAATAACATGAGTCGTTTATGCTCATTGATTATTTTTTGATCATATGTAATTTAAAAGCATGCTCCACTACCACATAAACACTATGTGGGTTCTCCATGGGGTTTAATTGAATGTCATCTAGAATTTAACTTAAATTTTCTTTCTCTTTTTCTTTGTAGAAGCATACCATGTAGATGCAATCCCACCCCACGGGCTTTGCTATTCACATAGCTCACTACTTGTTTTCTTCCTAGACAAGGGATTTCAAAGTGTCTAACCAACATATTCTTAAGGTGCCTATTTGGCTTGAATTTCCTTAGTTACCCTTGCCCTATGATCCCTTCACTCATCACATTATTTCCTCTCTAGGGAAGGTTTATTGTATTGAACCAAAATTCCTATTTAGTTAGGTAATAATAGAGTATTTGTAGATATTGAGCTTGTTGAATTTAGACATTAGATGGTGCAAAGTGTTTAGAGTGAGATGCAAGATGATAAACCAATCTCAATCATTAGAGTTTTTCTATTGGTTGATTTGGTTCAACCGAGTCGCTAGAATCTACCAAATCAAATTGATGATACCAAAGATTCTTCTACTCATGGGTATTGATCTAGAGCTTCTAAATCAACTCAGGCTATGGGTATTGCTTGTTATGGATTTGTCTCCATGGCCAATGTTGGGTATCAATCTAGACTTGGTTAGACCCTGGCTTCCCTTCTTCTCTCATGATTGGCTTGACTCTTGCTACTTAATCCATCTTGGAAGAGATGGCTACTATTGGTGGATCTATAAGTCATTGTGGGTCTTGATCTTGATCAATTACTAGTTTAGGTGTTACGAGCACTAGATCAACTGAATTAATAGGTGGTATTGCTTGATCTACCAATGGTGGATAAGTTGGATTAGTTGGTCCAACTGAGTCTACTTTTGTCTATGGTTCTCTAGCTATCCCTTCTACTATTATAAGTGGTGCTTCCAAGTACATGTAGTGCTACTAGTGCTATTGGTGCTTCTACTGGTATTGAACTGACTACAAAATTAACTTACTCAACTAGATTTACTAACTATATTGACTCTACTAGATATAGAGAGATAGATATACATAGATAGAGGTAGACACATAGATGAATACAGAGGGACATAGAAAGAGATAGAGAGATAAAAATAAATAAAATGAATATATATATATACCCATCTCTGTCTCTATATGCATATATAGAGAGAGAGACGAATAGGGATAACAAAGAGTAAGGGGGAGAGAAAGAAATATAGAGAGAAATATATACCTATCTCTCTCTCTATATATATATATAGAGAGAGAGATGAATAGGGATAGCAAAGAGTAAGGGGGGAGAGAAATAAATATAGAGAGAAATAGGGGAGAGAGGAAGAGAGATATTATGAGATAATGAAAAACATAGAGATGGAGAGGGAGGCAAAGATATAAAGAGCTATCTCTTTCTCTTCCCATCTCTCTCTATATATCCCTCTTTCTACCTTCACTCTATATATAACTTCCTATCTCTATCTAAGTTCTATCTCTCCCTCTTTATGTCTATCTCTTCCTTTGTATCTCTCCCTCTTCCTCTTTATGTCTGTATCTCTTCCTTTGTATCTCCCTTCTCTATTTTTATCAGTCCCTCTATATCCATATATCTCTTTATATAGTAGTCTCCATCTTCCTCTCTTGCTCTATCTTCATTTCTACCTCTATCTTCTTGTAGTGCCCCTCCGTGATTCACCTTTTTATGATGCTTATTGTTTACATGTATTACAAGACTAAGACCTATTTCTTTATGATTATAGGTTAACAATGTATGAGGACATTGGCATACTAACCTTTGTTGATAATTTATATGAGATGATCTAAGAAGTGTAAATGTGCTATGTCTAAGATAGCCTTGGTCAATATTTTTATTAGATGAAGTACTAACGTTTAATAATGATATGTTTAGATCATTGTCATGAGTATGCATGATGTTCTAGGTTAGGACTTATCACATGTGTTACCTTATTTTGGAATGGGTTATGATTATTGGTGTTGCGAGATGTTATTTGATATATTATGTGACACTTCTAAGAGCTATTTAGATGTGGAGGGAAGGATGCCATATTTCTCACTTGTGAGAACCCTATGATGTTTTGATTTCCTTTCACTAGGTATGTGATCATTATATATGTGCAAAGACATTTGTGTGTTGTAGTCTACAGGTACTAGGCATCAAATTCACTCGAATTGACAGGTTTGAGCGTACCTTAAACCCAATGGAACAATTGATCGAAGATAACACCTAGTCCCCTACCCCAGCCATCATCTTCAAAGAGGATGAGTATCTGGTCCGATGCTTGGTTAGTGTTGTCCTTTGGGGTTCCTTGATGGGGCATTACACTTCCTCTCTCCCCTCTATCTCTAGACATGTCTCTCTCTTTCTTTCTCCATCCATCTCTCTCCATCTCTCTCCCTCTCCCTCTTCATAGACCATCTATATCTCTTTACCTCTCTATCTATATCTCTCTATATTTCTTCTTTCATCTCTTCCTATTGTAAACATAACATGAGCTTGATAGTAATGAATTATCTTCCTAATTAAGAGGTTTTGTTAAATTCATGTTTGGATCCTTATAAGTGGATCCATAGTTGATTTAAAGCTATCACTTCTCCATTGAGACTTTTGTTGCACACGCAACATCATTTGCTAATGGCCTAACAATTGACCTCATGTACTACGAAAATGTATGCAAAAAATAGCCCAAATTTTTACCTAATTGACCTTCCACACATCTTCCTCTCTATCTCTCTCTTTACCTCTCTCTCTCTCTCTCTCTCCCCCTTCTCTTGCTCTTCCCCCCTCTATCTCTCCATCTTTCTATCCTTATTTCTCCCTCTCTATCCTATTGCAAACATAACATGAGCTAGTTGGTAATAGAACTTGATCATCTTCTTGATTCAAAGGTTTTATTTCAATCATGTTTGGATCCCTGGAAGTGGATGTATAGTTGATTTGAAGCTACCACTTCTTCAAGGAGACCTTTATTGCATAAACGACATCATTTTATAAATGGCCTACCAACCTCATATACTACACAAATGTATGAAAAAATAGACCAAAATTTCCCCTAATTGACCTTCCACTCTTCATTGACATACCCATTGCAAACCAAGGTGAGATTGCTAGTGGGTATAGCATGATAGACGATGAAAATAATGTGCAAATATCATGCTGCTATGTTTAGCAATTGATAAAAGTTTATAAAAATCTAAGGCCTCCACATTAGACTAATGGTACATGTATCCAACCATAAGACTACTACATAAAACAAATTTAAAAAAAACAAATGACTAATAAAAAATATTATTGCTAAATATTTTTGGATTTGATTGTGTCAGTATTTATCAACATTTCAAATCACACTTCGTGATCCCACTCCACTTCACCGTGATGTTGGATTACGAAATTTGATCCAAAACATTAATAAAAAATATATTAATAATAGCTAAATTATCCACTAGTAAAAATCCCAATATAGTGTAGTTTATCTATAACTACCTCCAAAGTCAAGGTGCGCCAGCATCGGCTCCTCTTCCCTGGACGGGACAAATTATCTATAGCCGTGACTTTCCCAATTGAACTCAGAAAGTTCCGAGAGGCTTCCCTTCCGTCGGTGGTGCGGAACACTCTCTGTTGGCAGGCACCCCTATCGTACAGTAGAGAACTTTCATAGCCCTTTCCTTGTCTCTGCCAGTGCCGGTCCTCTTCCGGGATGTAGAGTTAATCAAACCAAATCTACGGTGAAGGGGCGAAGCAAAGAGGTATTTTATACTTGGATATACACCCGTTTGAGAGTTCCGCAACCGCTGCTCAAAAACTTACCTGCACAGATATGGCAACAGCGGAGGGTATATCAGAGCGCCGTATCGAGCAGGCTGGAATGGACACCACTTCTAGAATGGGATGGTTAATGTGATGGCTGAAATGGCTAATGCATGGCTGAATATGTTTCTCTCCGTATTGATAACATATCCAACCATGTTCTTGGCCATTTGAGCCATCCTATTGACCATTTCAGCCACACTCTCACGCTCGATTTGTGCCCGCCCCGGCCTATCCTGTCCCCGTTTTGGTGGCATTGTGAGGGTAATATAGCAAACTTGTGAGATTTCCTGATATGTGCTGTGTTTTTGCTGAAATTATAGATTGTGTTTGCCCCTTTTCTTCTTAGACAAATGGCATTTTCCACATAACAATTTTTGAAGTTACATTCATTTTCTGTGGTTCTTATTCATTCTGTCATTTCTGCTATTTAAAATGTATCTGGAATGAGTGCTTCAACTGTCAATTTTAACTGCAACATGACATGAAGATAGTAAGCTTGTGTGCATTTTAGCGAAAGTATAAACTGCTTTTTTGACTTTTTTTCTTCCCATTATTTTTGTGAGAAATGGCTTTCTTCTGATATCTAATCTGCACATGTAGTGGTTTCAATTTTTTGAGTAATTTACAGCGAAGGCGTATCCAATTTGAAGTGCACCAAGCTAAGTTCGACCATCGACGGCCTGCAATGCTGGAGAAGGGTTGGACTACGATTGAAACGATCTGCTCCATTGAAACTCTGATCTGATCCATTCATCGATCGACGGTGTGAGGGGATGCAAGACGATCAAACTAAGTCGATCTATTCATCCTGGGGGGTCACGTTGGCCTGGAACTGAGGCACTGATGGTGGCATCTTTGGACGTATATTCTGCGTGTATACAACCAGAAAGGATGGATATTCAATGCATATACGACGGATATATATTTAGAAGGGTGTTGGATACTCCAGGCAACGGAAGGAGTACTTGCAGCCAAAGGAGATGGATACTCGGGTGCGTATAGAACCAGAGGGGATGCTTATGGGGCCGAAGTAGAAGTATATTCAGCTGCATATATTTTCCCTATCAGGCGTATAGATGCAAATGTAGTGTAGAATAATATCCACTTACAATAGCCAATGTGGAGAGAAACCTTAAGTATATAAACGACCAACAAGAATAGGTATTCAGTGCGTATATATAGTCGTGACAGAGGTTTATATTCCGCCCGTATAAGCAGCAGGAACTCAAGTTGGGCATTCTGTCAGAAACAAGGGATGCACTTCGCGTGTGTCTTCAGCTGCAGATGCTGACATAAAGAACTTCCTGGTATTTTCCTAATATGCAGTAAACTACTTTCCACTTCCAGCCCAAAATAACCCCTAGCGCATGCAATACCACTTTAAAGTGGTTGTACGTCATGCTTAAGATAGAAAATGAATCAACAACTCCGTTTTTTGTATAGTAGAAGACTCTAAAGGTTGAACATAATTAAACAGGGGAATAATTGTAATGTTGGTTTGAAACATTAAAGCTAGCTAAGGTAAACACCAAGCAGACTCTACATATTGCGGTGACCAGATTATTTGGCTTTTTGTAGATATCTTTTGTTCATGGAATCATGTCAAAATTTCAACTAATTGTCAGTCACTGTTAAAAATTTCCAGAAAATGGTGTTACAAATGATGATCGACGACGATAAAAGCAAGAGGAAATCCGTCAAGGTTGTTGCAGCTGTCGAAGGTCTGTTGCTTTTTCGTTTTCGCTTTCACACCCTAATCTTAGATTTATTTTGCTAAATAATCTGACGAATGAATATTTGAATTGCAGGGGTGGTTTCTGTAGCACTGAGGATCTCAATCCTGCGTTGAATACTGGTGTTTGGAGCACATAAAGCCCACTAGACTTCATCTTCAAAATTGGGGATGAAAACCCTCACTTCTGTTTAGGGCATCCTCACACAGGGGTTGCGTTGGAGCCGATTTTGGGGTGTTTGAATCAAGTTTCATCGTATCTGGGTGAGTTCATCTTGTTTTTCTAAGTTGTAGGGGTCTTCTAGGTGTGCCTTACAGATTTGAGGAATTTCCTAAAGCTGCCACATCTTCCTACACCTAGTGCAGCTTTACATAGTGGGCAGAAGGCGATTCTTAGGGTGATCGCAGCTCTCACAGGGAGGTGAATCACGACCTACAACAATCTAAGCATCTCTCTCTTCCCTCACATATTTATTTGTTTTTTGTTAAAGTAGTGCACCATATGAGAAAAGTACTACCAAGGTTGGTTGACCCACAATTCTATCCCTGATGACAAATTCCAGCAATTAGCAGGTGTGTCTGGGCAGTTTTGAAGGGATATAAGGAAGGTATACCTCTGCAACAGTGGTGTAATTGCTAAGAGTTGTGTAGATTTAAGGTTTGTGGCATGGACTGCACCATAGTTTGGCCACCCAACTTCAATAGATACTTTCAATTGTCTTCTCGTTACCTGTTGGTAGCAACCAATGCATTTACAGGTCTCCTCATTCTGAATAATGAACATTTATGGTTCCATTAACACTTATTTCCAGACTGGAAGGTCAGATTTTGTTATTGTTTCAGTTCTATATGTATGATCATATGTGAGTTAATTATATTGCATAGGGATTAATATGTTGTTGAAAATAACATCTATTCAAAGGAAAAATGCATTAATAACCAGCTGCAACAGTAAGCTTTTTGTTTGGTGAATTAATAGGATCATTTCTAACATTGCCTTGTGGATATTCTGTTGAGCACTTGCACGAACGTACATAACTATTGGAATATCTTAACTCTTGGTATTAGAGAGATTAGCCTGGCACATTACATAAGAATATGTATATCTTAATTTGGTTGATCATATTCCTGCTTCAATCAATATAAAGCTGGGGGACGAATTTTGGAATCAAAAAATTAAGTAGAAGGTCCCTCAAACTTAGAAGCGCAACTTGATTTGTTTGCTAGCATGAAGCCAGTTAGTTTTGGAACATTTGATGATTCTGACTTTAGAAAGCAATATTGCACAGACAAATTTTTTACGCAAAATATCATAAAATAGGCATATTGTCATAAAATTCTAATGTATTTTGGTTTGGTTTACATCTCTAATGAAAGTGAAGTTTGTCATAAAATTCCATGAGTGCTTGCCTCAAAAGCAGTTGAATATCTGTTTCATGTTTTTTTATAAATGCAGAGAAATTCTGGTGCATTGCAACTTGCAGGTTTCTCTAGGGAAAATATCTACCACTGGCAAAGATAAAGAATATGCAAATGTGGATTATGTTGAATCGTTGATATATGTTTAAAAGAAGATGATGAGTTCGAGGGCCTATTGCAGAAAGCCTGAAAACTTTAAAGGATTTATGCATTGTTGATCAAATATATGTCTAGGACTTTTTGCAGTGGCTAGGGAAAATATCTACCACTGGCAAAGATAAAGAATATGCAAATCTGGATTATGCTGAATCGTTGATATATGTTTAAAAGAAGATGATGAGTTCGAGGGCCTATTGCAGAAAGCCTGAAAACTTTAAAGGATTTATGCATTGTTGATCAAATATATGTCTAGGACTTTTTGCAGTGGCTAGGGAAAATATCTACCACTGGCAAAGATAAAGAATATGCAAATCTGGATTATGCTGAATCGTTGATATATGTTTAAAGAAGATGATGAGTTTGAGGGCCTATTGCAGAAAGCCTGAAAACTTTAAAGGATTTATGCTCTAGGACTTTATGCATTGTTGATCAAATATATGGTTGTGCGAGAGACATTTTTTGACAAATTCCAAGTAGCTACAAAATACAATTCGTGGCACAAAACAAGTTATCTGGTTATTTTTGCTTGGAAGTTTAGAATAAAAATGCCAATGATATAGCTCCACTTACCACCGCAGAAATACTGATGTAGCTTTTAGTGATCAATTGTTTATTCTTTGATTTTCTCTTCACCATTGTGTGTCCTTTCTATTTTTTATTTCATACAAATTAAACAAACATTTCAATATAATACAAAAGATAATATATACTATGTATTACAAATTAAATTATATATAATATAATTATACTTGTTACTACAATATTATATAGTAAACATTCTTTGCCTGTGCAAAAATGGGGACTTTGGAATAGAGAAATTTTGTCAATACTTGCAATTGTCTTGGTGTTTGACAAGATGCCTCAAAGAGATGTGGTCTTGTGGACAGCAGATAATTGCAGGATATGCCAATAATGGATTTGTTGAAAAGACCTCAGAAATTTCCAAGCAAATGCAATTGTCAGGTTTATATCCAAATCCAAATTTCTTCCTCTCTATCTCTTCCTCTCTCCCTATTGCAAGCATAACATTAGCTTATTGATAATGGAGCCTAATTATCTCCTTAGTTCAAAGGTTTTATTTCAGTTGTGTTTCAATCCCTCTAATTGAATGCAATATGCATAATTGCTAAATGATCTACCATTAGATCTCATGTATTACACAAATGTATAAAAAAATAGACCCATTTTTTCCATAATTAACCTTCCACACCTCTTCGGCATACCCATTGCACACCAAGGTGCAATGCTTTATAATTTTGTTAAATTTTAAGTTGATTCTTTGTTTCTTATTCCTGTCTATATCGTTTCTACAGATTTCGTTCACCTAGAATAAGGCTTTGAGCTCAATTATGGTGACACTACCAATGGGTGCATGTCAACAGGCGAGGCTTGCTTCACAATTTAGGAAATATTTTACAGCTTGACAACTTCTATACTTTTTCTTCAAATTATCAATATCTAGCATGCCTATTTGTTTCAGCTGCTATACTTGTTCATTGGTTTCATATTTTCCTCTTTTCATTCATTTTACATCTACTTTGGTGGCCAGGTGCACATTTCAATCCAAATGGTTTGACACATGGTGCTCCTGAGGACAGTGTACGGCATGCGGGTGACCTGGGAAACATAGTTGCTGGTTCGGATGGGGTAATACACATTCATGAAATTCTTACTTTCATTGTAACAAGTACAGGCTTTGTTTGAACCTTATAAGTAGGAGCTGAGCTGATTTGGTTTATGTTGGTTAACAGGAATTGCCGAGGCAACAATTGTTGATACACAGGTAAAATGGTCCAAGGAGTTGTGTTATTGAGTAGCTTGAATTTGAAAGTTCAATAGTGTTTTGTCTCATTTTTATTTATGGCATTAGTTTGTTGTTGGTGTAAGACTTTCATTGCACTCATAGTTACCAAACTCTGTGGTTAGCCAGTGTGTCTATGGGCACTCGTTGTGCATGAGCTTGACATCTCATTGGACTTTTTATGTGCTACTAAACATTCGTGTGACTTCTATGCGGATTTGCCATGCAGATATTCATATGTCATCTGCAACTTTTAACTCTTTCAACAAAGTCTATTTTCATGGTCATATGTTGAATACTGCATATAACAATGGATGATGTATTCTGATTAATTCTAGAGTACCTTTGTGCTGTTTTGGCATCATAGTTTACTTATCATTTTCTTTGCATACTGTCAACATGCATATCATCCCCATTTGTGTGGCGGGAGGGAGGATGTTTTTCTTTGCATACTGTCAACCTGCATATCATCCCCATTTGTGTGGCGGGAGGGTGGACACATTTTTCTACTCTAGACATGATATGAAACAAGCACGGCTTGTTAGTTGCTGCCATGGAACTATAGTGGAGGCTTCAAATGTCAGTGATTAATCCATGCTGTGATGGCCAATTAGAATTCAGTTTTCTTTTAAGATTTATTCTTTGTTTGCTAGTTGGGTCAGTTAAGATGCACATTTTTCACCCCAAATATTCAATTTTTTTTTTTAGCACTCTCTGATTGGCGCTCTGCAGATAGTAAAAGGCTCTGCGTGCATTATTAGGCAGACTCTTAACAGTGACATAGTTAAATTATTAAATATGTACTTGTGATTACAGAACTGAAATTGCAAGAGTCAATTCTTATTACCCCTGCATTCCATTTTTACATCTAAATCTCTGCCCCACGTGACTATCGATAGATGACAAGTACATGCCTGCCGTGGCTACTATGCTATTAATTCAGACACCCATAGTTTGGTTCTTTTCTAGCTAGTGAAGGCATGCAGTTGTTATTTATGCATGGTTGTGTGAGGCAAAGACTTAGGTGTATCAACACAATGGAAGGTTAATAGTCATTGCCCTTCAAACAAGCAAATTATATGGATGGCTGTTTGATAAGTTTTTAGATAAAATTGGTATACAACTTATAATACTTCAATCATGAGCATTTCAAAACTCAATAAGGTATAAAGCTCGAATGTAATGTCCCCTTTTGGGATCACCTTATACTTTGCTCTGAAATCACAATTCCAAATGAAACCAATAGTAGATTATAGCTAAAGATACAATTCCCTACACAAAATTGAGATGTAAATCTGGTTATGGAGACCTGCAACCATGTTAGATGAATATGATATGAAATACATTTAATTCTAAGTCTAAGAAAGATTATATATAACAATATAACAAGTCCCAAGGACTGTGGGCTCAACCATAATGAGGAGGACATGATGAGGTGCCCCAACTATCCTCCCCTAGGCCACAAGACTTTATCCCCTGTGGCCTCATGTGGTCCTTAACCGATGATCCTCAACCCATCATCATGAGATGGTGTACCCAGTGAGGGCTTTACACAGTTCTCCTCCATCATGCCAACCTCTACCCTTATGATTGAAGATTCTCTTCATTCTCTACAACAATTGATTCACTCAGAGATAGTTGGGAGGCTGCATAATAGGGTGCCCTTCTAGCAGTTCTTCATATAACAGGGTGCCCTTTTAGCAGTCCTCCCTATTGCATGATAGGGTGCCCTTGGAGCAGTTCTCCCTTTTGCATAATAGGGTGCCCTCTTAGCAGTTCTCCCTTTTGCAGCCCTGCCTCATCTCTTCATGACCAATTGTTGCTAAACCAGAATAATATCACTATTTCAACAATATCAGTAATTATATGCTACATCTGTTAATAATATCAATAAATATATGCTACATAATATGCTATGAGGCCAGTGCTTAATATCTATGATTTTTTTATCAACTAAGCATCATACCATAGGGTCTAATTATGTTATTGCACTGGGCGAATCTACTGTATACTCGTGAAGGCTTATGCTGGTAAGCAATTACTCTGCTCTTGTTTATCCCTGCAGATTACATATATAAAATATTCTGTATTCTACCCTATGCTTATTTGCTGTTCCATATATCTGTGTTTAAATCTGCTGTTCTTATTCAGATTTCTAATTTATTTCCTTTTATTCCTAAAATCTGCTGCTATACTCAGGAGTTACTCCTCATATTTCTATTCTCATTTGCAGTCCATGCATTCATCCTTAAATCTGATTATATTATATTGTTCCAGGCTTCCAGCTTCTTTCTTATTTATTCTTCCCTTCTCTGTTCATCTTTAAATTTCTAATTCCTTTTGCCTTCATGCTGATACGATTCCACATCTACTACTCAGAATTCTATCGATGATTATGTTTGCTCCTGTGCGAAAAAATATCTATATCAGATTTCCTATTTGTTTCTTCCTTCAATGTTGATCCCTTCTATCTCTCCTCTCTTCTTGGAATATGATATTTTATATCTGTTTGTCTTAATAGGAAAGGACCTATCTCTCTTGAATAGAGATGTCCTTCTGAATGGAAATAACCTCTATGGAGTCTTCACTAATATCAATCGCTTACTTCTTCCTAACCGCTGCCTTCATTTGTTAATAATCTAATTGCACTTTTCCCTTAATTTGTCTCTATTCACACATCAGCATTCTTTTGTCTTATTATAGGATCAATCCCTGCCTTCTATCAACCGCAGCCTTTGTGCCCTCTAATCGCTGCTCTTAATCCATACTATATGGTGATTATTATATGTATCTTAATTTAATGATATACTTACAAATTTAATTTATTGTTAGTATTTTTATATATTTTATGAATATTTTCTGTAATTATGATAATATTTAAATTGCTAATATTTACATCTATATTTTTGATATTCATATTGTTATTCATTCTTTTGTATTTCAACGTTACGGTTTTTTAGTGTTGCAATTTTGGGGGGCATGACATTGAAGATAATGTTTATAACAAAATCGGTTGGGCTAAAAGACTGCAGAGTACAGACACATGGTGCATGATCGGTGAACATAGTATTGGCAATAAAATGAATGTTGGATATGCCTTGCAGCAAATTATTTTGTGTTGAAGTTTATTTTTATTAGACGTACTTGTCTACAAGAAAAAGATAGAAAGTTTGGACTAAACAAAAGAAACTAGATATGCTACCATGAATTCAATCCAAAAGTTTGGTGGGCTCATAAATCTTTGAGAACAGGTGGTAGTGGATGAGTGAGCATTTATAGTGTGATGCTCCCTTTTAGTTACAAAGTAATTTTCTATTTGCATTTTGTGGTTTACCACTTGTAAATTTGACAGGTTATGGTCCTTCACTCCTAGAATTTTATTTGCAGGAAGCTTCCTAGTAAATTTATACCTTCAACAAAGTAGATTACTTTTTTTCTCTTCCACTGACAAGCACTTGGCATGTGGACCACAAGAATTGAAGTGCAGAAAAGTTCTAAAATAAAAGTTCCAAAGTTTACCGAAAACCATCCATTTATTAGCAAGTGGCATAAACACGTTCTTGTAACTAGCAATTGAAGGGTTCTTGAGACCTTTGTTTTTAGCTCTCCCCCTCCTGAAAATAGCTGAGCACGAAAGCAAAGTGCAAGTCCCCAGTTATACAAAGACCTTACATCATATTTATCCAACAGCAATGCTTTCCGGTACTTCCTTCCAGCTTCAACTAGAAGCTTATCACTCTTCACACACCTGATGTAAAGTTTCTGCAATTGTCTCTCTGTCCATCATAGCTAGCCTCAACTCATCAGGTTGGTATCGCTGTGCCTTCTTAGACAAGGAATAATCTCTTGATTGAAGCGAACCCCTTAACTCTTGGCTTAGTTTTAGTTTAAGTTCTCCATGAACAAGGAAGATGTTCCCCCCCTGTCCTACAGCTACCAAACTTGAGGGATCAAGAGCAGCAGCTGTAGAAAATATATCTGCAGCCTTATATAACATGCTTTCAGCATCACCTACTTAAGATTTCCCTTGCAAGCCTTTTTTAGCCTCTTTCGAAAGGGCTCCTCCCTTGTTTAAACGCATTTGAAAGAACTCCTTCAAGTTTTCTGAGAATGGTAAATCTTGGGCCTTGAGACTTTCTGAATGCTTTGATTGACATGAATTTGAAATATCCCAACCAAAATAAATGCTATTTTTCTGATTTTTGCAACTCAGATTTATGCCTTAATTTTATGATTTTTTAGGATTCTGCTCAAACCCTAATTCGCTGATATCAATTTCTGAGTCTATTCATGCATTAACAGTAGCATTTAATCATCCCAATGACATCATAACTCATAGCAGATTTGTTTAACAATGGACAAGTAAGTAATCAGCACAATGAATAGCCAAAACATCCACCAAACACATGCCACATTCTGTCATTCCAAATGTAAAGTTTGCTGCTACAAATCAGACCTACTTGTTGATGCAATATCACAATGAATTTGGCTCCAAACATGCCCAGCAACATATAGAAGTTTGCTGAAGCCTGATATGAAGAAACCTTAACTTATGCATTGAAATGTTGTCCTATCCTAACTCTAGCTAGGCAAACTTGCCGAGCTCACACAAATGCAAATATTCGATGATAAATGACTCCAAACCCTACCACAGGGGTGCGCTGGCCTGCTGGTGTGATTGTAGGGTTTGCAACCCTTGAAATCATGCAAGATCTGTCCAAACTTGCCACAATTCGCCACTCCAAACCTGGTTGCTCCTCTTGCAACTTGGATGCCTAACCCTAGGGAGAAGCCCTAAGTCAAATGCACACCAAATTCACCTTCCTCAAGCCGCCTAGGCTGACATAGAAATCTGAGCATGAAAACTAACAAAAATCTCCATTAAAGCACAAGTGAAACTCCGTCATGAAGTCCTCCATAGAAGAGCTACGTTTTTGTCCAACTCCTCCAATATTCTCAAGTGTTTTCATCCTTAGAATATTTGCCAAAGTGCAGATCAGAAAAGCAGAGATCATTTGATGATAAAGCCTCCAAATGACCTTGTTTACGCCGAAGGCGTATCCAATGTGAAGAAGAGCAAGTTAACTTTTTAAATCAACGGTTCATGTTTTAGGAGGCATGGGAGATGATTACATTGATCCCGATTGTTTATTTTTCCATTGGCCTTCTTTCCCGCCGAGCAGTTGAAACGTTTGCAGCCTGAAAATAATATCTGTTTCGCATTTAATTTATTGTTGAGAAGACTGCAAACTGTAACATAGTGTCAAATCTCCAAAGTAAATTGGATTGCAGTCACCTCACCAAATCTTGTGTTGAGATATTTTCCAGATCGTATTTTCGTTTACTATGAATAGATTGAAGTAGCAGCTGTAAGCAGATTGCTTTTGGTTAGCCTCATTTAAAAAAAATTCTGCTGTATGATGGTTTCCTAAGTTTTTCCTGCAAATTATACCCATTATATTCATGGGCATGGTTGACAACAGACACATTTTATGCAGAATCTTGAGGTTAGTCACTTGCCATGGTTTCAATGAGTTGTTTTATATTTTTAAATTTGCAGGCCGCCAGATCTATTTTTGTTGTTTTTTATTTAAAATTTTACACATTATTGCTCACGTTGATTGCGAACAGATTGAAGCAGCAGCTGTGGAAAGAATGGTTTTGGTTTGCGTCATTTAAAAAAATGATTATGGTGTGATAGGGTTTTTAAAATTTTCCTTGCAAACTCTGCCCTTTTTTTCTCATCTGCATCATCGACAGCATGACACAATTTGTGCTACCCATCAACGCTGAATTGTATTACTGACTTAGGCTTAACATATCTCTGTTGTTTATTACAGGGTGCCCTTCCAACGCAAGGGAGGATTTCGTTTATGGCCATTCGTACTTCAATCTGGTGCTCAACATGAACGTTTGGGGAGCAGGGGACGTCCATGTGGTGTCAATAAAGAGCTCTAAGACTGGGTGGTAGGCAATGTCGCGCAGGTGGGGCCAAAACTGGTAGAGAAACACATTCCTGGACGAACAGAGCTTGTCCTTCAAGGTCACCACCAGCGATGGAAATACTGTCACTTCCTACAACGTGGCTACAGGTGGCTGGCATTTTGGTCACACTTTTAGCAGAGCTCAGATACGGTAGCTTCTCCCAATTTGTAACCGTACCTAATGAGTATGTTTGTTAGCGATGACATTAGGGCTAAGATTCAATTTTTAGTATGTCTTCTTAGTCAGGGATCTTTATTTCAGTATTTTCATCTTTTGAATGTATTGTCGGGATGTCGTGGTGGCTACAAATGGTGATTGATTTTTGGATAATGTAGTCCACTGTCCACTCATTACATTTAAGAAAATATTTGCACGCATTGTGTAAATCTTATCTCTGTGTCTGAATTTGCTTGTTTTTACACATTCAAAATATGTTCACTTTCTGTTCAGATTTGTTTCATTTAAGGGAATGGGTAGAGGCAAGTAAGTCGATACATAGTTGAAGAAATGTTGGACTGTTATAAAATCACTGCCTCATGTACACTACAAATTGTCAAAGATAGGTGTTCCCTCATTGAGATTTTCCAAACTACTTTTATCCAAGAATGTATCCGAGAATGAAAATTGGGAGATTTGTGGTTAAAGTAGGGTTTGAGCCAGTAGTGTTAGGATTTGAATCAATAGCTTTAGGGTTTGGATCAATAGTTTTAGGGTTTGGGTGGAAGAACCGTTGATTTAACAGCTGTTGATTTAAATCTAGAGAAAAGCATAAATTTATATTCAATTAGTTACTTAGGGCTTAAATTTAGCAGTAGAAGAAGAAAACCTTGGATCAGTATGATGTAGATAGATAATAAGAAGGGATTATTGAATTAGTAGATTAAAGCTTGAAAAAAAAGAAGAGTTTACTGAATCTATATGATTGAGGTAGGGATTGACTTTGAAAAGGGTGAGAAAATGAATTTTACTTTGAAGAAATTTTTTGAATGAAAACCTTTCAGCATTTCACAAATAAGTACGTATCATTACAGATGAGCCCAAGTGAAGAAATTTACATAAAGATGTCATATATGATAAAAAAATTGATTAGGTAAAAGTTCACGAAAAAAAAGCAGAAACTTGCTCACAAACATGTTGCTTTATAATATTTATCTTTGTGTCTAAAGCGTGAGTTTATTTGTAATAGACATCTTCACTTCAGCTTTACTTTTGACAAATCTATTACATTTAGATACACAGTTAAAATCTACTATATTTTTGACCCATAAGATACCATAATGACATTCTACTATCACTCTACAATCTAGCTTTTCATGTGAAGGGAAAAACACTCACAGAATAAATGGCCCATGAAAAATGTCCAGTTAGTGGAAGATGAAAAACTGCATGCTTTAGATTTTAGGAAACTAAATCCGTACTGTATATATACCAATTTTCTTATTACAAACCCTTTCATGACAATTATTTTACTGTAATTTAAAGATTGCCCTATTTTCTTAGTATCAACACAGTTGGAATGATCAATCAGTTTAAGAACCAAAATTGGGATCATCCTTGGACCCTGAAATTAATGAAAGGTTTACTTGATCATCTCCTAGGATTGACCCACATAGGGTGTAGGAATCGCATAAGATGTGCAAAAAACTAATCTGCTGAAATTTGTTGCAGGCAAGTTTAATTACGGGCTGACAAACTCCACAGTGCTGTATTTGATATGATCATCTTCTTGTATTTTACCCACCTTTTGGGTTTAACATAAATTATGTTATCAACATATAGTTTCTTTTTAGCCATTCAGATATTATTCCCTTCTAACAGTTTAGTTCTTGTGCTTCTCAAGATATATCAAGGAGCATTTTAGTTTTAGAGCCATTCAAAAATTATGAGAGAGATGCTCAGTATATTTCAAAGGAAAATGAGCATAGGCGTTTGAGTTGGGCATTGCCACCTGATAAAGGTGTAGCTGCAGAGGAAAGCGATAAAAAATTTCAGGTATCAATAACTAATAACCAGTTTTAGCTATACTTCAAAATTAAAATATCTGTGTAGGGCTTTTTGCCTTTCCTGGACTTTTTGGGGTGTGATCCCATTCTACCCTTTTTTTTTGTAAATTAGTGTGATAAATTTCTTTTTTAAAGTAAAAAAAGTCCATTGAACTAATTGGTTTCAATATTCATGCCTCATTAGATAAGAAATATTTTCACACTAATCTTACAGGATTTCAAAATCTGGTTAAATCTAAAACCTGATAACCTGGAGCAATGTATTGAATGATCAAAAAGTTGAAAGAGTGAGTTGCTTTGACCATTGAATTTAAGTTTTAAACACTTATGCCTATTTAATAACAAAAAAGAGTTCTGTGATATTATATTGTACTGGTAATTTACTAATGCTTTTGTTTACTTTCTTCTACAGAGCTTGAGGCTGCCACAAACAAAGATATATATTAGTCCCTGCAAATGGTGGTTTAAATCAAATGCGTACTGGGAAATGATTTCTCCATTGAGATCCCTGAAACTTTTTGTCATAATATTATTATAAATTTTGCAATATTTACACTGAATTTATAAAGCATCTCATGGCAAATTTATCTGCCATGTCACATGTCAACATCTATAAACTGGCTAAACAATGTATAATCAATTTGGCATCGAATGCAGATATGTGATATGGTTGCTGTGGCAAGAATCATGAATGCAACGCTTGTTCTTCCTTCTCTTGATCCTACCTCTTTCTGGACTGATCCAAGGTTTGGAAGTTGTATGCCTTTGTCCTCTTGAATTGTAACAAGGATTGAACAGTGAACATTCTTGTCTATGATAATTGGTACTATCTGTGCAGTGACTTTGACGATATATTTGATTGGCACCATTTTACTAAAAACTTTGAAAGAAGATATACGAAATAGTAAAATCTCTACCAGAACCTTATGTGAAAATTGAACCTTTGCAGAAAGCTCCTGTATCATGGTCAAAGGTATGATCACTAATTCAAATACATAATCACTAATTCAATATCTTAACTTACATAGAGATCAAAGATCAAGGACCTAAAAAGTTAATAATGTCACTCATACAGATTCCCGACTAGCAAACAATGGCCTCCCTAATTCCATACAAAAACAGAGATGTCGTACAAATTTTCAAGCCCTAAGGTACACCAAACCCATCGAGGAGCTTGGAAAAAACTTGGTGGCTAGGATGAGGAAGAATGGGAATCCTTAAATTGCCCTTCATTTAAGGTAAGAAATGAAATGATACATCTAAAACATCATATTCATGAATTGGACAAAAATGTCACTTTGCAGTCACAAATGACAATAACGAGGTTTTAGAAGCAACATCTATGCAGGTATTTAAGCTTTGATTTATCAGAATTAGGAAGATCACTCATTAAATTACCTTATATTTTTTATTACACAGATATGAGAAGGACAGAGGATCCTCATCCTTCAATCGATCAGTTCTTTTCCCTCCATGAGATGATTGTGCAATCAACAATTATATCCAAAGCTGAGAGTTACATCTGGTTTAAAGAGTACATTTATTGATATATTCGGAGCTGAAAATATAAGTCAGAGAGTTACATCTGGGTTTATACCAAACTTCACATATAGCAGATGATGGGCTGGTAGTGAACAGACCTGGTCACAGCAGAGATGCAGCTCTTGTCTATTGAAATCTACCTTCGGATGATGCTGCAATATTCATAGAATCCCCTCTATACATCTGCAATTAATGTTGTGTGGAGGCGGCAGGCATCTACCAGCACTTAATTGTTACTGTACAATGCTGTGCAGTGTGTGGAACTCAAGTTAGGTGTGGATTTCTTTGCCTAGCTGTGATTACTCAAGTGTGATCAATGCCCTTCTTACTGATGTGTATGCAGCTCACAAAGGCTATGCAGCTCACAAAGGCTGTGGTGAACTAACAGCAACAATGAATGGTCTGATTATCAAAGGCAGGCGATCAGATGAGGGAGTCCAGTGCTCAATTAAACCTCCACAATAGCTCCGACCACCTGAACAATGTAATTCTAGAAAATGATGCTCTAATTTTTTCTAGGAAATCTTGATCGCTTTAACCTGGAATAACACACAAGTCTCCAATTCAATCCACCATTCAATTCCTCTCGTGAAATTGCCAATGCTAGAGGCTAGGGCTTTTGTCATCACCTCCAAAGTAGAGCCAAAACTAACAGGATTTTAATTGCATAGTTAGAAAATTTCATCATTTTTGGTTATATTTTATTAATGACTATCAATCTTCTGCGGTCATAATTGTTGAGTCAAATGGCTTTGGGAATAGATACTGCAGGAGTTTTGATAAACCATCATTTTTTTTGTTTTTATGTATTTTGTGAGAGTAAGACTCGTGTAGCTTATTATGTTTTAAAAAAGACATGATATTCAGATCTTCTGTGTCTGAGTAGTTTGCTTGAAGTGCATTTTTTGTTTTATTGCCTGCATTAAATATCTTTGCCATCTCTACGATGCCTCTAGAGATCTTGTTATTTTGGGCTGAATGACTTTCTACCTGTTGTTTCTGGTTGAGTGGGTTAGAGGTTTGCTATTCTAGTAGCAGATGGTTGTGTATGTGTGATCTTTATTTTTTACCTCAACTTTTCGAAGCTCTAGAGAGGTCTTGTACCTTTACAGTTCAAAAAGCAAATTTCAAAACTTAAATTAGAAAAAAAAAACTAATAACGACCTATTTAATCAACAAAGATATTGCTTAACAAGGTTCAACTAACTTTCCTGGAGCAAGGACATGAATGGAGCATCTCAAATCCCATTGTGAAGAAACAATATAAGAAAGTTTAAACATTTAACAAAAACCACCAGAATACAAATACATTTTATTTCTTAATATCTCTCAGATTTTTAATGATATAAAAGTGATTCAGTAAGTCAAATATCATCAGGTTACATAGAATTTTGTTTTTCTGGATAGAGATAACTATAGATGACATGCTTTCAGTTCTCTAATCATTAAACAAAAGTTTTCCTTTTAGCGTAATGTAGAAAGATTTTTTCTTGTATACAAAAAACTAGTTTCTCTGTCAGGTGGGATTGTCGAGTACGTTATAACTAGATAAATTCAACATTGAAGTTTCCTTGAAGGGGCAGCAGAGGAATATCTTAATAGAATATTTTATATAACGAACTATTAATTTGATGGGGATGTAAGAGCTTTGTGATGGTGCAAATTGTTTGCAACTCAGCTGTTTTACTCCTATAAGAACTTATTTGTTCACTGCATGCTTTTGGATATTCACTTGAAAAAACTCAACGCTACTGATTTTTCAAATGTTTTAGCGAATGTCGTTTTAAAGTTTCATATAAGAATAATTTAAATAATTGAAATAAAAAATATTGAATAAAAATTTGATCTTTGATTTAAAAAATCTTTAATAATAAGTTTAAATCTTATATCTATAATTTAAAATATATTAATTTGAATACCATTAAAAATCTTCATTATTATTATATTTTAAATGAAATCTCTGTTATTAATATTTGTATTTTTGATTTTTCTTTAAAATATTGATTTTTTAAAAATAATTTTAACAATATTTTACATTCAAAAGATTAAAAAAATTACATTATATTTTATCTTTTAAATATCCATTTTATTTTTAATTTATGATATCAAAATATAAAAAAATCTACATAATTAAAATTGAAAAATATTTGACCTTTTTAATATGTTTTTCTTTTTCTTTGTGATAAGTAAAACGCCACAAGCTACATATATTAATATCGATCAAAATTACAACTATGGTTTCTCATGCTTCTGGCTGAACCATTGGTTTTCCTTGAATTACAAAAAACAGTTTGTATTTTAGCTATCTACCCTATTAGCCACCACCTACAAAAATTCTGCCAGCCATCACTCTGTGTAGTTAGTTGTTCTCGTCATTGAAGCTCATCGATTCTACCAGGTCCGCGAATTCCCTGTACCATTGGAGACCTTCCACCTCGTCCACTCCCAGCCGTTTGCAGAGGAAGTCAGCTCCGATCGCCGCCCAGTGTCTATGGCGTGCCATCTTCTCACCTTCAACGTCCATAATGAACGACTTCCAATGCACCGGAACTCCCTGCTGGAACATTTTGGCCATATCGTCCAAAAAAAGTATCCCCACTCGAGGCCTCGCCACTGCCACCACATCTAGATCCTCCTGCAACACCGCGGCTACAAAAACAATTCGCAGTAGAACCAAACACCTCATCTTTGGTATGTTCAAATCCAGCAGCGATGCCAGGAATCTCGATGAGATGTCAGAATTCACTTTCGGTTTGTTGTTTGAGAAACAAAACCTTCGCCCTAGCACCATTCGAACCGCTTTGAGGCACATAATGTCATTGTTTAGGCATATATTTTTCAACCTCTGATCCAAGATGAAGCTCGTAAACCCTGCTTCCATCTTTGCACACTTAAGCTTGATGGGGGTCTCCATTTTGTGTGCGGAATGAGCCTGAGGTGCCACTATAAATTAAGCATCGTCCGACGCCGATTCCGAGAGGCCAACATGCATCGTTAATGTCTTCTATACCTACCTCCATTTTCGGCTCCTTCATCTGACGAGAGGGAGTACTATCTATTCCAAGTGTGCGCATTTTAAACTCCATTCCTGCAAAATCTATTGAAATGAAATGAAATATTTTAATGAGAGGCCAAACAAGCCTATGGGACCCAAGAGCAGCACACGAACCACCCACAGTACAGTCCTAGGCAAAATGGAGGCTCCGTTCGAGATCAGCCCTTCTATGAAATTTGCAATTTTCTGAGTCTTGACTCTTCAAACAAGTATTTAAATTGTCAACCTGCACCATATCCCCATAGCTGACCCGAATGTCAAACAAGGTATTGAGAATCTCTTTTCCGCGTTTTTCAAAACGGGCTCTCCTTTGGGTGTGAGCTTTGCTGGCTCGCATTGAATTCCATTCCAGGCAAGTTTCGTGTGGAGTAAAAACCAAATCTCCTGCCAAGGTTCCCGACAAAGGAACTATCATAGCTTTGGCAGCGTTTCCTCCAATTGGGATGGCTGACGTCTGGCTCGTATCACTGCAGTGTCATTTGATGACACCTACTTTGCCCATGTGTCGAGCTAGACAGCCTGGCACAGCGACCCATTATTGACACATGGCTACCTTTTAAAAATGTTTCATTTTATTTTTAACTCTTAAATTTTGATTTCACTTGTAATTTTGAATATAAAAGTATACTTAATTTTAATTTTAATATTCTATTTGAAGTATCTTTTTATTTTTAAAATTTTACTTAAGAATTTATTTATATTTACATTCAATTTTATAATTTTTTATTGATTAATATTGTATTTTTCTTTTAGTTAATGTTAATATTGTTTTTAATATATAAATTTTATTAATACTTCACTTTTAATTAATTAAAAAATAGATTTACTTTTTTATTTAATTATTTATTATTAGTTTTTTAATTAATTATTTTTCTATCAATATTTGAATTTTGGTATACTTTACTTTGCATTTAATTATTCTATTTTTACTTTTTTTTTAAAACAAAGGGGTAAAAACTTTATTAGAAATCAGAAAAGAGCATTACAATAATAACCACGGGACCCAGTCCTAGAAAACAAGGCAAAAACCCCACAACATAAAACAAAATCAACTATCCCCATGTATCCTCCTATCCTCTTCCAAGAACCGGTCTAAATCCAGATGCAGCTCAGGGTTAACTTGATCCCAATCCTCAACCTTCCAACCACTATCTTGCTCAGAGGCCCATTTGGCCAAGCAGTCAGCAGCGCGATTCCACTCCCTTGGGATGTGAACAAAGGATGCCTCCTCCATCCGAGAACTAACTTGAAGAATCCGTTGAACCACCGAAGCCAACTGCCAATTTATATCAGATATCTTTCGCTCATTCAAGAGATTAATCAAAATCTGTGAATCAGCTTCACATATAACCTTTCTCCATCCCAAAGCAAGGGCCCTCTCCATAGCATGAAGAATTGCTAGACCCTCCATGAAGTTAACAGTCTTCACCCCCTCATGTATAGAGAATAGAAAAATCACCGAACCAGCTGAGTCCCTGCCAACCCCACCAATTCCAGCAGGCCCAGGATTTCCCCTAGAAGAACCATCAGTATTGATCTTTAAAAATCCATTGGGAGGAGGTAACCACCTTCCAACCCGTTGGACCCTCTTTTTCCCATGCCTACAGTTCCTAGAACTGACAAAAGATGAATGAATTTCTTGAAGACCTAGTCTGGCCACCAACTCAGCATCACCTCTCTCCAAGGGGAAAACCACATCACATTTAGCTAAAACAGACTCCTGCACCATTCCAAGCATACGCATCCAAACTTGCCGACCCACCAACTTCTGATCACGAAAAATTCTGCGGTTCCGCTCCAACCAAATCTGCCAAAGCAGAAAGGTAGGGCCCACGAACCAAACTTCCTGCAAAAAGGAAGCCATAGAAGGAGGTCTTCCCATACTATCCCAGAATTCAACCAAAGAGCACGCATGAATACAGGGAAGCTTCCACACCTCCCACCACCAATGCCAAAGTTGCACAACAAAGGGGCACCGAAAGAACAAATGTGAAGAATCCTCTTCCGCTCCCCCACACAAAACACAAATTGAAGGTCCTTGAAATCCCCGTTTACGAATGTTATCCCAGGTCAAGCACCTATTCCAAGCCAAAGTCCAAACAAAGCAGTTGCATTTAGGCCACGAGAGTTTATTCCACACCCTTTTCCACCAATGAACCTCTGCCCCAGTTAGCTTCTGAGCCAATAACACCTGATAACCAGAAGCAACAGAGTAAACCCCCTTAGGATTATGGGTCCAAGCAAGAATATCTTCTTCCAGAAGAGAACTACAACTCCTACTATGAAGAATCTTGTGAAGCTCAGCACTTTCTTCCGCAAGTCCCAAATCTGGCCACTCTGCGGGATCCTTCCAATGAGCTACCTCCAACTGACCAAAAGAAGCAACAGACTTGAAGTCACTCACCCTAGCCCAGCCAGCCTCGAGAAATCTTTGGCACAAAGGAAGTAGATTGGGGAACTGAGAAGTAAGTGGAGGGAATCCATCCCAAGAATCCGACCAGAAGAGAGCTTCAGTTCCTCGTCTACAGATCCAAAATAAACCTTCCTTAATAAGCTTTGCACCCTTCTGAAGAGTATTCCAAATCACTGAACCTTTCCCCTCAAGAGGGTAACGAGGAAGATCCTGCCGTGGAATCCCCGGGAAATACTTATGAGATAATATCCTGGCCCACGGCTGATCCTGTTCCACACACCATCTCCAAAATAGCTTAGCAGCCACAGCCACTCCAGATAACGCAGACTGTCGAAGACCAAGACCACCAAATTGCTTTGGGCTGCACACAACATCCCACCTAACCAGGCTCCACTTGGAAGAAGCCAAACTCCCGCCCATAAGAACTGCCTTTCAAGAGAATCCAACTCCCTCAGAAAACCCATCGGAGCCACCTGAAGCATACATCTGTAGGTAGGGAGAGCCTGCACCACCGACTTGAGAAGCTGAACCCGCCCCGCAAAAGACAACCATCTGTGGGTCCAATGATTAACTTTTGCACGGAGCTTATCAATAATATTCTGCCAAGAACCCTTGGGAAGATGGCGAACAGAAATTGGGAAACCCAGATAAGTCAAAGGGAGAACCCCTATCTGAAACCTTAAGATATTAGCAATTCTTCTCTGTATGGGGCTCGGCGTGTTGAAGAAGAATATGGAAGACTTCTCCTCATTAATCAATTGTCCTGAAGCAACAAGATATATGTCCAACACCTGCCTCAAGTTAGTAGCTTCCCTAACAGTAGCCATCCCCATCAGGGCAGTATCATCAACAAACTGCAAATGAGATTGCGGAGGCAAGTCTCCACCCCATCGCCAACCTTGAATGATGCCAAGCTCCACCCTTCTTTTCAACAAACGACCAAGGCCTTCCACAAGAAGCAGAAAAAGATATGGAGAAAGAGGATCCCCTTGGCGCAAACCCCTAGAGGCACCAAAAAGTTCAGAATGATCTCCATTTATCAAAACTGAGAAGGAAACAGACGTGACACAGCTCATGACCCATTGGATCCACTCCTCACCAAAACCAAAAGCAACAAGGATCTTCTGCAAAAAAGACCATCTAACCCTGTCATAAGCCTTAGCCATATCCAGCTTAATGAACATAGCCTTCTCATGGGAGTTGTCCATGGAGTGGATGGTCTCCGTAGCAATGACAACCCCATCAAGAATCTGCCGACCTGCCACAAATCCACTCTGTTCCTCCGAAATCAACACTTTAAGCCACTTCTTCAGTCTCTCAGCCAATAACTTTGAGATGATTTTATAAGCCACATTGCAAAGAGAGATAGGCCGGAACTGAGATAACCTATCAGCCCCTTCACACTTGGGTATGAGAGCAAGGAAGGTGGAGTTCAGAGCACGAAGCATCTGTTTATTCCTTTGGGACTCAAGGACAACAGCCAGAAGATCCAACTTTATGATATCCCAGAATTCCTGAAAAAATTCAATCGGGAAACCATCGGGACCAGGAGCTTTACCCTTCTTCATCTGAAACACAATCCCCTCCAGCTCATCAAGAGAGATATCTTTCATCAAATACTCATTCGCCTCCCTGGAGACCAACTGAGGAATACAAGAAAGAACCTGTGCTTCCTCAACAGAGCCCCCTTGTGAATCCTCCCTAAATAAAGTAGCAAAATACTGAGATGCCTCAGCAGAGATTTCTTGAAACGAGGCAAGACGTTCACCCCTATCATTCACCAGAAAAGGAATGGAATTACCATGCCTCCTATCCTTCACAGAATTGAAGAAGAAGGCGGTGTTTTTATCACCTTCCTGTAACCATTCAACCCGGGCCTTTTGCTTCCAATAGATTTCTTCCCGCAATTCAAATTCCTCAACCACTTTCAAAGTCTTAGCCTCCTCCCTTAGAAGATCCTCAGAGGCCCCATTCTCACGAATCAACCGCGTAATATTATTCAACTCCTCCTGTGCGGCAACCTTAGCATGAAAGATATTACCAAAACATCGCCGATTCCACCTTTTAAGCTGATATTTGACAAACTGAAGAAGCTTGGAGAATGTGTACATTGCCGTACCAAAAGTTGGTCTACCAATCCGCCACCACTCAGCCACATAATCATGAAGAGTGGGATCCCGTAACCACATAAGCTGGAACTTGAATGAGGGAGACCGAGGCCCCCGTGCAGAGATAATACTAAGCTTAATAGGCCAATGATCAGAACCTCTCCAATCAAGAATTTCAGATCGAGTGGACCATAAGTTTCCAACCCAATAACAGGAAACCAAGAAACGATCTAGCCTCTCAGCAACACAACTCTCACCAATTCTCCTATTATTCCAAGTGAAGCGACCATTACTAGGTAGAACATCAATAAGATTTAATTCAGAAATGCTATCTCTGAATAACAGAGCAGAAGGCTCCAACCTAGGAATTCCACCTCTTTTCTCAGACAATTCCACAATAGCATTAAAATCGCCAGCCATAACCCACGGATGGTAAGGAGCTAAGCTACGAACAAAACGAAGATGGGACCATAGAAGTTGTTTACCCAGAAACTCAACAGGAGCATACACATTAGAGAGGAGAATACACTCACCAGTCTCATACCAAGAGGCGACAAGGGATATAGAGGATCTAGAGGACATCCACCATAGGGGGAAAATCTTCCGAGGGTTCCAAAAGCAAGCCACCCCTCCAGAAGCACCAAGAGCCCCCACACACTGGCATTCACCATATTTCCACAGCTTAGGAGCCATGGCCAACATATTATCTACAGATAATTTAGTCTCCTGAAGAAAAAGAACATCCGGAGAATGATTCCTAACCAAATCACGAACAACTTTTTGTCGAGGGCCACTGTTCAAGCCCCTTACATTCCATGAGAGAACAATCATTTCTGGGGGCATGAAAAATGTGAATCAAGAGTCTTGACTGACCCTGACTCCACCAAAGTTTCCCCAGTTAATTTAATCTTCTCCATATCCTTTTTCCTTCCCAGCTTGGAAGTCCTGTCACCAACCCCTTTCTTCAGTTCATTTTGCTGAATACCTAAACGAGAGGAGGCCAAAGAGCTCTTCCCCACATCCTTGCCACCTTTCAGGGGCAATGGGGAGCCACCTCCACCACTCTTCGAAGCTCCAATAGAAGATTCTTGTTCAGTCTGGACAATCAATTGTTGATCTGTATCCATCTGCCCAACCCCAATCTCCTGCACATCCTGCATGGCCTCCAATGGTGGCCCATCCTGTCCTGTACCCAAAGTTCCCTGATCCAAGTTCAGCAACCCCGGATTCACTTCCTCCTGGCTGAGATCATCCAGCACCTCAAACCTATTAAAAGTTTCATCATCCTGCCTCTCCCTCAAGGTCCGCTTCTGGCCCCGATTCCTATTGCGAGCCTTAACAGGGACATAACCATCATCTCCATTACCATCACCCGGAATAGGCTCCTTACCATTATCAGTCCTAGGAGGATTACGAGAAGGCTGAGAAGGTTGGGGCCCCATAGGCTTAGCCCTAGGGCACCTACGCTGCAAGTGACCATATTCATGACAAAGACGACACCGAAAAGGTAGGGTTTCGTAATCTAGCTGTTGAACCCAAGTATATGATCCAGCACTCACTTCAACAGAATCTGGTAGTGGCTTGCTTAAATCAATTTCTACACAGATACGAGCAAAAGTCATTACCTTTTTGTACTGCGTCTGTTGTGAAGACCCAATAGGTTTACCGAGCATTGAAGCCACCAAATGCAACACGTCATCCCGCCAACACTCAACTGGAAACCACGGCAACCGAACCCAAACTGGAATCCGACTCGGTATTGCCTCAGTCGGGTTGAAGCCAGCATGCCATGGCTTGATAAACAAACCCACCTGGTTATAAAAATAGGGGCCACCCTCGAAGACCTTATTCCGATCTGCCATGCAATCAAAAGAGACCATAAAAAAGTTGTTCGCAAGGAGCCTAATCTCCATCTCCCCCTCCGGCATCCAAGTCCGTTGAGCCCAGGATTCCAAAAAATGCAGCGAGACTCTCAAACCCATGAACTTGCAATAAAAAGAGTGCCTTGAATAGTATTCAATATCATCTGCAAGCATTTCCATCGGGATAATCAGCTTCGGTCGCTCTTTGCATCTTTCCAAACACCCATTAATCTTCGTAATTCGGGAACCATTAACCGATCCTAGATCATTCATCTCCATCTCTGAAGAAAACAGCGTATTATCAAAAACATTCACTCCATGCGCCGAAGGCTTCGAACCAAATGCTGAACGGAAATCCAATTTGGGGCTAACCCCAGATGTTTCCCCACCCGGCATAGCAAAAAACAAGATCCCCAGCAGGCATGCAAACCCCCAGGACACTTTAGCAAGAAATGGAAAAAAGAAAAGACCCCAAGGGCAGGATCAAAACCCTTCCACCCACAAGCCACCCAAACAGTAGCAAGAAGGCCTCCAGAAAAGAAAAAAACCCCACCACCACAGCCCCGATAGCTTCAAAAACCCCCCCCCCCACAACGCAGAAGCGAGCAACACACAGAGAACGAGCTAGGGCACGATCGCCCTAGCTCGGCTTGCAGAGCACGCAAACACCATCATTATCAAATCTCCTATTTTTACTTTTAATTAAGATTTAAGTTTGAAATTTAATGATAAGTAAACAAGGAAGATACATTATATTCTATAAATTTAAGTATCAACAATCATTAGCTTTTGATCAAGTTATATTTAAGAGTTACTTTGACCACTTCATTCTAGTTTTTAAAGCTTAGCTGAAATAGTTATATATGTGCTTCATATAATGTAATTTTTTTAAAATAATAATATTATGTTTATATTTATTTATATATTATATTTTGTAATAGAAACTATTAGATATAAATATAATAAAAAACATAATTATTGTATAGTATTTTTTAAAACTAGCAATTTCACCTTGGTGTGCAATGGGTACGCCGAAGAGGTGTGGAAGGTCAATTAGGAAAATATTGGTATATATTTTGCATGCGTTTGTGTAGTACATGAGATCAATTGGTAGACCGTTTAGAAAATGATCTTGTTTTTTGCAAAAAAGGTCTTAATGGAGAAGTGATAGCTTTAAACCAAGTATGCATCCTCTTACAAGGATTTGAATATGATTGAAACAAAACCTTTGAATGAAGAAGATAATTAGGCTCATGTTATGTTTGCAATAGAGGAGAGAGATAGAGAAGGGAAAGTGAGAGAGAGAGAGGGGTAAGGAGATGAAAAATAGAGCGAGACATAAAGAACGAAGAGAGGACCTAAGAAAGAGAGGGATATACAAAGAGGGAAGAGGGAGATAGAGAGAGACAAACACATATTGAGAGAGAGAGATGAAGACAGAGATATGTAAAGATGTAGATGGATAGAGTGACCAAGAGGTGAGGGGAGAGAGAGATAAGAGAGATAAAGGGAGATAGACATTGAGAGAAGAGAGATTAACAATTAAAATTTCATCCATAAAATCTAACTAAATCCTCTTTGATTGTGTTGTGATAGATGCAATACCATATTATGAAGCTCCTATTTTGGCACAATTAAGGAGAAGGTAGGAAAAGATTTGTGAGACTAAATTTATATGTGTTGACTGCATTTTCTTTGAAAGTTTCCAAGGACTTTTCAACAAATCTATTTTGTGGACATTCTATGATCGTAGAAAGCCATGATAACACTTCTTTAGGGAATTCTACCAAACAAGTTGCTCCTATAGAATTTGATCACTTTGAGGTTAGGATCCAAGTGTCACCCTTTAGATTCATTTTGACAATGTCGATTGTCTGGATGTTCTCCAAGTAGTGTAGGTTGCATGTTATAAAGCTTCATTACTTCTTACACAAAAATGATGGGTGAAGTTCTTTCTAGTTGATGCATTGACAAGGTTGCATGTTATAAAGCTTCATTACTTCTTACACAAAAATGATGGGTGAAGTTCTTTCTAGTTGATGCATTGACAAGGACGTAAGTATAGGCTAATATGTATGTATAATGGATACCATATAGCATAGAATTAATTTTCCCAAATTATTTTTAGTGGTAAGCTATGTTGCATTGTATATTTAACTTGATATTGGTACAATTTTGTGATGGTAGAAATGGGCCCTTCTTTTGTAGTGAGATGAAATGTTCATAGTTTTTAGTATGTTAAATTCTAGTTCTTTGGTCAAGATTACACTTTTATGGTAAAGGTTGGGGTTACCATAGGTTCTCATTCTATGATAAATCTTGGGATTAGGGTTATGATTGGTGTTCAAATATATTAAGTGTTAGGGTTAGAGTTAGGGTTCACATAGGGTTATGTTTAGAGTTCAATTATAGTTAAGATTCTAGTAACTAAAATTAATTATAAACTCTCAATATTATTTAATAATAATTAAACTAATATATCATTAACCCTTACACTAACCCTAACCCTAATTGAACACTAACCTCAATTCAACCCTTATTGAATACCATCCCTAATTGAACAAAATTAATAATTATTTAAAAACCCTAACTCCATCCCTAATTCTAGTAATGTGCTACATTATTTGAAACACTAACACATAAATTATTAATTAATATTAAATTAAATAATTAGGAAAAATAAAGTAATCCTAATAATTGAATGCTATCCCTAAATGAACCATAATTATAACCCTTTTAAAATTAATCTAGACATATCTTTATCAAAACATATATATTTTATTGTGTTTGTTTTATTTAGATTATTAAATTAAAGTGAAATAATGAAAAAGATATATGTCAAATATATTATTAAAATTAGTATTTTATTATTACTATATCATACTTATTATGAATATTATATTATATATATTTTTATAGTATTCTAAATAATATGTTCTTATTAATAGTACTATTTTTATTTTTTTAATTAATATATTATTAATAATATTATTATATTATGATATACTTATTAAATTATTTTCTTATTGTTTTATATTCTTATTATATCATATTATTATATATTACATTCTTTTGTAATCATAAGTCTAAATGAAGCCTAACTAAAATTAAAATGTATTTGAATCATAACCATAATCATAATTGTAATTTAATGATAGCTAAACTTAATTATAAATACACTAATAAATAAAGCTAAAGCCTAATAATAACTCTAATTAGTATATAAAACAACTTTAAATTTGTAATTGAATCCTAATGGTAATTCAACCTTGAACCTAATCCCAACACATAAATCGTAACTATAATTGAAACTATTATTTAACCCTAATTATATTAATATTATATAATTCTCATATTATTTTTGTTATTATATTTAATTTATACTACTAATTATTATATTTTAATATAATATATAATTATATTAAATTATAATATATTATATTAATATTATTATATTATATTTATATTCTATTATTATATATATTTATATTATTTTTGTTGTCATATTTAATTTATATGGTTAATTATTTTATTATAATATTATATTAAATTATATTTATGTTCTATTATTATATATTTTTATATTATTTTTGTTGTTATATTTAATTTATATTACTAATTATTTTATTATAATATAATATATAATTATATTAAATTATATTATATAACACTATATTATATTTATATTCTATTATTATCTTAATTAGTTCATATATATATATATAATATTCATAAATTTAATTACAAATTCAAATAAAAGGAAACTTCCGTATTGTTTAGGCTCTTCGTACGGATTCTATAGCTTCAAGGGTAAAAAATAAAATTAAAAATTTCAAGATGATCACAAGCTTTAAAAACATAATAAAAAAGGAATGAAAAGGTTTCAGGGGCATGCGAGGACAACAGAGCAAAGTCGGTAGAAAACAATCTTAAATTTTAAAAACAATCCAACAGAAAGGATCAACAAGCTGTAAACCTCTCATCCGTCTTCGGCGTAATAATACACATTAAATTATATATAATATTGGATATAGTATAAATTGTTCATGATTATATATTTTATGCGGAAGGCCTATTCAATTTGAGAGAGATCAACCTAAATTTTGAAATCCATGGTTGAACTCTCTCCACAGCACCTGGCCAACAATTAAAATCATCTCCTTTGTTCATTTTCATATGGTTCTCTGCGTGTCCACGTGGTCTAAGTGTATCTTTCAATCTCCTTTATTGCCATCCACCATTAACTGTTTATGGAATTAATGTTGTGGCTGCTCTCGATAGTACATAACCTTACTGGTTTTTAATTCCTACAAACTCCCCCATTTTTTGTCTAGCAGCATTTGAAGGCCGCAGCCATGACTCATTCTTGTAGGAAACAGGGGAGCAGCATAACAGAGATAGATTTATATTAAATAAAATGAAACAATACATCAATTTACTGAGCTTCAGCTCATGCATTAAACACCAGACTAAACACAGGCTAATATCCTCTAACAGCTCTGCGGAGCTGGACTCTGCTAGAGAGAGTGAATAACCACATTGCATCCGCCTCTATTTATAGAGGTCTTTGGAGTTTTCCAGAATCACATGCATTGAAAATGGTGAGAGGTTGATAGCAGAAGAGTCTAGAAGTTTGACCATGTGGGAGAAATTACTCACCAACACTCCCCCTAATTTCTACCACGAATTCTCATTACAATCACAGTGTCTTTCATTGATGCTGCGGCATCTAAAATCTTCATCTAGATCTAGCGATCGAACCTAGGAAATCCCATGCTGTTGGTGGGATGCTCTACCCATGAGCTCTGACACATTTGTTTACCAGTCCATCGTCAGTTCAGGTGCTCAACACTTGTATTTTCTTAGCACCTCCCATAGAATCACATTGCGCATGCTCAGGGATCCTAGTTTTAATGGGCGTCATTGGCCTCATATATTGCTTTCATACAAAAACATAATGCTGTGGCATTCAACAATATTTCTTCCTTAATCCATTAAGAGTTTTGTTTATAATCATATTACTTCCTTAAAGCATTAAGGACTTCACTTATATTTTCACAACCGACATCTGCTATCCTCCTTGATGTTCTCACCTCACTTGCCAACTCTTCATTTTTACATCGTTTTACAGACTTTAGAAATGCTTTTCACAATTTTGACTCTCAACCTAGACACATACTTATGCAATCTCCTCAAACTTCCTCCTACCGCAAAATCTACAGACAACCTTCAAGACTGATAATAGAAACAACTCAAAACATACAACAACTCTATCAAATTTTCTACTCTTCAGAGTCTTCAGGATCTTCTATCTTCACAAACTGCTAGCCTTATCTCTTATAGCAACTGTGCACTTTATCCTTGCTTTTCCTTAGCAGCATGACAAGGAAACTTTATTTGCTTCCATCTTTTGACATCATTGTCCAAGCGATTCTCTAGCAACCACATGCTTGTAATATCTGCAAAATCCCTCATTAGCTACGACTTTTTGGTAAGATCTGGCGCCCCCTGAAACAGCAGCTCCCAGCCAACACGATTAACCAAGCTTTGATAATTTTCATCACTGATTTTTTTTGATCCTCACCTGCGCTCTTCCTCAGTAACTTGTCTTTCTTTTAAAAGCAGTGGCTTGCTATCTTCAAACTGGAAGACTCCCTCGAATTTCTCTGGGCTCTGATACCACATGTAGGAAACAAGGGAGCAGAACAGAGATAGATTTATATTAAACAAAATGAAACAATACATCGATTTACTGAGCTTCAGCTCATGCATTAAACACCAGACTAAACACAGGCTAATATCCTCTAACAGCTCTGCGGAGCTGGACTCTGTTAGAGAGAGTGAATAACCACATTGCATCCGCCTCTATTTATAGAGGTCTTTGGAATTTTCCATAATCACATGCATAGAAAATGGTGAGAGGTCGATGGCAGAAGAGTCTAGAAGTTTGACCACGTGGGAGAAATTACTCGCCAACAATTCTCACTTCTCACTGCTCCACCCGACGGCAATATAACACACAGTTTGGTTGCTTGGGTTTCATAACCTCAAAAATGAGGGCAGTCCCAAATCTGTGTTTGTTCCTCTTCACACTGCTCTTCATTGTGGCTGCTCAAATCAAATCAGGCCGTACTACAGAAGACGCCATAGCCATGGGAGAAACTCTCATAGGCAGCCATAGTCTTCTGCAAATGTCGTCTTCAAATTGGGTTTCTTTCTGTTGGATGGCACAGCAAACTGGTACGCCAATTCCCCAAGTAGACGGTCGCATGGCTAATCAACACGGCAGCCTGGTGCTCTCGTACGGAAGCTCGGTCATCTGGGCAAGCAACGGGGCGCACAAAACGTCTGCAAGAGCTTCCTGGATATATCCCGTCATACACATGGGAAAACCATCTTTATTTTTAACGATTTCTTATTCTTATTATTTTAATTTTTTATTTTATAGCTGCTGCCCTATATTTAGGTGCACGTGGCTTTCCTAGGCGTATACATAGGATATGTTCAAATTACAATGGCACGTAAACACTGAAATCTTTTATAAGGTTGCCATGTGGTGTTGCCGTAATAATGTGTAGAAACTTGTAAGGGATGTATGTTGTCAAATTCATTCGTCTTTGTCTTAGCTTTAATGGGAGTCCATTCCTCAAATTGTACGTTATTCCCTAATATGAATATGAGTGCCTACAGGTCTTCCACAATATTAAAATAACTTTTTAAAGTATGTTCAACTTACAAGTGGAGTGAGAGGGTTTCCTTTGTTAACCTATCTTTATCTATAATGTGATGAATATTTGTTTTAATTTTTTAAATTAAATTTATTTAAGAATTTGATTAATTTGCGTTCAACTTTATAATAATTTTTAATTTGTTAATATTGAGTTTACATGTTAATATATTAATTATATTTTGTATACATATTTTATTTTTTATTTGCTTATTCATAAACTTAAAATTTAGTATTTATTATTATTTAAAAAAAAATTATTATTACTTTTTAAAAATTATTCTTTTATTAATATTTGGGTTTTGATATATTCGGACTTTGTATTTAGTTTTATTTTATTTATTTATTTAATTTACATTTAATTGTAATCTTTTATATCTTCTAATGAAATTATAAATAATAATTGATTATTATAGATAATTTAATTTATCATTATTTGTCTTATTAAATATTTAATTGTTGTAAAATAATTAAATTTTGAATTGTTATTTCTGTAATCAAGGGATTTCTTTTTAGGTTAAGTTAGGAGTGTTAGCAACAAACAATAAATGACAATGAAATCCAAAGATCTTACAAAATACAAAGGAAGTAAAACACCAAACGATTATACCTGATCGTCGAGACTTTCATGATTCCCTTTCGTAATATCTTCTTACTTGTTGGATAATGTTGCCCTCAGATTCGTCATGCGAGCAATCTGCAAACACCTAAATCCTACACCAAGCTTTGAAGGATTTATGTTATGTCTAAAAGTCTATGATTGACAATGCTTATGCCTAAACAAATGCCAAGATTTGACCAAATGACTATAATGAATATTGAAATTGCCTATGAAAATAAATGTGCAAGTGAATAAATGCCTAGAATGTCTATGTAAAATGTTAGCATGTGCATGTGTCTGTGTAATCGAAAAGTGAGAGGAAAATGCCATTTTATAGAAAATGTCATTTTGAGCGGACAGACGAGATTAATTGATGATGAAAACCTAAAACGAGAGGTCCAAATTAAATTTGAGAATCCTTAATTAGGGTTAGGGCAAATTCATTAATCAGACGGTTAAGAAAATGTCTTAGATAATAGATCGACGGTGGAGAATAAATGAGGAAATTAATTAAAGAAATAAAGATTTTCAAAAAATCAAGAAGATAAGATTGCCTGATTTGCAAGATTCGAAAAATCAAGATGATAAGATTTGGACTGAAGATAAGATTTGGAAAATCAAGAATCTGCCTGATTACTTGATTTTTAGAAGATTAGATACTATTTTGAATTAAATTAATTCAAAATAATGATTTTGCGAGATAATAAATAATTTTTTTTCAGATTATTTATCAAAATGGATTGACAGTTAAGATTGTGATTACATTTTAAATAATTTAATTTATTTAAAATGAGAAGAATATTAATTGGCAATTAAATAATTAAATTTAATTATTTAATTTAGAAGATCAGATTAATTAATTAAATAAATTAATCAATTTATTTAATTAAGACAGTTAGTGACATATTAAATAAATAAATGTAATTCATTTATTTAATAATCAGGAAGAATTAAATGTAGAGAGAAAAATTAAATAAATTAAGAAATTTATTTAATTAAGGGAAGACTTGGACCATTAATGACGTATTTAATAAATAAATAAAATTTATTTATTTAATAATCATGAAGAATCAAAGGACATGAATTAATTAAATAATTATGAATTATTTAATCAATAGTCGAATGTGGACCAAGGATATAATTAAATGTCATTAATTATGCTAGGACGAAAGTGGTAAAAATGAAGCTTGCAGGCCTAGGTCATTTTTAGGTGTCTACATTTTGCCCCTCTTTGTCATAATGTTGCTTGTCACATTGTGACAAAGAAAATAAGTTAAAGTCATGCCCCAATAAAGGTACGGAGTATCATTGCCCCCTCGATTTTTTTTCAAATTTTGGGGTGACGACATTTTTTTTTGCAAAAGGTCTCGATAAATCAATTTAATGACCAGAAAAATAATGGCGCAGTCGGTTTTAGATTCTAACATGTTTAAAGCAACTAACGAGGAAGTCAAAGGCAGTCAAATGAGCCTCCAGTAGTAACCCACCTGAGAAAATGTCATTTTGATCTTATAAATAAGTTGATAAAGGGGTAAAAGTCAATTCATTTCCACTTTTTACCTTGCGAAATTCAAGAGTTCAGAGCGAAAGGCGCAACAGCGAGGATGGTGATTCCAGTGTCAGAGCACTGCGGGGAGATCGTGAGGACCTTCAGGCAGCCAGAGGGCTCAGAGCCGACGGTATGTACCTTTAACTTACTTTATCATTTTATCATTTTGCATGCCATTTTTAGCTTTCTAGGATAGTCAATGTCTGCGCCGCGACGCAACTGCATTTGCGTAAGTCGCAACTGCCTGCACGTTCGACGCATTTGATGCGTCGCGATGCAAGTGTCAAGAGAAAATAAGTTGCAGTGGTGGTTTGCACCGCATTTGACAATTTCTGCGATGTAATCGAATTTTCATGTCACAATTGAATGCCTAGATGCCGCAATTGTCAAATGGCAACGCATCTGCTTATTTGATTGACGCAATTGTTACTTTGTGACACAATCGTCGAAATGCAATGCAACTATTAAATTTCGCGACGCAAGTGAGATAATGAGACGCATTTGATATTTTGAACTGCATTTGATGTACGGTGCGATGCAATTTCCTGAATGCGACACATTTTCCTGTATCCTAAATAGAACTTGTTTTGATATTTGCGTGACCTTAGATGATTTTCATGATGTTGACAGTTGTCCAAAAAGTACTGATGCATTGTTCATCTTTTTGCAGAGGCAGCTTGCCCCTATTTATACGAGAGAGAGCAGACTGACCACCTTTCGGTTTGCTGATCAGTTGGGCCCGTGAGAGCGGCTGCGATTGATGCGACTGGGTTTATTCTATGCCGCGTTCATGCCCGCCATTTGGGCGAACATGGGATTATTGACTGCACTGTGCGAGCGATGGCATTTTGAGACTTGTTCCTTCCACCTGCCGACAGGTGAGGCCACCATTACTTTGGAAGACGTCTATCAGATTCTCTGAGTACCTATTTGAGGGGAGCGGATCGTCTATGATCCGCGGCATGGCGAGCAAACCTTCCGTGCCTACTATCGAGATCAAGGTGCTGGACTGGGCATTCAGGGCTATGAGATCAGGTGGGAGTTCATGGCGGATCACTATGGTCGCTTCGATGCCTTCTTGGTGACTCTGATTGCTGGTATCCTAATTCCAGACCGTCGGGGACATGGATTTCTGATTGGTTGGGGAGACGTCTTGGTTGGCATGCGACGAGACAAAACCGTTTATGCTTGGGGTCCTTGCTTACTTGGGACACTCTACCATCAGCTACATGATGTTGCTTACAGGAGAGGAGAGAGCATCTCCTGCGGGATGACACTGATGATGTCTAGGCCTGGGAGCACATTGCCATATTCTGCTCTCCCATTGAGAGACCACAGTTGGCCGAGGGGATGCCCTACGCTTACGACTATGCTGGTGCTCTATAGCAGACCCATATGGGCGAGACAGGCTGGTGGCGGCACAGGATTGACACCATGGTGACATTCATCTAGAGGCTATACAGAGATTGCGAGGCATGGGACGATGAGGATGAGCACCTCAGCTTCTACAGATAGTATAGATATCTGATTGGCAGGACAGTGCAGATGTCATTGATAATTGAGATGTACCTCCCACAGCATGTCCTTAGGCAGTTTGAGGAGTAGTAGGATGTACCTGCGGGGACAACAGAGTATGCCAAGTCTTCTAGAGAGTATGCGTGGGGGCCAACGATTCTAGTGGCATTTGCGACACAACAAATTAACGGGCTAGTAGCCCAGTCATGGGGGTGGAGAGGCGGAGCAGCTGATCCTGGGACGGCGCTGGCTTATGATTTATGGTGGCAAGCATGCAGACCTGTGCCATTTATAGATCCTGATGGGCCAACACCAATGGACAGATGGTCAGTTATTCTGTAGGTGCCACGAGCCAGGCGAGGTGGCAAAGGCAGAGATGGAGGCAGAGGGAGAGGCAGAGGCAGGGGCGGAGATGGAGGGAGGGAGGAGATGGAGGCAGGGATGGAGACAGAGGCGGAGATAGAGGTAGGGGTGGGGATGATGGTGGAGATGAACGGAGGCGATGGCGGGATGGGCAAAGATAGGTTCGGAGGGTATGCCCACGAGCGGCGAGGGTTGCCTTAGATGCCATCCCTGAGGTTGGCGAGGAGGGAGAGAGAGAGGAGTAGCCCAGACAAGAGGGAGAGGGTGAGGAGAGACGGGAGGAGGAGAGACATGAGGAGGCAGAGGGGGAGAGATAGGAGGATGTGGAGGCGGAGGCAGAGAGATAGGAGGATGTGGAGGTGGAGGTGGAGAGACAGGAGGATATGCCAGAGATGGAGAGGCAGGAGGAGGAGATGGAGGTGGGAGGTCAGAGGAGTAGGTGGAGGTGGGAGGTCAGGAGGAGGAGGTGGAGGTGGCAGGACAGGATGAGACAAATGCCGATGATGATGATGAGGAGGATGATGCCATGGATGAGGCCGAGAGACTCCTCTGATGGCAGATGGTGGAGGGAGAGGAGGAGATACTTTCCACCTCAGGATTGCCTGAGGATGCCATAGCAGATCAGAGGGTGGCCGACCTCTTGCACAGACTGGATGAGAGCACAGCACAGGTCAGATCATTGCAGTCAGCTTTGGAGGTGGCCTAGGTAGAGCGGGATCAGGCGGTGATCCGTCAGCAGGATGCAGCTCAGTGGTGTACCAATTTTGTAGCATTATGCATAGGGCCTATGGGAGACATGGCTCGTGAGCTTGCCAGGGTGAGTACGAGGCTGGGACAGTATAGGACACTATACGAGTAGGTAGTGCCACCAAAGCGACGAGATCCTACCTTGTCCCAGTCACAGTCGAGGACAAGCAGTGGACACAGGTCAGGCAGTGGCAGTGGTACCAAGAGTCATACTAGTGTCAGAGGGTCTACCTCGACAGGGCACACTTCAGGGCACAGGTTACATCATTCCCGCAAGAATACTCTGAGTCACCATTCAGGGCACAGTCATGGGTCGACTGGTTCCGTGCAAAGGTCAGGACAGGTATAGCCGCCAATGGTTGATCCCTCTACTTCTCAGAGTCCGGCCGTAGTGACATCACAGATGTTCTATACTGTTGAGATGACACCTGCCTTCTCAGTTCTGACAGTGGCACAGACAGAGGTTGCGACAGGTCCACCTATTGCTTTAGAGCTAGTGACAGAGCTTCAACCGCCACATTCTTCACCTCGAGGGGATGATGAGAGTCTACCCTAGGGGTATTTTGTTATTACGACACACTATGTATATTATTTGAGCCTGCGAGGTCCATTTTTGGGATATCCCCTGACTTTATCCTGTGACATTGTACATTTTTGAGATGATACTATATGATGATGCAGTTTTGATGTGACCTACATGTGTTATGTGATGTTCTTTGATTTAATGCTTTATGATATGTATGATGTATGATGTTCGTTTATGATGCCATGTATGTCCTATGATGCTTATGTTGTGATATTGATGTCATGATAATGCAATGCTTATTTATATGACTATGTTAATGATGTGCATAATGTATTTAGTAAAAGATGCAGTGTTGATGATTATAATAATGCAATGTTTGCGATTATATATGTGATTTAATGCCATGGATAATATATGTATGGACCTAATGCAATGTTTATATGATCATGTATGCACTTATGTTTTTGGATGTCACAGGATATCATCATGAGATGGACGAGAGAAGACGACAAAGCTTGATGAGAGAAGATGACCAGACCAAAGAGGAGAAGATGACGAGACCTACAAAAATGCATGTTAATTCCTAGACCAAATCCTTCAAAGCTTTACCATAGGACATTAGTACTTATTGCTCTTAATCATCATTGGGCAGACTATTGTAATGGCCCAGAAACACCATGATATGACATAAATCAAGGTGTGCAAGGTTGTACCATCACGTAAGACAAACAGTCACAGACAAGGATGATCATGACTCATACTAGGAGTGTGCTTGCCCCAGTATTTTTGCCATAATCAACCACATGTAGAAAAAAGACAAGGACAAATCATGAAACGTCGCTGCTTTTCTAAATCCTGTTTCCAGGACATCCTTGAGAAACTAGTAGCATGATTGCCAAAATACAAAAAAAAGAGTCCTTACCACGATATGTCGATGTTTTTCTAAATCCCAAAATCAGGACCTCACTGAGAAACTAGTAGTCATGCGTGTCAATTGACATGATACGTCGCTGCTTCTCTAAATCCTGCTTAGTGGGATCTCGCTAAAAAACTAATATCATGATAAAAACTAAAAGACAATTGTTAAGTGTTTGCCAAGTGCGTCTGGATATCTACTGTTCTGATGCCAAGATGCCATGTTGATAATGTCGAGATATCCAAATGTTTGAAGTTTTGATGATTTTGAAAAATGTCAAGAATTGGTGAATTCAGGAAGGACACATCTTGAATAATGCCGATGACAAGAGGATTTGATCCCTAATGGTCGTAAGGGGTCCCTCTAAATAATGACGATGCCTAGGAAGGACACATCCTAAGGCATAAATGACATAGTTCATTCTTTAGAAGGACACATCTGAAGAATACTGATGTCATGAAGAGTGATCTTTAGATGTCAAGAGAATCACTCAAAATGTTGAATGACGATGACGACACCTAGGAAGGACACATCCTAAGTCATAAATGACAGAGGTTATCATTCAGAAGGACTCATCTAAAGATTAACCTAAAGTTTGACAGTTTGACAGGTTATGATGATTTGACTTGCTTTGCCTGAGTTTGACTTGTGTTTGACTATATGCCGATATTGCCTTGATGATATGAGTGATGTGTTGATGAGATTGTCATGTTGAATAAATGATTGTTTTGCTTTTTTTTCAGAGTTTTCCCATGTGGAAATTGATTGAAGATTTTTTTGACGTGTGTGCTAGTGTAGTTCCATGAACCCTAATGGACTGACCTAGTGTGGCCTCGGGGGCTCATCAACAGATGGCCTTGCCTATGTTATACACTCAGAGACCTCGTAGTTCGACACGACCAATGACTTTGTCTTGATGAGCAAAGATTGCGCCATGATTTTATTTTGAAAAACCTAAAAGGACTGACCTAATGTCTCGGGGACTCAGATGTGAGTCTTGCCTACGTAGCAAATGCGCAGAGACAACGTAGTTCGACAATAACAAAGACAGATTGATATAACTAACTTTGACAAGAGATGACAATGTGTTTGCACTTTTCAAGCAGTTTGATGTTTTTGTTTGTGGCTTTCTTTAGGACGTTTTATGATTTTTAAGTCTTTCTTCCAAACTTTTTACAATGTTTTTGGTCATTTTTTCAGGACTTTTTGCAATGTTTTTGTCTTTTTTTAGGACTTTTTGTGATGTTTTTGTCTTTTTTAGGACTTTTTGCGAATTTCCAGGATCATGTGCGACATCCACTGTAGTTTCATGATAAACGTTTTTCCCTCAGTCATGTCCAAGACTTAGCCGTTTGCAGGGAACGCAGACATAATGCTATTGCTTTACCAGATGGATAGTCGTCAGGATTTGATGTCAATCATTTATCTACTATGATAGGTAGGGTAGGATGTGGTGGCGATTTGCGAAATAATGGCGAAAATACCTTTCATCCTAGGCCAAGTTAGACAAAGTGATAATAGATGGCAGAGCAATGATTGATTACGCATGGTGCCTGTTTGCCAGGTTTTTGCAATGGTACTTGTCCAAAGCACCTGTTTGCCAGGTTTTCACTATTGAACGAATCATTTTTCTCTTTACTATTTTCTTGACTTTTTTTATTTTTATTTTTATGTCACCAAGACGCCTATTTGCCAGGTTTTCATCAGGGTGACAATTTTTTAATTTTTTAATTTTTTTGTATTTTATGGTTTGCAGCTCCATCCTCTGATGCTATGCGTAGAACTTTCAGAGATGTAAACTATTGATGGGCTCTTTCAATTGTTCTCCATCTAGAGTTTCCAGTTGATAAACTCTAGAACCAAAGGAAGATATGATAATATAGGGACCTAGCCAATTTGGTTCAAATTTTCCTAGCTTTTCTCTATCTGCTTGGTTCTTGGGGTTCTGCATGAGAACTAGGTCACCAATGTCAAACTTTCTGACCATAACCTTTTTATTGTAGCTATGACAAAGACGGTTCTGATATGCTTGGAGATGGTTTAGTGAATTTTGTTGTCTTTCTTCCAACATTTCCAACTCATGCAAGCGTGATTGTCGATACTCCTCTTCATTAGTGAGACCCTTCAGGGAGACTCGTAGCAAAGGAATTTTGACCTCAATGGGTAAGATGGCCTCAGCGCCAAAGACTAGGGCAAATGGGGTGGCCCCTGTAGGCGTATGAATGCTAGTTCGGTAAGCCCACAGAGCAGGATTGAGTTGTATGTGCTAGTCACGGCCAGTGTCATTGACAGTCTTTTTGAGAATTTTGACAATGGTTTTATTGGACGCCTCAGCTTGGCCGTTTCCTTGTGGCTAGTATGGAGATGAAAAGTGGTGTTGGATATGAAATCGCTCACATAACTCATGTACGTCTTGGTTTTTAAATGGACGTCCGTTGTCAGTGATGATGGATTGCGGAAGGCCATACTGACAAATGATGTAGTTAAGGATGAACTTCAATATTTGTTTGCCGGTAATATATGTCAATGGGATGGCTTCAATCCACTTTGTGAAATACTTCAGTGGCGGTAATAATGAATTTGTGGCCGTTGGATGAGGTTGGATGAATCTTACCCATGAGATCGAGTCCCCACTGAGCAAAGGGCCAAGGAGAAGTGATCGGTCAAAGTTCTTGTGCTAGAGCATGGACCAAATCACTGTGAATTTGACATTTGTGACAAGTCCTGACATATTCAATTGCATCTTTTTCCATTGTCGGCCAATAATACCCGAGTCTCATTACCTTCTTAGCCAGGGTAGAACCACTTGAATGAGATCCGCATATACCGTCGTGCACTTCTCGTAAGGTCGTACATGCTTTGTCGGTGTCAAGACATCTAAGGAGGGTATCGTCGAAACTACGGTGGTAAAGGGTGTCACTGACAATGGCATACCTTGCAGATTTCCTAATGGACTTCCTTTGGTTATTGGACAGGTTCAGTGGAAGGGTTTGAGATTTTAGGTAGTCATAAATGTCCTGATACTAGGGAGAGTTGGGACCAAAAAGTTCACAAACCATTTTTGATTCTGGGATATCATATGCCGGTATCAAGAGCTGTTCTACTAAGAACTCAAATTGTGACATATTTTTAGGGATGTCTAAGAGAGAACTAATAGTAGCCATTGCATCAGCTGCCTTATTTTGTGCCCTGGGGATTTGTTCAAAAGAAATCAATTGGAAGTATGTCAGGAAACTGTCCACCATCCTCTTGTAGGGAAGCAACTTCTCATCTTTTGTTTCATAGTCATCATTCACTTGGTTGATCATGAGCTGGGAATCTCCGAATACCAGCAACGTCTGAATTTTCCATTTGATGGCCAACTTGAGACCTATGACTAGTGCTTCATATTCGACAATGTTATTTGTACAAGGGAAAGCGATCCTGAATGACTTAGGAATTGAATCCCCCTGTGGTGTGATAAACAAGATTCCAGCGCCTGAGCCATGACCAGTATGAGACCCATCAAAATATAGCTTCCATGGTGCTGCCGGTTTCGCATGAAAAATGGACTCATCAGGAAAATCAGCTACTAGTGGATGAGTGACTTGGATTGGTGCATCTGCCAGCTGATCTGCTATTACCTATCCTTTTATTGCCTTGTGTTCGACATATTGTATGTCATATTCACTTAATATCATAACCCATTTTTCCAACCGGCCTGTTAATGCCGCCTGACTTAAGAGATATTTTAGTGGATCAATCTTGGCGACCAGCTGTGTCTGATGACAGAGCATATAGTGTCTTAGTTTTTGGGACCCAAAGACAATAGCGAGGCATGCACGTTCAATGTATGTGTAGTTCAACTCATATCCTATTAGTGTGCGACTGATGTAATAGATTGATCTTTCTTTTCCTTCGTAATCATTTTGTGCCAACAATGCCCCCATTGCTGAACTAGTAGTCGAGATGTATAGAATTAATGGATTTCCATGAATAGGAGGCATGAGGACTGGTGTTGAAAGCAGGTAATCTTTGATTTGCTGGAAGGCCTCTTGACATTTATCCATCCATACAAAGGGGATACCCTTGCGTAACATATACTGAAACGGATGACACTTATTTGCCAATTGGGCTATGAAACGTCGGATAGATTGTACTCTGCCTTGCAGAGTTCTGAGTTCACTGATTCCTCTAGGCAGAGGCATGTCTATGATTGCTTTGACCTTTGCCGGATCAACCTCTATGCCTCTTCGGGAAACTATGTACCCCAAGAGTTTACCTGATGTGACCCCAAAAACACACTTCTTAGGGTTTAATCAAACTTTGTACTCTTCCAATCTCTTGAAAATTGTGTCAAGTACCTTCAAATGATCTTTCCTTGTTGCTGATTTGGCCAAGAGGTCATCTACATAATCCTCCATTATTTTGTGCATCATGTCATGGAAGATCATGGTCATAGCCCTTTGGTATGTGGCACCTGCATTTTTGAGACCAAAGGGCATGATGTTCCAATAGTATGTACCCCATGGGCAAGTAAATGCCATTTTGTGTTGATCCTTAGGAGCAATGCAAATTTGATTATAGCCGAAGAAACCATCCATGAGGGATAGCATCCCATGTCCTGCAGTTAGGTCAACTATGATGTCAATGTTGGGCAAAGGAAAGTCATCCTTTGGACATGCTTTATTTAGATCCTGAAAGTCTGTACATACACGAATCAACCCATTTGGCTTTGTCACCGGCACTAGGTTGGAAATCCATTCAGCATAATCTATAGACCTTATGAATCCGACATCCAGTAATTTCTTTAACTCGGCCTTGACCAATAGAGCAACTTGAGGGTGCATTTTGTGCAACTTCTGCTTGACTAGTTTAGCATTAGGTAATAGTGGCAGATGATGCAGAACCAATTTGGGGTCCAATCCTAGCATGTTAGCATAGGACCATGCGAAGTTGATTTTCTATTTTGCAAAGAATTTATGAAATTCTAGTTTCTCTTCGTCAGTCAATGAGGCAGCAAAGAGGACCATCTTGGGATCCTCTACAGTTGAAATGTTATCCTCTATTGTGTCCTCAATAAGCATGGCCGATTTCTCCTATTGCACGGGGAGAAAGTCCAGTCCTCCATCTTTGGGTGCCTCAGAGAGGTTTTCACCCATAGATACATCCTTTATTTTTACTATTTTACCGTCAAGAGGTGCCTTTCGGTTTTCACCTAGAGACGTTTCACTTTTTGTTTTATTTTTACTTTTAGTTTTCCGACTAGAGGACTGAACCGTCTCGCGAAAGTATGCCGTGCAGTCTAAATCAATAGCAAATCCTGATTTGTGGTCCCCACTGGGTATGCCTTCTCTCAGTCTCATAAATTCAACAATTGCCTCATCATTCTAAAATGTATCTAGCATTGGCAGTCCTTGCTGGTCCAATCAACTAGGTCAGGGTAAACTAAGGAGATGTCATCATCCATGTTGGTGAATTGGGGTGAGGATGCAGACAACATGTAGACAGACTCCATGATGTTGTATATGAGATTATCATCATCCAACTCGACATCGGATTCTATCCAATATTCTCCTTCACTAGTGTCATATTCGTTGTCAAAATAAGGAGTGATGGTTGTAGAGCCCTGGTTGTCAATGTCCTCTGATACCTTGGATGGATTGGATTGATGGGGTTCAGATGATGGGTGTTGTACAGCATGGGAGGTGGTATTAGGAATTTAACTATTTGGTGCCTGTTCAATTTTGAATGTTTTCCAAAACCATTGTTCAGAGGTCAGTTCCCCTGGTTCGACAAAAAAATCATTAAGACAACAGTCACTTAGGGATCGTTCTGAGCCAAATTTCCACTCATGGGAGTTTGTTTCGGTGAGGGTTTCCCTAGTAGTCTCGACACTATCTGAAGCATTTACTCACTCATTTGAAAGTTCAGAGGTATGTCGATCGTCATTGTTGAGTGATCCAAACCCTAATCCAAGATACTTCAGAATTTAAAAAGTTTCTATGGGTTCCCTTCGACCAGTTTTATTTTTTCCTAGGCCACTAGTACCATCATAGCCTTTAGCCTTCATGATGTTGTAACCTTTGCCATATCTTTGAACTGGTAAGGCAGGTAGTGTGACAGTATCCTTATAGATCCATCCTGTGATGTCAGCAAGGTCCTCCTCACTCATGTCTCCCCACTTGATAAAAATTGTATTCGATGGAACTTTGAAAGTTTCTTGAGGTTCCATTCTGAAACATGGCCGACCATAGTCCTTGGGAGACCTAGGCATTGTTGTTATGCTGTATGCTGTGTGCAGTTTGAATTTTCCACAGCCAAGGTCTTGTATTTTGATAGTGGATTCAGTCTTAGGGCTAGTGGAAGGTAGTGGTATGGCAGAAGACGTGGATGGAGCGGATGTGGAAGATGACGTGAGTGTGGAAGGGTCAATGTACTTGGATGACAAGGAGCCAGGTGCTTCTTAGTTAATAGGTACTCAATTTTCAGAGATTCCCCTTAAGTTTGTACAATATTGGAAAGGGTCGGGGTCTCCGTATATGGTTATTTCAGTGCCGTCAAATGGAAACTTGAGACATTGGTGGTATGTGGACGGAACGGCTTTTAAGGCATGAATCCATGGATGGCCTAGCAATATGTTATACGGTAGTTCCAAATCTAGGACCTGGCAAGTCGTGTCCACGATGACAAGTCCCACTCTGATTGGGAGAGAGCTAACGCCATGTGAAGAGCATTCCTCATCATTGTATGCTTTGATCACTATACTTTTCATTGGGTCTACGCATGCATCAGAGAACCCTAGAGCTTTAACCAATTTGAGGGAGCATATGTTCAATCCTACTCCGCCATCTACTAAAACCCGTCTAACTTTGTGCTTGTGGATAAAAGTTTCTATGTGTAATGCATCATTGTGGTTGGTTTTATGTGATGAGTAATCTTGATCCGAGAAGGTGACGTGGTGCAACATAGTGAGATATCCCACCATAGTTTCAAATTGATTGACATCGATGTCCTTGGGGACCGACAACTCTAGGAGAGTTTTATCTAGGATTTCTTTCTGCGCCGGAGAGATACGAAGCAGCTCAAGGATAGATATTTGCGTGGGAGTTTTTCCTAGCTGGTCAATGAGGTTGAATTGACTCTTGGGTTTCCATTGCTGTGTGGTTGGGACAAGTTTTGGCTATTTAGCAAGTGGAACAGGTTGTGATTGTTTAGCAGATGGGCCTAGTATAGTGATTTTGGCTTGTCTAGCGGGAGGTGGACCAGCTATAGTGACCTTGCCACTTCGAGTAGTAGCATTACATTGGGGTGCTCTTCTAACCGTAATGGTATTGATGTATTCATTGTCAGTTTGGACATTGTTTATAATAGGTCCACCAAAATAGTCGTACTTGACTCGGGCGAAGTTAGCTTGATTCTGTGGACTTGAAGTGGAAGCATTATGAGAACCATGGTCCTGCAGTGGATTCTTGTGGATAGTATGATCTGAATTGGAGGCGAATTATGATCCACCTACTTCGATGGTGTGACTTTCAATAAGATATTGTATTATGTTTTTCAATTGTTGATAGTTAGAGGTTGTATGCCCTTTTGCTCGATGGTATTCGAAAAGTGCATTGTCATTCCACCATGCTGGTTTGAATTGTCCTGGGTCATACAATTTTGGTTCCGAAAGTGTGATGACCCCATGCTAGAGGCATTTCTTAAGGACTTCTTCAATGGGTTCACCCAAATGGGTGTATGTGTGACCCCTAGGAAATTGTCTCATCTGATGGTATTGTCCCTGATTGTTTTGACTGCTTTGGTTGTTTGAAGAAGTATTGGGAGGAGGTGTCAATGTCGTTGTTGGTCTGTTTTGTTGTTGAACCCCTTTCAGGGCCAATACACGACCTATAGTGTTTGCAGTCTTGGCATCGACAACACTGTCATTTGTAACGTGCTTATTTTTAACCCAATATTTGTTTTTGTCGGTGGGTGGATTGACGTTTGTATTTTTGGAACCATATCTTAGTTCTCCCTTTGCGATAAGGGCTTTCTCAATCTGGACCCCTTTTTCAGCTAATTTAGTGAAGTTTGTGCAACAATGTATTTGCAATGCAAATTTTAGGGGCCCTAGAAGTGTTTGGATAAACATGTTGACTTTTTCCCTTTCAGGAGTGTCAATGTGACATCGACTAGCAAGGCTTCTCCATTTTTGAAAGAATGGAATAAATGTCTCACCATAATCTTCTTGCGTGCGATTGCACAAGCTGGTGATAGAGGTATCCATGTCGATGTTGTACGTGTAATTTCTTATGAATTTTTGTTTAAGCTCTTCCCATGTTTGGATATCCTTTTGAGTTGAAAACCATTCAAGGGCTTGACTTGCTAGACTTTTAGAAAAAAGTCTCATCAAGTATGTTTGTTCGTAGGCGATGTCCATACAATTGGTTGCGAATTCGCGAACATATTCAATGGGATTTGTCTTGCCTTTATATTTTGTGAAGTTGGGTGACACATATCCTGGCCAAAATGGAGGCATGTATAAGCTCGTGTCAAATGGGTATACATTTAGGTCATATGATATTTCTGATTTCTTGCCTGAAATGTACATGTTTTGGGTAGTTTTCTCCATATCCCTCATTCTTGTTTTGAGGGCATCCACATCAGGGTTGTTTATGTTTCCGTACATTGGATTGCCTGGTACACCATGTGTTCCTATTTGTTGTGCATGAATATTGGTGTATTGTGGTAGTATGGATAGTTGTGGTATGTATGACGTGTGCGGATTGACATGTTGTTGGTATTGGAAGTTATGATTGGGTGCATGTTGATGAGTATGAATGTTAGATGAGTAGGTTGGGATGTGTCCCCTAGCCATGTGTGTTGTTATTTGGGGGATGTTATGACCATGGATGTTATGGTGTGTTAATGATGTCATGGGTTGTGTTATTTGGCCACCTTGTGTAAATTGTTGATTTTGTACAAGGGGAACGTTTGTGTTTGTACCTTGGGAGGCAATGACATTTGACTGTGTTGTCGTGTTAATGTTTTGTTGTTGTCCTTGGATAAATATACATCTTGTGCCTCCTCCCAAAGGATTTTGTGAAATACCATTGAGCAGATGCGTCAAAGGTGTACTCATGGTAGTAGATGAAACTATCAAGGGGGGATTGTTGTGACTTGATGATACCCCCATGGCATTTGTTGTCATGGAATTTACTGTCGTGGTATTGATGGTGTTGGAGGTGTTTGGAATGTTGGAAGTGGCATGCACTGCTGTTGTAGTGTCAAGAGGAGTATTGCTCATAGTGTTTGGAGGTTGACCACTATGTGACATGTTATGTGTGTTCTTGGCATTAGGGTCAGGGTGTGTTAAATTTAGCGTGTTAACGTCAAATCCTTGTGGTAACTTAGCTCCTTCACTCAAGAGCATAGCTAAGAATCTGTCTCTGTCTTGATGGACCATTGTTTCAATGAGTTGACAGGCCTCTGGGTCTTGTGCCAATGCCTCTAAGTTTTCCTGAAGTAGTTGGCCATTTTCATCTTTTTGCAAGAATTGTTCAAATGGACTGTTTGATGAGGATTGCGTTGTTATTGGAGGTTGTTTGTCTAAATTGGAAAATGGATCGTAAAAGGTCCAGTTTGGGTCATGTGGAGGATTGTTGACATTAAACGTGGGATCTTGTTGAAAATTTTCCATTTGTCTCCTTTGTTTTTGAAGTCTAGTTTCGACCATAAATGAGATTGCTCAAATGGGAATGACAACTAAATGCAAGTATGACACTAGTTCAAAATGACGACTAGAATGACTAATGTTTTGGATTTTTGTGAATAGGATATGCAATGTGTAGCAATGTAAGACAAGGTTATCTAAGCACTTCTAAGTTTGAACTTTGTTTTGGATTTTGACTGCTAAAGGACTTTGTTGGAAATGACAAGTTGACAAGGTCTAAATGACGAGTGAGTTTTCCTAACTAGACTTTTGAGTTGGAAAAATCTCACAAAAGAGGACAATGACTAAAAAGGGGTTTGATAACTTAGTCCAAGAGGGCCTAATTTGAAAACAATGACATTGCAAAGTGTGCTTAAGATTTTCCTAATCCTAAGTATGCAAAACGTGAACCTAGGAATGATCTAATGCCCAATGTATGCAACGAAAAAGAATGAAGGATGATACCTATGGTGATGAATGCAAACTAATGGTCAAGACTTTGAGCAATTTCAGGTTTGGTTTCTGACAGAATCTTCTAGGAAATAGTGGTTGACAAATGGTTGAAAATTTCAAGACCTCAGGTTTCGACTGTAAAGTTTAAAAGTTTGACAAGCAAATGCATCATTTGAATCTGCGAATGTGTCACAGTTTAGCAAATGCGGTTCGTTTTTGCGATTGCAGCTTTTGAACTATCAAATGCGACTTGATTTAGCATATGCGATTTTTAAGTGTTCAAATGCGTCGCGATTCCTATAGATGCGGCGTTCTAAGTTTCATATGTGGTTTAACAGAGCAGTTGCGTTGTATAAAATTAGTTGCGGTTCGACATATGCGACTCAGTTTAATTTCAAGATGATTTTTCTTGTCGTTTTGATGGAAATTTTGATCTGTTTGGAGAATGTTTTATTTCAAACTGTGATAGAACTAGAATACACTTGACAAACACAATGTTTTAAATGTAACCAAACACACATCAGATAAGCACAATCCTAGGTTAGGCCATGACAATATTCGCTAGATTCCATGCAGGTTTCCCCAACTGCATATCTGTAGCGTGTGAATTTAGAAGCTTGGATACACGGGCTCTCCCTTATAGTGCACTCTCTTCTCAGGCCAACCACACTTCCAACTCCCATGAAACTCCCATGGCGAGCTGATCACCTCTACTACAAACTGCGAAAGTGTGGATGCCCTCACATTGACCAGTGCTGCGCTAGCAAATAGAAGGATTTTGGCTTTCTATACAAGATTTTTTAGTTAGGGACCCCCGTTCGAGTGGCCATACATGGGACAAGAGATTAATCACCATTAAGGTGGCACTCCAGCCTGAAGAGGTTAAGCTCAATAGGGTTTAAGGGAGTACAACTCCGTCCGTATGACACATCCGCACAAGCAACCTTAGGTTTTCCCTTAAGGTTTACATTTATATATTGGTTGGGGATAGCTTGGCTTTAGATCCATTGCCGATTTGAGTCACGTTGGGGTGATGAAATCCCCAGGCAGGCCCAATTTCTAGAGTTGGTAACCATTTCTCTTACACCCAAGATCGCCTGAAAGCGCGAGGGGAGAGGATACTCCGATATACCAAGTCAGGGTAATAATAGATAAGAATGGGTCTGGTTTTCTAATCATGAGGTTTTCACCAAGTGAGAGCATACTCACCTACCATTCCACAAACACAATCAATCAAAGAAGACATGAGTGTTTTTTATATGCACCAAAATCAAATGTTTGCTAATCTATGAAAAATAAGAACAATGTTTGTTTATCTTGTCTTTGACATTCAAATCTGCAAACAAAAGATTAGTAGTCTCTTAATGCAATGATCTTCGAAACTCGAATAGTGATTTCCACATGCTACAAACAAAGATTAGTAACACAAAAATCTAAGTTAGCTAACATGCAGGAGTAAAAACTAGGAAATCAGAAGACCATAAAAACCAAGAAGGAAACAGAAATCAGAAAACCCTAAAATCCAAAAATTCAAATGACAAAAATGAAAGAAAAAATTTTACCAGTCAGATGCAGCGTGACAGAGTAGATGCGTCGTTCTGGACTTCAAATGCGGCATGACTGATCATATGCGTCGTTCAAGATGTCAGTTGTGGCTTATCAGGGTGATTGCGGCTCTTCTGTTAGCAGATGCGTCGCGATGCATCAAATGCATCACAATGTTTTTAAAAAATAGTTGCGTCGATCCGTACCTATACCTACAAAACAACATAAAACACAAAAAAACGTACGAAAAACTAGAAAAACAGAGTCGGGTTCACCAATGTAATCAAGGGATTTCTTTTTAAGTTAAGTTAGGAGTGTTAGCAACAAACAATAAATGATAATGAAACCCAAAGATCTTATGAAACACAAAGGAAGTAAAACACCAAATGATTATACTTGATCGCCGAGACTTCCATGATTCCCTTTCGTAATACCTTCTTGCTTGCTAGATAATGTTGCCCTCAGATTCGTCATGTGAGCAATCTGCAAACACCTAAGTCCTACACCAAGCTTTGAAGGATTTATTCTATGTCTAAATGCCTATGTCTAAAAGTCTATGATTGACAATGCCTATGCCTAAACAAATGCCAAGATTTGACCAAATGACTATAATGAATATTGAAATTGCCTATGAAAATAAATGTGCAAGTGAATAAATGCCTAGAATGTCTATGTAAAATGTCAGCATGTGCGTGTGTCTGTGTAATCGAAAAGTGAGAGGAAAATGCCATTTTATAAAAAATGTCATTTTGAGCGGACGAACGAGATTAATTGATGATGAAAACCTAAAACAAGAGGTCCATATTAAATCTGAGAATCCCTAATTAGGGTTAGGGTGAGAGAGAGAGAGACTTTCAATTAGACATTTCATGCCAACAATTTGAGGATAACATGTGTCCTCAAGGAGTTATGTTTAGGGTAGCATGTCATTTAATTAAGAATATGATAATTCACCTTTAAGACCTCTTCAGTGTACCCATTGCACACTTAAGGAGGAAATTAGATAGAGACGAGAGAAAAGAGGGGAAGCAAGAAGATAGAGGGAAGTAGAGATAAGTTATAGAGAGGAAAAGGGAGAAAAAAGAGAAAGAGAGGAGGAGAAAATGCAACAAAGGAGGAGAAAGAGATATAGATAGACAAAGACAGTGAAAGATAGAATCAAAGATAGAAATAGAGAGAGAGAGAGAGAGAGAGAGAGAGAGAGAGAGAGAGAGAGAGAGAAACAAAGATAGAAATAGAGGGATAGCAAGAGTGAGAGCGAGATATAAAATAGGATAGAAGAGAGAAAAAAATATAGAGATAGAGAGGGATACAAAGAGATATAGAGAGATAGAGGTCTAGAGGTAGAGATATAAAGGAACAAAGAGGGAGAGAGAAAGAGAAAGAGATAGTAAGAGAGATGAAGAAAGAGAAAGGAATAGAGAGAAGAGGAAAGACATATATCTCCTCCATCTCCATATCCCTCTCTCTCCATTTGCATCTCCATCTCTATCTTCATCTTTATCTCCATGTTCATCTTTATCTCTATCTCTATCTTCATATTTATCTCTACCTCCTTTCCCCACTCTCTCTTACCCTTCCTCTTCTATCTCTCCCTCTCTCTCCCTTTCTCCTCATTGCAAATGCAACATGAACTTATGGGTAATGTAGTCTGATTATCTTCTTGATTCAAATGTTTTGTTTCAATCATATTTGGATCCCTATTGCATTGAAGATATCTCTTCTCTATTGAGACTTTTGTTGCAAGCAACATCATTTGCTAAGTGGCCAACCAATTGACTTCATGCACTGCACAAATATATGCAAAATATAGAAAAAAAACCCTCATTGACCTTTCACACCTATTCAACGTACCCATTCCACACTAAGGTGCAATTGCTAAGATTCACTCCACCATTAGCATTCCTTCATTGAGATATGCAGCTTGCTTAAACTTATTTTCTCTGAGATGAGATTTTTGTTGTAGCGTCATTCACAATTTTTCATAACATAGAACCTCTTTCCTTTTTCCCTTGTGTTTCCTTCAACCTCGTATTTTGTCTCTTTGGTTGGTTGGTCCCTTCTTTGTCATTTGGTCTTGTGTATGTCATGTGAAATTTTCATTCATTCAAATGATGCATTTGTAAGGGATGAACTTTTTCAACTCCTCTTTTAGCAGTTCATTCCAATTAACAATGATTATAATGGTAAGATAAAAGTAAATATATATAAAATAAAACACTTGTATTCACTTGTATACTTTGTCTTCAAAGTAGGAGAAAAGAAAATGGCAATGTCACCCAAAGGTGACTGATTGCTATCGCCACTGTCACTACTACTCGGGCACATTGCCTTTCGAAAAGTAGTGATTGCCACATTGATATTGGATTCATTGTAGATGCGAGTTTAGAAAAGGGAGCATTGCACTTAACCGATTGTATGAACACCTAATCAAAATCACATAAATATGCAAAGTTAGTCATCATAATTACTTCTTGCAAGGGATTCATTGAATGGTGAAGGGAAGCTTTTTGCATTGCTTGTACCTAAAATCACAATCATGTCCCTAGCAGAGAGTCCTTGAGCTTGAAATGCTAAGATGAGATTAGGAAGGATTGAAAATAGACCCAAAATATTTGTATTTGCATCGCTTTTGATAGTAGTCTGCAAATCTCTCCTAACGAAGCTCACAACCCATGTTAGACCTCCCAACTACCATTTATAGGGACTTTTTTTTTGCAAGTCAAGGCCTAGCCAAGAATACAAATTGACAAGAAATGAGTACTTGGACAACTAATTAACAAGCAACTATTGCCAAAATATCAACACAAGACATCACTCCACTATAGAATCTCTCTAATTGGGTCTTTATATTATCTATGACCTCAAAACCTCTACTTGAATTGGCGTTTGGAAGTGCATTTTTTTCTTTGACGAGATTTGCGGTGTCATCCAATAGTATGGACATGATATATTAGGGTTAAAAATGTAATATACTATAAATATAAATATAATAGAATATCTACATCTATATCTATATAATATAAATATTTATCTCTACCCCCTCTATATTTCTCACTGTATCTATCTCTCTATCTCTCACACACTCCCTATTTCCCCTCCCTATCTCTATCTCAATTTATCTCTCACTCACACAAACACTCTCCCCTCTCTTTATATCTCTCTATCTCTCCACCCTCTCTTCATCACCTCTTTTATCTCTCTGTCGCCCCTTCTATCTCTATCTTCCCATCTCTCCCTCTCCCTCACTATCAAGATATCATTATCTCTCTCTCTCTCTCTTATTCACTCCATCTCCCCTTCTCTCTCTCCCCCTCTCTTTCATTGTCTCCCTTTTCTATCTTTCTCACCCCTATATCTTTCCCAAGCCATATCTATCTCTTTATCTCTCCTTTCTATTCCTATCTCTCCCTCTCTCCCCATCAGTCCCTCTTTCTATATATATCTACTTGTCCTCTCTCCTCTCTATATTTCTTCCCCTCCCTCTCCATATATTTATATATATCTATCTCCCTATATATCTCCATATCTCTCTTTGACACTTACACACACACACACACTCCATTTTTCTCCCTCCCTATCTCTATCTTTAAAAATTGGTCTCACTAATGTCATATTAAGCATATCTTTCCATCCATATCCTTCTCTACCTCTATTCCATACCTCTCTATCTCTCTCCCTATATTTCTATTTCTTTCCCTATCCCTCTCTATCTCCCTTTATCACCCTCTATTTATCTCTCCCTCTCCCTCTCCCTCCTCCTATGTATATAGTGAGGTATCTCTACCTCTCCCCCTCTTTTTCTCTCTCTCCCTATCTACCTATATCTCTCCCTCCCTCTCCTCTTCTCCCTCCCTCTCCCTCTCCCTCTCCCTCTCCCTCTCCCTCTCCCTCTCCCCCTCTATCTCTATCTCATTATCTTTACATCTCTCTCTACCCCTATATATCTCCCTCTCTATCTCTCTTTATATATTACTTCTATCTCTATCTCATTCTTTCTCTCCATATATTAATCTTTTTTTTAGACAAGAATTCGGTAGCATGACTCGCTATAAAATGTAGTGCATCTGGTAAAATTTTTAACATGACTAGCGGCCCTAGCATGACACACCCTCTGGTACCACGGGGATGGGGGAGACTAGACCTTGTGACCAACCTCTTGCAATAGGAAATATTTAGTCAACAGAGCTAGGGCCCCCACCCCTTCTCCATATCTCAATCTCAATCTCCCTCTCCATATCTTTTTGGATCCATTTAAGTGAATGGATAGTTGATTTGAAGCTATCATTTCTCCATTAAGACCCTTTTTGCACAAACAACATCATTTGATAACCGACCTACAAACTAACATCATGCATTACATACATGTATGCAAAAATGTGGAAGCATAGACAAGGCACATGAAGTGTTTGGCAAGGTGTCTCGAAGAGATGTGGTCTCATAGACTACAATGATTGCAGGATATGCACAAAATGGAATTTTTAATGTTAAAAAGGCTTTATAAATTTCCAAGCGATTGCAATTGTTAGGTTTAAAGCCAAAATTTGTTAGATACTAGAAAGAGGGCTTTCTCTACCTGAAAGGATGTTAGCTCAAAGACCTTTATGAAAACATCTGGAATCATTGTAACCAAATCATCCTTTGTTAGTTACTCCTAAGCCCCAATATCTTCTTGCAATATTTAGGTCAAAACAAGCAACAATTGTTTAATCCCTCTCTATTTGTCAGTTTGGACCTGATTTTTGAGATTAGTTTGTCAAGGTCTTATAGCCATTGTTTCATTTGTTTTATCTTGGACGTGAATAGTTGGTTTATGATTTCACCTATCCTTACTGGATCAAAGCTTTATATACTCAACACTATAAAGCTAATAGACAACTTTTATGTTTGTTAATTTCTTTTCAGGGTGATTGTTTCCAAGCTTGAATCATTCCATTTTTGCCTAAAATATCGCCTGTATATACTAGTTCCTTTTGCAAAAACCATTGTAGCCATTTAGCATATAATTTGTTTGAATTCTTGGATTTCTACCTACTCCAAGAAATGCAACTTCATCTGGTGCCAATTTGGTCCCCTGCATCTTTATCTGGTAGATTTTCCTTAATAAAATCAATTCTGAATTTGCTATATCATTGACATTTTAATCAAATAAATTAGAGATTAATATATGCTCTAAACCTTTCTTTAAGAGCACCTTGATACAACCTTGGTATACCTCTAATTGCTAGAATGTTGAAACAAATTTATGTCAATTTTGGTTATACTTATCTAAAAATAGTGATTGAGATCCTTAAGCAACAAATCCTCAATTATAACTGGTAACATGGTCCCTTTGTTCAAACTAATGATTGAGCTTGGATTGTAGCCCTTAGCGTACATTTGTTGTTTCATTATCTGATAGAACTAACTATTAAATCTTTTATTAGTTGTCTTCTGTTTGGTAGTTTTAACATTGAAGAATTTGTGACAAAACTACATGTTTCATTTTAGGGTCATCTCTATGTAGCTCAATTTCCTCACGTATCGCCCTTTCATGTAATCTTCACTCTAGACTTCCATTTGTTATTTTCCTTAGTTGTGGCTCTATTAATTGCCTTACTTGAACATCTACATGTTGATGCAAAATGTAGATATTTTCATTGTGCAATGGAGTTTTGAAATGGGGGAAGGCGTAGCTTGGTTTTAGGGATGGGGAATTCTTCTTCTGAAATTTGAAGACAAAGAAAATATACTATTCTTGAAAAAATAGCTATTATAAAAAATAAAAAATTTATATTCTATGTGAAGTTAAATAGTAAAACAATTGAGTCAATTGAATGAACAATGCATTGAAAATTATTAATATCAATTTGTTATTATATTCAATATCATGATTACAATGATATAACCACCCTTCCCAAAAGTCATGGAAAGCTCCTCCAGATGAGCACCAATCAACCCTTCTTGTGCAACCTGCTCCTCAACAATTTTTATTTCCTTTTTTGAGTATTTTGTGTTTTCACAGGATTTTCTTTTTTCTACATGGATGATGAGTGTGATGCCGAGGATGCCATAAGAGGGCTAGACAAAATATAATTTGGTAGGTAGAAACTTCAACTGTGTGTGGAGTGGATAAAGATTCCTGCCTTATTTGTTCTTTAGGCTTTTTGTTTTTATTTGATATGTCTTGTATTTCCTACACATGGATACATCTGGATCAAGGTTCTTTTCTCTTTTAGCTTTTTATTTTTATTTGGATATTTACGAAGTGACTGTATTTGTATTTCTTATCCAAGGAAAAATCTGTTATTAACTTTGGCAGTCCACATGCTCTTAGTGTATCTTTTGTATTATTTATTTATAAGTATTTCCATTTTTAATGGTCTTATAGGTGTGATGTTTCTCGTAAAAACTTCTATATTATCTATTTTTCTAGCACTTGTTGTCCATCATTCAATTTGTTTGTTATATTTTTTAGATACATGAAGGAAATATTCATTCCTATTCTCTCCCCTCTCTACCTATTTTTTCCTCTCCCCATCTTCTCTCTCCTCTCCCTATCTCTCCCTCCCTCTCTCTATCACGCCCCTCTCTCTGTCTCTCCCTGTAACTCACTCTTTCTATCCCTATCTCTCCCTTTAAACAATAGACCTAAATTTTCCCTAATAGACGTCCACACCTCTTCAGCGTACCCATTGCACACTAAGGTGCAATTGCTAGTATATTTTTATATAATACAAATTATTAGCTTCATTTTAAAAATATTATTATAGTTATATTTACTAAGCACTTGCATCTAAAGGAGGTTCAAGGATTATGTCATAGAAAACTATATGTATGTTAATATGTTAGAGAGTACATGTTTGTGCATGCAAATTTTAGTTGCATGTGGGTAGATTAAACAATTAATAATAAATGCCAAATAATAGAATAAAATAAATTTAGACAAATCTATATTTTTTCCTTAAATAAATTAAGTATTATTTGATTTTATTTGTATACAAATTTAAAACATAAATAAATGCAAATTAAAAAGGAAGGTTGTCATGAAATTGACAAAAATATTGCAAATGGAAATAAAATATTCCCATCTAGTTGTCATATCCATATTTATTTGGATTTTATGTGATAAGTGAGATTTTGGAGACTTTTACCTCATATTTTGGAAGATTTTACCATTAAACAACAAATGGTTTACCATTAAACAACCAAAACTTTTTTTTTGATGACTCAACGTGTTTGCAGCATGAGACTTATTTCAAGATCAAATATCACACTATATGTAGCATATTGACCAATTATTATATATTTATATCCTTATCTCTACCTCTTTCTATATAACTTCCTATCTCTATCTTCCTATCCCCCATTTCTCCCTTTCTCATCATCTCCCTCTCCCTCTCTATATTTATTTATTTCCAAATAGTTTATCTATATCTAAGGTAATTTCTCTCTTTTTATCCATATCTTTCTCTACCTCTATCTCCCTATCTCTCTATATCTCTCCCCATCTCTTTTCTTATCACTCTCTATCCCTTTATATCATCATCTATCTATATCTCTTCCTCTCCCTCTCTATATAATGAGCTCTCCCCCCCCCTCTTCTTAAGTCTCTCCCTCTCTATCTATCTCTCACTCTTCTACCTATCTCTATCCCTTTCTCTCCCCCCCTATCTCTATCTCACCTTCTCTATCTTTCTCCATATCTCCCTCTTTCTATCCTTATCACTCCCCCTAAACAATAAACCTAAGTTTTCCCTAATGAACCTTCCACACATCTTCGGCATACCCATTGCACACCAAGGTGCAATTGCTAGTATTTATATCAATCACCCCTTATTTCTCTAATTAGATCGGCCCCAAAATGGGTGCCACATTTCACCTTTTTAATTTTTTGCTTTTACTTTATCAATATTTTAATTCCCCAATCTTGGCGCCAACTTCCTCATTTGAATTTTTTCTTTTATTTTTATTTCAATTTCTCCAATTGGGTGCCAAAATCCTGATCCAATTTATTATTACTATTTTTTAATTATTTTTCCCTCCTTATAACTCACAAAGGGGACACCTAGCTCAAAATAAAATATATAATATATTTTAGGTGCCAAAAATCTAAATTAAATGCTTTTTAATCTCCTTCCCTACGACACCAAAAATCAAAATAAAATATTATTATTATTTTTCTTTATTTGCTTAGGCTCTCCCGAAAGGGAAATTATAGAATTGGCTGCAACCTTTCTCCAACTAAGTGTAGCTTGGGTGTAACATTCATAATTAGAATTGTCCACCAGAGATTTCCTCTCAGCTGCAAAGGTAATTGATATTCATAATTGATTGCTTACAAGAAGAGACAAAAGTTCCATATATAGAAAATTACAAGATGATGTTTCTAAAAGAAACAATCGTTAATTGAAGAAGACTAAAGCTAAAAAATGAAAATATGCTTAAAATAAACTAAAGTGTAAGTAGTTACTAAAAAAAAACTAAGTTACCTAATAAAGCTAAGATGATCATTAATATTACATTCAATATTTTACATTTTGTTCTCCATATCTATCATGGATGTTTCCTCTACATTCATGACTACCACCTTGTGCTAGTTCTTGGCTCTTCAATCATGCTTGCTCCTAAAAAATGCAAGGACTTTTGAAGAATATGTGTTCCATCTAAGCAAATTGTAGAGGACTTATCTCTTTGCAAAAGCCCATGTTCAATTACTATCGCTTCATTTTCTGCAGCATATGATGTCAAGGGGTTTTTAATTGTCTCGTTTATCCCACTAGATGGCATTGGAACATTGAAATGATTATAAAGGGAATGAGAGTTTCTTCTTGTGTGATCATGTAATACATTCTGTTGCTCTACGTATTCATTATTCAGATGTTTTGCTGGTTGGATGGTCATTCCCCTACAGTTGGAATGACAACAAAAATTATGGCCATGGAGCAAGAAGAAAACAATTTTTTTACCCACAAGTCTACACACAAAGTGGACAATGGTGTACAAGTTTTTTCCTTTCACTTCTATTCATATTTGACTAAATTGGCTTTCCTTTTATAAGTTTTATGAGTCGATAGTTTTTATCATAGGTATGGTTTATATTTTGTGTTTTACAGAGATAAAATTTCAAGCAATTTTTGTTGTTGTGATGGTCTTCAAATTCATGGAAGAAAGTGGGACTGATGTTAGTTGCAAGTTTCAATTCTGTATACATTTTGTGATATTCAAATTTCATTCTAGTTCCTCTAGGATTGGTCTAGGGAACTATTTGCATGGTTATTTTGGGTGTACATAAACATTTTCTTTTTTGAAGATTCTATGAGACATTGAAAGATGTTTGAAGGTGAAGGTTTAAACTTCAGATAAAGAATTTTGATGATAAAAATCAAGACTTTCAACTTCTCTTTCAATGCTTATGCTAAAACTTTCAAATACATGAAACAGGGCAACCAACATTTATATCAGAGTGTGATTTATTTTGAGGATGAAATACATTTATTTCATTTTGAGAAATTTTATAAAGAAAAATAATTGATCGTAGTTCTTAAACAACTTCTTTGTACACCATCGTAGAAGCCTTGATTGTATTTTTTGCTAGACTTTTGAATCACATTATAGTTTTTCTACAATTAATTGGAAAACCTTGAACATTCATTTTGTAGATAGTACTTTAATTTGTTTTCTTCTCATATATTATCAATATGGTAGAGCTCCAATGAAATACAGGGACACTTATGTGTAGATTCCAATGATATACAGAACAATGCATCCTTTTCCATGGCTAAGGCTTTTGGTCTTGCAGAGGAGGCTGTCTCTAGTCCTTTGTAGCAACTTGTCCCTAGTACCATGCAGTAGCCTCCCTCTAGTACTATGCAACAACCTATCCCTAGTGCTATGCAAAGGACTAATTTAAAATAACAAATTTTTAAATATGGCAAGAACACAATACCTCAATAATAAATGCATACACAAAAATCATGAACAATGATTTATTCTCTTTACCAATTACTTCCAATAGATTTCAACAAATTTTAGAAATGTTCGTCTCATGATTGGATAGTTATGCATCATATGTCATAGCATTTAGCATGTAAAATCCTAGTGTATGTGAACAAATAGTACTTGTTAGTTTTGATCAGAAGCTCTCAAGATGGATACAACAAATAAAAACAAAACCGTTATTGTACACTTTGGTAGGAACTTTGTTGCTTTGCAACTCTTGTTTAAATAGTTTAAAAAAAAATCATGATATTATTTGTATCATGCCATAAATAAAGATAGTAGCCTATTTGTTAGAAAAGAAGATGTGGAAGATGAGAACAACCAATTTTGAGATGACTTACCCATCCTAGAATGAAATATTCCCTCTAATCTAAATATATCTATCATTGAAGGGGTTGTGAATTGCATGCTACTTATAGGGTTCAATTACTGATTTATCAATTTGCAGGTACAGGAAGCACAAAGAAGGCAAAATCCCTATTTATTTTTGGAGATTCATATCCAAACATTGGAAACCATGATCCTTACAATAAAGCAGTAAACCATGCATAGAGAAAGCCAAGCAGTTTAATTTGGCCTAGTTACCCTGCAGGAAAAGTTTCTTTAGGGAAAATCCATATAGAATTGTGGGGTACACTTTGCTTGCAAAAAAAATTCATGTAATTTAGGGTTTTTAAGCTATCTATATTATTAGTACATTATTGTTGTACAATGGATATATTGGGGTTTCCCACTCCCATCACTTATTAGTTGCTCATAAGTCATGACTGTAATGTAAATGTAAGCAAGATTAAGCAAGGAGTGAATTTTCTAGTGGGTGGTAGCAAGATATTTCGAGCTTTTGGTTCCACAACAGTTCCACAACAAGTTGAACAATTTAAGTTGATTGTCACAAGTTGAGGGTTTGATTCCCCAAAGTTGTGGAGGCTTGTTCTATTAAGGTAAATCCAAATTTGGCTTGAAAAAATCACTCATATTTACAAATGAACATGTTCAGGGTTTGGTAGATCTGGTGAAACCTATAGTGAGCAACATAGTGGAGGTTGTGAAGAATCTGTATGAGAGTTGGCTCAAGAATTTTGTGATTAGTAATATTGTTGCTCCTTGGTTGCAGAGTTGAAATTGGCAAGCCACCCTGCGATTCTAAATATAATGAGACTATAGATCTCCATACCAAGTTACCGATTGAGGGCATGCATCATCTTAGGTTGAATCTAAAGAGGTCTTCCATTATAGTTGCAGACTTGGTCTCTGCATTTAAGTTTTAACTGTATTTTTTGGAATTCTAAACAATATGGTATTGCCACAAATTTTTCTCTAATGCCCAATTTTTTTTCTTTATAATTGCTTAGGATCCATAAAAAATACATCAATAAATACATTGTGATTCAATATTCTTGTACTCACTTGTGATGAGAAATGCCAAATTTGGGTACAAATTCTTGTGACATTATGTTAAAATTAGTTGGGGCTTACTATATGGTTGGAGTTGAATGCAAAATGAATTGTCATATCTTCTCACTATAATGTTGTTTGCTTACTGCAAGGTGATTTCAACTGGAAATTCAATTCAACAATTAATTATTATTACTGTATGTTTTTGATAATATAAGCTGCATTTACAGGGTGCAATACCATTTACACAAGGGGCCTAAAAGCCAAAGTCAGATAAAAAATCAAAAGTTATAACAACATATAGTCCAGAACCAAAAATGGTAGATAGATAGCAAAAGGACTACCCACCCAAGAGCAAAACACACCCCACCCATTACTTAGCTAAACCCTCCCACTCCTTAAAGAGGAGTTGCAACACATCATCCCCAATCTACTCATTGTTGGATTCCTCTTCCATAGTCTTCTTGTTGACCTCCTCCTTCAACACTCCCAATAGTGTAACAATAGACTTGTGGATGACCTTGATTGTGAAGTGGGTCAACCTTGTGAATTTCTTTTCTAGTTTAGCCACACAACTCTTCAGGTTGTTGATCTCTTCATCCTTATCAACTTTCTCTTTGTTTTCCATCTTCCCTAGAGTTAGATGATCATAGGACTCTGGTGTGGAATCTCGTTGAAACATCTTATTCAACTCAGGGAAGTGGCTCGACCCTTCCAAAAATTCCTCCGTCTCTTCAACAGTGTCATGCCTGCTATCCTCTTTGCCACCATTTTGCTCTGAATTGCTAGAAATTTCATCGACCATGACCTATTTTTTATGCTTTTCCAATCTGTTAGATCTTCGAACACTAGTTTGCTCAGTCCCCATGTCAACACTTGCAACAACCATCATGGCTTTAGCTATGACCTCCTCATTGATTTCAAATGAGATGCCACCAACAGTAACCCTTCTATCATTCCATGAGCTCACAAACTGAGCAGAGAGATTTTCATCATGCCCTTGCAAGCTCTCCATTAAAGGAGTGATTCCTCCCTCCACACAAATATGCCAAACCAGGGGGTCTCACCTAAATTCTTCGTAGGTTCTTCGCGTCGTTCAAACCTTTTTCCCTCCTATTTTTGTAGTCAGATAGAAAACTTCCACCAAGGAAATCAAAGTGGGGAAATTTTCAAATTGCAAATAGGTAGTGTACACAACCCATTTATTGCCACCGCCATAATAAAACTAAAAATCTTGTCTAATTAAGGCAACAAGATTTTTGCATGTACCAATAGTCATTTCCAATGTGTTTAGGGCCGTGGGGCCATAGTAAATCTTGATTAGGTATAATGAAGCCTAGCCAAAGGTCATAATAACATTTAGCAGATCATTATTAGTAGGTATGATGGAGATTTTGGCCTCGCACATGTTCCAAAAAATGTGGTTCAAAAGATGAACTTCGTACTTGTGACAAGACGACACATAAAGCTCGTGAAAAGACCATCCAAACACCACAAATACCCCTAACCACAACCCAAGTTTCCTCCCACACCCATACACATCATCATGCATATTCCATATCATTATGAGACTCAAGGTGTAAAGCTGTGTGTTCCTTTTCAAGATAGAAATGTTAGATCTCAACATTAATAGTAGCATTTTTTTGTTCCCCAAGGATAATCGCTTGAATGTTCATGGGGAGAGTCCCCATACTTCTCCAAATTTGGATAGAACCCATGAAGACCCTAGGTTTTCCAAAGAGTCAGCTACCTTGTTCCCTTTATGGAAAATGTGGGTTAGTTTCCTTCTCTCAAGTTTGATGAGCAAGAATTTTGTATCCAATAATATGTCTTTGATACTCCACCCTTGGCAGTGATTGTGATTGATGGAGTTAATCACAGCCTTGGAGTCTCCTTTGATGTGCAGGTTTTTTATGCCAAGATTGAGGGGTAAAAGCACAAAGTTGTGTCACACTTTATAAAGGAAACAACCAACACTGATCCAACTTTTAAACTTGAATCACTAAAAAGTGGCATATATGTTTTGATTTTTGAAATGATGTAAACTAGTAAAATATGTATTTTTTGGTATATTTTATGTTTGTATTCAAAAAAAAATATAATGATTTTAAACTAGTTTTTAATAAATTAACACTATAATTTAATTGCTGATAAAATGCTGAAAAATGAATTTGCATGGGATGTCAAACTTTTTATAATAAATTTTATTTTTTTTCTTTCAATTTTTTTGTGTGTATTTATAACTTGAAACTTTAGTGCATGGATATGATTTTTTCCAATTTTGATAAATATATATTTTTAAATAAATATTAAAATGTGCTTGAGTCAAAAAATAGTTGTTTCCATGGACGTCAACTTTCATATTAAATATTTATATAAAATGGAAAAAATTATACCATCTTGAAATAGATTCTTTTATATAGTGCATCATATTATTTTTTAATTTTTTTAATAAGTTTTAGTATTTTTCCTTGGCATGGTAATCAACCTAATATTTTGTGCTGATAACCTTTTTTTTTTTGGATAGGTTCAAAAATAAGGGTGCAACACTGGGACTTCTTGGGAGGGATAACCTATTTTTGGTAAAAATAAAAAATAAAAAATAAAAAATAAAAAATAATTAAAATATTAAAATAAATATATTTTTGAAAACTACACTTATAGAACTACAAAAGGGTATTTTTATGTTTTGAAAAAAAGCTATTCACATTAGTAGGAGTTATTGAAACTTCAAGTTTTTCAAATAATTTTATTTTTTTGGTAAATTGGACTCAAAGTGGTACTCCATATATTTTTAGCCAATAATTTTTGTTGAAAAAGTTGTGGAAGTATCTAGCTTAGCTAGAATGAATCTTATTAGGTCACATGTTTGACCAAAATTGATTTTTAGTTAGAAATACTCAAATTCAGTTGTGTTGATAAGTTGGCTGAAAGTGTGACACAACTTTGTGCTTTTACCTTGACAACAATTTTAACTCCCTTGAACAAAGCTATTGCCTTAGTTGTCATAAAGGTCTATAGCCTGATGCCACTAGCATACCCACCCACCAAATTACCCTTGGGGTCTCTGATAATGACACCTATGCTAGCCAACCTAGGGTTACCTTTTGCCGCACCATCAAAGTTAAGTTTGTGCCAGCCATTATCAAGGGGTTTCCATACCGTTTTAAGCCTAGCCAAAGCTTTTGATTTATTGAAGGAGTTGAGCTCCAATTTCTTATTCTAGGATTTGGCCATGTTGATATTCCATACTAAGGGATGTTTGTTAAGGGGTTTCCAAACATATAAAGAAACATTCTCAGTAATAAGTTTGAGGGCAATACTAAAAGCCTCCTTTGGACTTTTTTCCACATTTTTGAAGATCTAATTATTTTCTTTCTTTCTATAGACACCAACATAAAATGGGGGGAATATGTCACCATCTTTCCTTAGGAAGAGGATGAAGATAGGGACTATTCTAGTTATCAACAAAACTCTTGATGTCACCATTCATAGTCCAATGAACACCCAATCTTCCAAAGGTTAACTCCCAGACTTCAGTAGCAAAAAAACAGTGGAGTAATAGATGAGGGACAAACTCCTCATTGTTCATACATAGCATACATCTATTCAAAATTTTAAATCCCCTTTTCCTTAGGTTGTCCTGAGTGAGGATTCTATTGTGACTTGCTATCCACCAATTTTTTTTTTTGGCGTAAGTTGTTTGTTCTAGATTTGTTTCCATATATTGTTCCAAATTCCTTGAACTGACAACAAGCTATAGGAAGATTTGACTAAAAGATGGCCCTTTCTTTCCTTTTTCCAATAGAATTCACCCTCCAAGTTAGAGATGGGGATTCTAGTTAGTGAGAGAATGTCCTTCAAAGTCCTAGCTTGGAGCCTTAGCTCAAGGGAAAGTAGACAACACATCTCTAACATTTTTACATTTCATAGAGCCATGTAGTCTACCCAAGTAGTCTCTCAAATTCTTGCCGAAGAACCTCATAGTAGGAACCATCAAATTCTTGAAATCAGATTGAGAGAGAGGAATTTCAAGTAGCCAAGGATCAGTCTAGAATCTTATTTTATGTCCATTTCCCAACTTCCATCTCAACCCAACTTGCAATAGTTTTTAATCCTACATATGTTCCAAATCAAAGAACCTTTGGGATGGTCATCAGAGAGGCACTTGACCATAGGACAATTGTTTAGATACTTCGCATTTAGGAACAAGCACCATTCCTTTATGTTCCTTAGCTAGTCCCATCCAATCTTCACAATTAGAGCTTTATTGGTATGTTGAATTTTTCTTATGCCAATCCCCCCACCAGATTTAACGAGATAGACCGTATCCCAAATTATCAAATCCAACTTATTTTTTTCCTCTATACTAGACCAAAGAAAGTTCCTTTGAATTCTTTCTAACTTCTCAGCAATATATCTAGGAATTTTGAAAATGGATAGAAAATAAACTGGAATCCATTGAAGAGTAGCAACAAGGAGTTGCAACTTACCAACATGGCTGAGGGTAATTTCCACCTTACTAATTTTCTTTGAATTCTTTCAAGGAAAAAGTTCTAGAAGCTAGGTGTGACTTCTTTAATAGTGAGAGGGAGACCAAGGTACACAAAATGAAGGGACACATTCTTACCACTTGGAAAGACAGTCACCCTATCCTAAATAGCTTGTGAGTTTTTAAAGAAGTAGATCATGCTCTTGTTGTAATTTATGTATTGGCCCGAACTAGAAGCATAATTGTTTAGGTAGTTCTTCCACTTCCTTGCTTCAACCAAAAAATCTTTCCCAAAGAGGATGGTATCATCCACGAATTGCTATATAGTAGATAGTTCAATGGAGGTTGCAGGTTTAACCCCCATAATAGACTCTTCAGTAAGCATCCTTGATACATTCCCCACTTAGAACATCAACAACCATTATAAACAAATATGGTGAAAGGGGATCTCCCTATCTTATTCCATGTCCAACCTTGAAGAAACCATGAGGAACCCCATTGAACAAAAAAAAGTACCTCACAGTAGATATGCATTTAGAAATGAGATTCACCACCTTTTGATTGAAACCAAACTTAGATAACACTTTAAGCAAAAAGCTCCATAGAAATTTGTCATAAGCTTTGGAAATATCGAGCTTGGAAGCCATACAAGCACAATTACTATAGTTCATGGAGTGCATGATTTCATGAGTGGAAATTGTAACATCCAAAATATGTCAACCTGGGACAAATCCTTTTTGGCATGGGCTAATAATTTTATCCAGAAAGGGTTACAGGTGTTTAACTAGAATTTTGGAGAAAATATTATAGATGGTATTACATAGGCTAATAGGTCTAAATTCAACCATGCTATGGAGTCTTAATTTTTAGGGATTAGGGCTATAAAGGTATGGTTCAACTTCTTAAGAAGTTTGCCAGACTTGAAAAATTCTTTGGCAACAAGAAACAAGTCTTCTCCCACAATTTCCCAATACTCTTGAAAGAAACCCGAAGGAAAACCATCTGGTCCAGGGGACTTGAAAGCACCCATGCTGAACACAATCAACCTAACTTCCTTAGGAGTGACAACACAAAGGATATCAACATTATCAGAATTATTTAGAATAGTAGGGATGGATTCCAATAACAGGTCATCAGCAGCAGGGTTTGGAGTCTCCACAGGCTTAGATAGAGCGTGCTAGAAATATCTAGAGGCCACTTGACCAATCAGGGCTGGAGTAGTGGCTTCAACTCATAAATCATCTTTCAAATTTTTTATTTGGTTCCTTTTTCTATGCTTGAGGGCTGAGATGTGGAAGAAGGAAGTGTTGCAGTCTCCTTCTTTTAGTCATTGAATTCTTGATTTTTGTTTCTAGAATATTTCCTCTTTTTTCAAAACTTTGTCCCATTTTGTGTGGTAATCTTTCTCTTGTTGATAGGTCAGTTCACTGACATCCCCCTCCTCCATCCTTGCTCAAGTCACATTAAGTTTATCAGGGAGTTCATGGTTCTGGTGGAAAACATCCCTCAAAACCTATTTATTCCATCCTCATGTGTTATTAGCAAAAAAATTATAAGTTTAGAATAAATATAGGCCCTAAATACATGTAACTGCCAATGTGATGGTGAATATATGTGCTTTCTCACATCATTCTTGTCTTCTAATTCTGATTTTGACTTTTGCAGTTTTGGTTTGGATTATAAATGTTGAAAAAAGTTAATGATAATGCATAATTACGTCTTGTTGTTGACCATCTCCAACTCTTCTTGAATTGATCCATGTCTACTGCCAACATGCCACTAAAAATTGACTCCATGCCAATTTCCACCACTTACTAAGACTAGCTTCATTTGCCTTGACACTGCTCTTGGCTGCTATGCTCCTTCTGACAACCAACTTTGGAAATTGGTTCCCTCATTTGGATTGTGAGGAGTTTGTTCTTTGTTGAGGTCACAAGAAGTTCCTCCCTTGTCTGCTTCCACCTAAGCATTAGAATATGCTACACACTCTAGGTAAGGTTCTCATCAGGCCCCAACTTCCTTGGATATGATAAAGAGCTTTATGGGCCCTTGAAGTGATTTTGGAATATCTGTTTAATTTTGTTGCATGGGGGGAGGGGCAGCTATGTCTGCATTGGACCTCTAGTGAGGCAGGGTACTATTGGGACCTTGAAGTGATTTTGGAATATCCGTTTTAGTTTCAAATTGTCTTCTAAGATTTTTAAGCTAGCTATAAGAAACCTAAGGTTCAAATCATCTAACTTAGTCATGGCAACCACTGCCACTCCAACTTGATAATTTATGCTAAGGACATATTTTAATTTGATAATTATAGGAATGTTGCATACACATGATAAAACTTGGACCCTTTTTAGATTTAGAAAAAAATCAACTAATTAATGAGGGTTCTATAGGGTCACTCACCCAAAAAATAAGAGCTATTTTAGAACTATTTTTTTAGTTGTTTAAAATGATCTAAATTTGTCAAGGAAACCACTGCCAAATATTTCTCTGCCAATTCCAATTTGATAATTTATGCTAAGGACATCTACTAATTTGATAAATATTGGATTTTTGCATACACATGATGAACTTAGACCCTTTCTAGATTTCGAAAAAAGGTCAACTAGTTAAAGAGGGTTCTATAGGGTAACTCACCTAGAAAATAAGAGCTATGTTAGAACTATTTTTTTAGTTGTTTCAAATCATCTAACTCAATCATGGCAACCACTGCCAAATATTCCTTAGCCAACTACAATTTGATAATTTATGCTAAGGACATATTAATTTGATAATTTTTAGACTATTGCATACACATGATGAACCTGGACCCTTTTTAGATTTAGAGAAAATGTCTTAACTAATTAGTGAGGGTTCTATGTTAATTTTATGGCTAGAATTAAGTTAAGCAGAAATAACACAAATTCAAACAATAGAACACAACATATACCCTAGGAAAACCCTCCTTCTTGAGGGAAAAAAATGCAGCAACAATATATCACCTATATATTGAATAAAGTAGCAACAAAATGCTTTACAATGGGGCCAATCACAAGGCCAATACAAGACAATGACAATGGCACCACTTCTTGATGCAAATACACAATCAATGAAGAGTATTGAACTTCTCCTCAAATCGATCTACTGAAGCTATCAAACTCCTTTAGAAATTTATGCAAAATTGCTTGAATAATGAATGAATGAGATGAGAGAGAGCAACACCTTATATATATATAAGAGTTGATAAAGCTTCTCCCAAACAAGATGCCCTTTCACAAGAAGTCATCCTTTTCATGAAATAACACATCTCTTTATCCCACACAATTTTGATTAAGTCGGCCTTCATTTGAATAAAATAAAATATAAAATAATATTTGAAATGAGGCACCCTTTCACAAAGGTCGACTTCCTTAAAATAATATATATTTATTGCAATTTTTAGGAGAGAAAGATTCTCCTGCTGGTATAGCAACATCAACATTCTATAGGGTCACTCACCTAGAAAATAAGAGCTATTTTAGCCTTCACATTATTTGCGCTTTGCCTATTTCCATCCACCATGATTTTCAGGTTGCTATTTAGTTTTTCTCAAGTTTGCAACCCCCTGTTTACATGTTAATGATACCTTTAAAGGTATGCTATTAACTGTAGTGTTAGGTGTATATTTTACATGCAAGTGAATTGAAAACAATTTTATGAGATTACTTATTCATCATGGGCCCAACTTATTTGACATAAGGTTTAGAAATATACAATTAGCGGCACCATTAAGCTTTAAAGTGTTATCTCTGCCCTGTTATAATTGAAATTTTTTTTCTATGGAGGAAGCTTCACAACAGTTGCAGGGAAATCAGCTTTGGTGTGCCAAGATATTTCTTTTTATTTTGTTTCTCATTATTGGGGCCTTTATGTTTTCATGTGTAATAATATTCTAGCTCCTATTTTGGGTTATGTGGTTGTCACAAATTCATAGGTTGTAAGATCTATTTGGGCAATTTTTTTGCATGATATGCATATCTATCTTGCCCAAGCGATTTTGGCATTTCAATTTTAATGTTATATTTCCATGCAATTGTAACTTTAGGATTCATACTATTTTAAGGAACTAGAGTGCAAATCTATTGACAGGTAACTACAAAAGCAAAATACTTCCATTGGTTGCAGCTTGAACCATCTCTAAAAGCATACTGCAACAAGTTGTATTTTACTAGCCAGTCTGGCCTTTATTGATTTTTTCTTTCTTGCATTTAGTTACTCTCACATAGGTAAAAATTCACATTTATGCTCTTAGAAGTAACTATTCTGACATTCATAATGATGCAACTTTTTTTTCCAGTCAAAACTTGCATGTCAATACGTCATCATAAAGAAGCAATGCATTCAATCTGCTAACGTTATTGTAGACTGGAGTTTAAGGCTCATATTGATATCTAGTTTGCGAACTAGAAATTCTGTGATGTTCATGCAGTTTTTGTTTCATATTTTGTTGCTGTTTTTTCTATTTTTAAAGATTTTTAATATCTTTCCAATTTCAATAGAATACCTGAACAATTCTAGAGATATTCTTATATCATGAGACATTATTGTATACTGATAATATAACAATCATGACCTTTAAATATGTAAATTTTTAATTAAAAAAATATTTTGATTATACTTCAAGAAAGTTTCTTGTTTTGTAAGTGTGGGCGCTTGATTGTTTGAGGTTTCAGAATATTTGGTTTATGCATTTCATATATATGCCATCTAAGTGGATGGGATTTATGCATGTATGACTAGGTTTGGTATACATATCAGTATGGTTCAAACTTTATGGTGATTCTTGAGTTTAGAGTTAATCATTGTTTGATAATGCATGAGGTTTATTTATACACCTATGACCATTTTCAAAGCCAAAGCCTTCTATTTTCATTAGAGTTAGAGGGTTTATTCATATGGTTTTATCTCTGCAGTCATATAAATTTTTTAAACTCAAAGCAGTGTGATTTTAATTGAGGCCTAGGGAGGAATAATTGTTTGAATATGTTTAGGGTTTAACTTCAACCAAGCCTAAGCCCATTTTCATGAATTTTTTTAAATCATTTTTTATTATGTTGATGGTTTCATTTCCATTTTCATGATTTTTTTCAATCATTTTTTATTATGTTGATGGTTTCATTTATGCAACTATAATTATTCAAAACCTAAGCATGTTTCATGATATTTTTGAAACTCTATGTTAATTAATTTAAACTTATTGAATTTCTTAACATAAAACATGTCTAATTAGATTTTTTTCAGATCATTTCAAGATTATTATTATTATTATTAAAATCTTAAACATTTCTTTAAAACCTTTAAGTTTAAGAGATGTTAAATAAGAATATTTAATATCTAAAAGTTTAATTGAAAATTGAAAATAAGATAATCTCTTAATCTGTTCTAAAAATGTAAAAAAATCTTATACATTTCTTTAAAACCATTAAGTCTAAGAGATGTTAAATGAGATTATTTTATATGTAAATGTTTATTTGAAAACTAAAAATGAGATAATCTCTTAATTGGTTCTAAAAATGTTTGGAAAACTGAAAATGAGATAATCTCTTAGTTGGTTTTAAAAATGTTAAACTGAAAATGAGTTTATGGGTTTTAAAAATGTTGAAAAAATAATGCATAATTGAAGAGTTGAAAAATAGTATAATCTTTTAATTTTATATCAATAATATTTTGATGCAAGGTGAAGTAAAATTTTAATTATATGTATATTATATGTAACATATAATTATATTAAAATATTAAGAAAAATACATAATAATAATAATAATAATAATAATAATAATAATAATAATAATAATAATAATAATAATAATAATAATAATAATAATAATAATATAACCACCAAAATTTAAAGTGAATTAATTTACACCTTTGGATAAAATAAAATTCACAAACAAGAAGTAATAGTATAATATAATATTAATGTAATATAATAATAATATAAGTGGGTGGCAATGAGGGCGTCCCTCCAAGGTGGCGGAGGGAGGTGGCATTGGAGGTCACGGTGGTAGAGTGTCGTTTGAAGGGATGCAGTGGCGGTGTATTTGGAAGGTGTGTCGGGGTCTTGTCGGTGGTTCTCGACATGATATTAAGGACATATACGACACCTGTTTTCATGAGTTTTTTTTTTTTTGGAGTGAAATTAATGGGGAAGGATTTTCTTCTCATTGCAAGGATGTCCCACACGTTGGTTTGGGTACCATTTGTGGATGATGGTGGCAGTATGGTGGGTAAAGTCTACTTATTTATTGATGGCCAAAGGCTTTTTTGACATGTGGTTTTTGTTGCTTGTGGTTGTGGTGTCTGTGGGTGTTTGTTTTCTCCAAAGCCAAATGCCTTTTCTGCAACAAGGTTAATGGCGAAGAGCTCAAAGTTTGTGGTTGAGGTTTTAGTTTTGGACTTAGCCCGGTTTGGAGCAGACAAGTCAATTTCTTTGAAGTCATTAGCGAGACAAGCAGTGTTTAGGATAATTACATATTAGAGATTAAAAAGAATTTTGTTAAACAATGATCTGTTGGTGGTTGCGGCTATGAAGATGGTTTTGGGTATGGGCCACTTGGAAATTGGGGAGTATGGACATGATAACCTGCATGTCTCTTCGTGTTTCTTGGCTTCCATTTTGGATTTGAGGACTTTGAAGGTTGTTGCAAAGAATTTGTTGGTGAAAATGTTCCAGGAGGACTTGGTCGAAGATGTGGATGAAGCCCCGTGTGTGGTAATATAAGGTAGAGGTTTCCCAAGGCCTCGCGACGTGGAACAAATTCATGAAGATGCCACGATAAAGATTTTCCCTTTCTTTCTGGACTTGCATGGGCTGGGTTTGATGCATCACTGTATGTTGGTAGGGGCTGTGTTCAAATTTCTTAAGAAATTATTTGGTCTAGTAGCAGTTGGAGAAATAGGTTGGAAATCTGAGTTTGAGGAATTCGCAAAATTAAACAAGTTTCTGTAATGTGGGTGTTGGAAGTTTTTTGCTTTGGGGCTAGGGTTTGGACTTTCTCATTTGTTGGTAGTAGCTGGTCGTGACGTAATTTCTTTAATGATCTTTTGTTCATGCTTATGTTTTGGTAGTTCTACAATGCTCTCGGTGTGTTTTTTGCCTATTTGATGGTGACAACTGTTGTTAAGGAAGGTGGTGGTTTTTTTGGCTATGACGGATCTTTTCTTGCTTGGCAAATATTTGTACTTAGCTTTTAATCAATATAATAATATTGACCTTACGTATCAAAAAAATAAATAATAATAATATAATATAATGTAATATAATATAATATGATAATAGAATATAATATTAATAGTACAATAAAAATATAATATAATAATAAATAAATTAATTTATCATTAAACATACATAATTATATAATATAATTTAATATAATTTTATAATAATAATATTTAATGTAATATTATTTAACATTATTATGAAATATACAATTATACAATAATTTTAAATTTATTAAATACAATATTAAAAAAACTATATTAACATAATTTTTTAAATATTGTTATTATTCTTATATTATATTAATATAATGATAATAATAAAATAACAATCTAAAATTTGCAACTACAATGTAAACAAAATAAAATGAGTCATGCATTTTATTTTAAGTTTATTTTAAAATAGTTAAATTAACACTACATTTAATCATTGATTTTCTTCATCAATTTTGGTCATGTTCTATTGAACAAATGACATTGTAATAATAGACTAGAAAAGGAAAACAAAGATTATTTTATATGCCAATCTACCTATAACCTTAAATGTAACCCTAACCATAGCTATAACCATAACCATAACCATTTGAACTCTAATTCTAAACCTACATATGACAAACATTATATGTAAATTTAACCCTAAAACTAATCTTATTTCTAAAACTAACACTATTACTATAACTATAACCTTTAGTATAACATTATTATTGATAATATTTTATTAAATATTTTCTATAGCATCTATTCTTTCATAGTTGCCATTTTTTGAAGTTTGGTAATGGAAAAAATAGATATCTTGATAATTATATCTTTGGTTTTGTTCAATTATAGTAAGGTTTTAAAGGTAAGGAATTATGTAGGGTTACTAAAAAATAGAGTTGAACTAAGGATAGGTTTCAATTAATATTCAATTAGGGGAACAATTTAATAAGGTTTGGGGTTCAATTAGGACAATGATTTAATAATGTTTAATAATTTAATAAAAAATATAATATAATAATAATAATTTAATATAATATTATAATAATACCACATTCTAATATTTAATATATATATAATAATAATATAATAATGATAATTATAATATAATAATATAATAATAAAATAAAATTTAATAAAAATATAATATAATAACCATAAGTTCAGATAATAATAAAAATAAAATATTAATAATATAATAATAAAATAAATTAAATAGGCAGCTAGAAGATATTGTAAAAATAAAATATTAATAATATAATAATAAAACAATTAAATAGACAACTTAGAAGATATCTCTCCACGCATTTTATATAAATTATTTTAAAGATATATATGCTAGTTATTGATCAAATTGACATTTCACTAATAAATTGGATGATGTCTTAAGAATAGTCCATTAAGACTTTTTATTTATTTTTTATTTGTTAAAAATATAAATAAAAAAATTGGTGAATGATGTGTTAGAAAAGGCATAACATTTGTAATTGGGACTAGTAATTTGTTCTCTTATCTTGGTTGTGGTAACTCATGATTATGTTGTAAAAGTAGTGAAATTGCATAAAGGTTCATATAAGATACAATTTGTGGAAAGTCAAGATTCTATTATGATGTTGGGGACTATTGAGGACATTTTAGTGATTAACATATGAGGGCTCATTTACAATGCCAAACTTTGTAGATGCTATCTAGGTATTTGGGTTGTGAACTTTAGAGTATAGTTGCAAGTGGTTTGCTACCTAACTTTCCCTTGCTTGTGTGCAAATCTAGTTGATGATGTAATTTGTAAGATTTTGATAAAAAACTAACATGTTAGGGTAATGTCAATGGCGCGAGTACCTTATATTAATGCATTTATTAGATTCTATTAGTTGGTACAAATGAAGCAATGATGTGTTACACCCCATTGTGTTACTACTTATTTACTTTTACTTAGTTGGGTGAAAATGGTTTAAATGAATGTATTTATGCTTTATGTATCTTGAAAAAATTATGAATAAATGTTTTATTCCATTTGATGTTTTATAATGATTCTGACTATGAAATATATATTATGCAAATGAATGTATTATTTTTGGCTAACTACTATTGCAATGTACTAAGTTGGATGCAGGAACAGATTCAAGCCTCTCGAAGAGAGATGAAGTATCACTTAGGAGAACTTGGTCTAGTAACCCTTAATAAGCCTAATTGAGCTTTCACACTCTCGCTTCTAGTTTGGTCAAATTGGGTCTATAGCTTGGGAATGGTAAGTTACTTTTAGTTCTGTTTGTGCTTGATTGGAATAGGTTATGGTTTTATCTGTGAACATTCTTGATTTGGGTTAAAAGTGTTTGAGTCTTCTTGTAAATGTGAGTTTTTCTTTACATGTTTATATTTAATTGATGAGATATATACATAAAATGAATATATATGTATATATGTAGTTGTCTACGATAAAATCATACACATGAGTAAATACATGCATGAGTATACGTAGATAGACATATCTACGCATGCTCATTGATGATTACCCATATGCATGGAAATATCGATTGGACAGAGGTGATATATATATGTATATATACACTTCGTGTATATATGTCGATTGATTGGTTTGGGAATATGAGTTTTAAATGTGAGGATATGATATATATAAAATATGAATATATACATTAATATATGCATATGTATTTACATTAGCAAAAGCGTACATACAAATATATATATATATATATATATATATATATACATATCTATGCATGTATTAATATTATGTGGAATATATAAATATGTGTAAATGTATTCAAATATCCAATAAAACATTATATAATCTTATAAGATGATATATCTATATGTTATCATTTTGTATTGTGTCGAAAAAACTTATTAAGCATGCAATATATAGTGCAATGCATATGGTAAAATACAAAGCGCAACAAACAAAGGAAGGCACATATATTAATGAAATTGTATAAAAGATTAAAGTGTTGTGTAAAGCATGCAAAATCAATGCTTAGTTAAAGCTCATGAAGTTAAAAGTAAATCAAATTTATGAACTGCAAAGACTTAGTCAATACTAAGAATGTAGTGAGGAATACAATGTGTAAACCATATTTGACTTGGTCTTCAAACTACAAACACCAGAATAGGGGTGCATGATAATATGTGGTGCCAAAATATGAACTTAGCTTACATTTAGAAGTCTGTTTTGAGTTTATTCTCCAGCTTATAAGGTAGAAAGAATAATTCAAGAGTAATGCTAGTTGAAGTAAGTCAATTTGTGGAGCTTTTTAACCTTGTATTTCTGAGTGAATAACCTGCTGTCCTGTGGAGTAGGTGGTTGGTTGTGCATTTGTTCTAAGTCATTGTTTAAGAATTCACCATCTTTCTTTTATCATGCCGAGTTGACTCTTTTGCTTGAGAAGTGGCATGTTTGTGAGCTTGTTTTCATCCATAAGTTGCTCAAGTTTTTGTATAAATAGAGGAGCATTCTCCATCATAGGGGATGCATTATGCATTCTTGATGCTAATTTTTTGAGTTATTATTATGTTGCTTAGTTGAGTTCTTAGAGATTTGGGAGAGTTTTGGAGAGAGTAAGTGAGAAAGTTGACAAGTTGCAAGCTGATTTGGTGAAGTCTAAGCTAGGAATCTAGTTTGATCTTTTGAAGCATTGCATATACAAACATACTGATTTCTACTCCATTATGCATTTTATGTTTTAAAAAGATTGTATGACTTGTTTTTCTTGTTTGGAAAAGTATGTTCAACTATTTTATTATGAATTGGTTATATTCTTTAGACAAGTATGAAAGATTCTTGATAAGTCTAGACTTGGGAATGCTATTGTTTGAATGTATGCATATAATCCATATTATGGAATGGGTGATTGCATTAGTAATATGTACTATATTAAGTTAATGCTACTTTGAATTACTTAAGTAGAAGTGTCATAGTAAATGTAGAGGTTAATAGGTTATTCCTAGGGTTAGAATAATCCATGGTGAAAGGGGACATCCTATGCATAGATTATGAATGTTCAATACAAATTGAGCTAGAAAGGTGGGTGAGAATGTGTCATCCACTCTAAATCCTAGGTGATGAATACTTTGGCCAAAGTAATGTAAGTTGCCACTGTTTACATTGTCAGTTCACTATGATTCAAGTTTACATACTAGGAAGGGAATGTCATATGTGTAGGTTGTAGCCATTGTGTGACAACTCTAGATATGTAGGACACAACACCAAACTCAGGGAAGGTCATTATTATTATGGAGTTACCAAACCAATCTCTTCGTCAAAGGGAGGGCCATCTTACCAGTTAGGTAGATGTGCGGGGGACCACAATAAGTCCATTTTTGGCGGAAAAGTGCTTGAGTGATGCTTCTCATCATCAGTAGGAAAACAAGATTTGATGGACACTTGGATCATTTGTATATCTTTTTCTAGTAAGCTCATATGAGCCATGTATGTATTTTTGTATCCATTTCTATGGAAACTTGTTAAAGAGAAATGTTATCATGAAATTATATAATATGAAATCAATGCATTGGAAAGTTAAAAATACTTTGTTATAATGCAATGGGAAAGTTTGGAATGATGATTATTTCAAATGTGCATGTTATCGTTATATTTGAAAAGATAAATTTTATTGCTTAAATGTTGACAACATAGTTTATTTACTTGAGGTAAAAACATAGTAAAAATTTTGAGTAGAACAATGGACATGTTACAGATGGTATCGGAGCTACCGGTTTCAGCTTTGGAACCTATGTGCTCACTATGTTTTTCCCCTCCAAAATTATATGAGTCTAATGTTTGAAAATTCTTGTGCAAGGATGGTGCGTCTCAAGATGACTGTAAGGAAGTTAGTGATTGGAAATGATCGCTACTTGAGGGACAAGAAGGAAAAGGAAGCCCTTGTTCAAACCATTGAGGGAACCAATCATGACAACGCCATTTGGCTAAGTGATACTGAGACTATCAGTCACACCCTTTCACGAATCAGTCAAGAGAAAAGAAGGATGAGAGAGGCTTCCAACTTCAACCATCTACCATCTGTTTCTCTGTCCAAATCAAACTCTTTATCACTTTCTAGGGGTATGCCCTCAGAATGTAGTGTTAGTACAACATTGATATTTAGGGACCATTGTGTTATACCTATGTCTGAAATTATTGTTATAGCCTCAAGTAATGAATCAAAGGGATATGTTCCCCAGAGTTATGTATCTGAAGATAAATCTGAGGGTTATTACCCTTTTGATGATAGATTTTAGCAAAAATTGGAGGGTTACACCTCACATAGTTATGTATCTGAGAGTGAATATGATTGACACTCTCCTCTTGACTATTTAAAGTCATTCAATGTAAATAGGATATTGAAATCCTTATGAATAAATGAAAAAGTTATTTTTTAATTAGCACTTGTGTATGAGATCCTCAATGAAATTTCTTATGTGTGAATATTTTATCTTTTGGAATGTTTTATCATACATAAAGTAAACCATGATAGGATCTAATTAAAGATGAACCTCCAGGTATATCTTTTACTTGAAACAATGGTTAGGACAAGAACTAATCTTAAAGGAAGTCAAGAAGTTGGACAAGGTCTAGATAATGCCTAAGCTAAAGTTGGAGCACATTTTGACAATCATGGCTGAAACAAGAGCAAGGATAGGAAACCTTGAACAAGAAGTGAGGGGAAAAGGAAGAAAGGAACAAGAAGTCCCAAATAATGAAGAAGTTCCCAACAATGAAGAAGGGGAGAATTCCTATGATCACATTCAAACTAGTGATCAAGAAAGTGATAGGACACAATCATATTCGGAGGGAACCAAAAGGAAGCATTTGGAAATTGAGTTATCTAGGGACATGAGAAAAATTACCCCTCTGAAATTTGAAGGAAGCACCAGCGAAGAAGAGGTTGAGGCTTGGTTAATTCAAATGGAGAATTACTTTGAAATAAGGAACTATTTTGAGGTCACTAAGGCTGTTTGGGGAGCCTTCTAGTTAGAAGGAGAAGACTCTAACTGTTGGATGAATAAGATGGAACTTGGTATTTGTTCCTTAAAATCAACTTGAAATGATTTTGTTGAGATTTTCTAAAAGAGGAGGCTACCCTAACTCTTCTTCGATCAAAATCTCATTGATTTCCAAAATCTGAAACAAGGAGATTCTTCAATAAATGAATACTAGGAGAAGTTCACTCATCTCTTGAGGTACGTACTAATGTACTGAAAAGATGAGTGATTTCTTATCAGGAAATTTATTATGGGTCTGAATGGTCAAATAGGTGGTGAGGTGGATGTACATGGTCTGACCACCATGGACCTAGGATATGAGAAGGCAATCAAGCAAGAGAAAAAGCTTAAAGCCATCTCAAAATACAGAGAGAGGAATTGAAAGAAGTTTGCTGGGCCTCAATTTAATCAAGCTCCAAAGAAGTTAAATGAGGGGTAGGAATTTCAAAGGCAAGGGGACAAGGGACCCCACAATAATTGGAATGACCCAAGGAAGGATCACCGAGGAAACAACTTTAACAACGACAAAAACAATAACTATAACAAAGCTAGAGGGAATGGTGGTAATTCTGTAAGGCCAATGAAAAAGAGGGGACCATTAAGGGGATGCTTTACATGTGGTGGGGATCATTTTGCTAATCAATGTCCCAATAGACCATTAGGATCACAACCACATGGTACCTCACTTCCTCCTCAATGGGATGCATTTCGGCAAAGGATCCATGCAACATTGGAAAATCGACAAGAAGAATACCAGATCACTTCGGTGGAAACTCTAGGTACTTTGTTTTATATACCTATTTCCATTCTTATTGATATTGGAGCCAATTTTTTTTTTTTCACCTAGAATAGCTAATCTAATTTCTAGAAATGCCAGTTTTATGGAAAATTCTTGGGTTGTAGTGTATGCAAACCAGACAATAGCAATAGTGGATCAATGTTTATTTGAGGCAAGGGTTGAAATTTTGAGTTTCTCTATGGAAGTAAACTTGTATGTAGATCCCTTAGGTTCTTATGATGTTATCTTAGGAATGAAATGGTTGTGGAAGCATAGAGCCAAAGCAGATTATCATACTAAAACAATATAGTGTTTAGATGATCTAGGTAATTGGGTGACGTTGCAAGGAACTCCTAGAGAAATCAAGTTGCAATAGATTTCTGATGTGCAGATGCATAGAGCAAAGAAGAAAGGTTGTCAACTCTTCACAGTCAAAATGGAGAAACTTAAGGAATGCAAAGAGTTCATATCTCAAGATGATGTATTTTATGGACCAAAAGACCCCCAAGATACTAAAGAAGGTGAAGTGGTGTAATCTGGAGAAATGGATATGGAGAAATATCCCTTCTTACGAAAATTTGTTGATGTATTTCTTGAAGAACTACCTGGATTGCCTCCCAAGAGTGTTTGATTTCTTCATCGACCTAGTACCAGGGTTGAAACCTATTTATAATGAAAGGACAGGGTGGATCTAAATTCAAACACACCAACTAACACCAATTCAAGTAGCCTTCAAAGCTCCAAACCCCAAACAACAGGGTTTTCACAATTTTCACCACTATCATACAAGCCCTAATTAGGCTTGATTTACAAAGGAAGTGCCTTCCAAACTTGCTGCACTCCTAATTTTATTTCAAAAAGTCTTAGATCAGACATAAAAAACACCAAATCAAATAGTTTTAACTTCCTATACGTAGATCTAAATACCAAACTTTGAAACCCTTACTCTAGGGCCGCCTATGCTCAATTTCATGAGGGTTTTTTGGAAACCAATTCTCCAAACCTCTTCTCACTATATCAAAGCCTCCAACATATCATTATAGGTCTGAATGGGCTTCAAAAACCTTCACCCAACTTGGATGACTTAGATTTCAACAAATCACTACCTAAAACCACCATTTTCACTCACAAATTCACTAAAAACACCTTGGGACAGCCTAGGGCTTTCTCAAGAAGGCATAAGAATGTATTTTTTTACCCTGAAACTTGGAGAATCTTGAATATTATGTCCTCATAGGAATTCAAATCAATTTTTATGATATTTCATTAGATAAATTAAGAGATATTGAATTTTGATTACCTGTTGCCCTCTTCAAATATGAACTTGACCGCCTAGAGTAAATTTGAAATATCTTGAGCAAAACGTAATGAAATTGAATGAAAAGAAAAAAAAATGATCTAGATTCATTCTTCCATAAAATAAAATGACTTCCCCTCAGGAATATGATCGTACAAGTCCGTACAACAACCTACAACAACTTTTTACCAATAATTTCTGAAAAATAATAGAGTTTTATTCATGATTTACCAATACAAAACAAACTCCTGCCTTGCCTCAAATTTTGTGTGGCCTTAATAAGGTGTTACATACCATAACCAATCAGTTTCAACTGATTCTTTATCTTCTTTCCTAATGGCGACCCTTCATCTTCCATTATGTGCATATTTGCAACATTTATGACATTTACACTTTTTTGCAACTTTTTACATTTTAACACTAATGACTCACAAATCAACCTATTACATAGAAAATGGTTCCATTTGACCTTATTTAATGTAAATAGACCCAAACTAATTCCAAAAGACCCTAACACCTATGCTTGACCTATTGACCTACATTTGAAAACTTGGGTGCCCTTGTACCATACTCCCCGCCAAAAGAATTTGAAGTCCCTTGAATACTTTGCTGCACCATTCATCTACTTGAACCTTCTTATCCTCTTGCTCTTCACTTTCCTTTGCACCTGGTAATCCCTTCCATCATGTAAAGTATTGGAAATTTTTTCCAATAGTGGCCTTGAACTTGCTCACAACTTGCCATTTATTCTTCACAAACTGTACTTTGATCTTCTTCTTGCCAAGAACTAATGGTGCACTTATACCTGTACCTGCAAACAAACTCATACCTTTTTCTCCTTGAACTATATTCTTCATCATCTCTGTTGCATGCTTGAACTCATCCTTTTTCTTTGACCAAACACTCATGTCTACCTTATTTTCAGTCTTCACATCCACCTTCAGGTTCTCCATTCTTGAAACCTCAGTGTAATCAGATTTATAGACCATTATCATGGCATATTGTAACTTCCTTCCAACCTCTTGTAAAATTAGTGGACATACTACTTCTCCAACCATGACCTCTCTAGGCCATTCTTTCCTTTCCATTGGCAACACACTTTCACTTCATCTCTCTCACTTATTAGGGTCTTTAACTCATCTGATTCACAAAAATTTGTATTATCAGACTCACACACTTCTTGTCCCATCAATGGACAATGCACTATCTCTTGCACAATCTCATCTTGCTTTTCTGACTTATCTTGTACCTTCTCAAGGAGTTCTTCCTTAGCCTCCTTTGTCTCAAATTCTGACTCCATCTTCTCTTCCTCTTTCCTTTCTATCATTGCATCATGCTGCAATACTGCTATCTTGTCATCTTCAAGCCCTGAATGGCTTCAGCTTTTGCTTCCTCTTCATCCTCTACCTGCACAAATTATTTCTTACCACACATAATTACCCTTTGCTGCTTTATCCTGTCCTTTTTCCATCAATGGTTCCAATGTAAATGAAACCCTGTCCTTCTTGATCTGATATGTATTCTACCTTCCATCATATAGGGCATACCTATCATATATCCATGGTAACCATAACAAAAAATGACATACATTCATAGGTACCACATCACATAGGATCCTATCTCTATAGCCAAAAATCTCAAATTCTAAAAATTATTGCTCCTTAACCAAGAAAGAAAGTCCACCAGTTAAACAAGAAACATAATAAGGATTCTCATGAGGTAACCTTTCGAAATTTAACTTGTCTACCATTTCTTGTGATACCATGTTATCCAAACTACCTAAATCCACCATTACCTTACATAACTTTCCTTGAAACTTGCATCTGGTCTCAAAAATTTCCTTCCTCCATAGCATCTCCTTCTCTTCAATCAACGCTCTGGTTCCTTTTGCCATGTTGTACTTTCAACTTCCAATTGTCTTCTTCTTCAACCTTTAACTCTTCACCTTCAAAGATATAATACCTAAAGATCTGATACCAATTGATGCAAGGAAAGGGTGGATCTAAATTCAAACAAACCAACTAACACAAATTCAAGTAACCTTCAAAGCTCCAAACCCCAAACAACAGGGTTTTCACAATTTTCACCACTATACTACAAGCCCCAATTAGGCCTGTTTACAAAGGAAGTGCCTTCCAAACTTTCTAAGCTCTTAATTTTATTTCAAAAAGTCTTAGATCAGACCTCAAAACCATCAAATCAACTAGTTTTAACTTCCTATATGCAGATCTAAATACCAAACTTTGAAACCCTTACTCTAGGGCCGCCTATGCTCAATTTCATGAGGGTTTTCTGGAAACCAATTATACAAACCTATTCTCACTATATCAAAGCCTCCAAAACATCATTGTAGGTCTCCCTAGGCCTCACAAACCTTCATCCAACTAGGATCACTCAGATTTCAACAAATGACTACCTAAAATGACCATTTTCACTCACAAATTCACTAAAAACACCCTAGGATAGCCTAGGGATTTCTCAAGAAGGAAGAAGAACATAATTTTTTACCCTGAAACTTATATAATCTTGAAGATTATGTCCTCATAGACATTCACACCAGTTTTTATGATATTTCATTAGATAAATTAAGAGATTAAATTTTGATTGCCTGCTGCCCTCTTCAAATCTGAACTTGACTGCCTGGAGTAAATTTGAAATATCTGGAGCAAAACGTAATGAAATTGAATGAAAAAAAAATGCTCTAGATTCATTTCTCCATCAAATCCAATGACTTCCTCTCAATAATATGACTGTACAAGTCCATACAACAACCTGTAACAACTTTTTATGAGTAATTTCTAAAAAATAACAGAGTTTTATTCATGATTTACCATTACAAAACAAACTCCTGCCTTGCCTCAACTTGTGTGAGGCCTTAATAAGGTGTTACATACCATAAATAATCAGTTTCAACTGATTCTTGATCTTCTTTCCTAATGGTGACCCTTCATCTTCTATTATGTGCATATTTGCAACATTTACACTTTTTTGCAACTTTTTACATTTTAGCACTAATGACTCACAAATCAACCTATTACATAGAAAATGGTCTCATTTGACCTTATTTAATGTAAATAGACCCAAAATAATTCCAAAAGACCCTAATACCTATGCTTGACCTATTGACCTACATTTGAAAACTTGGGTGCACCTGCACCAATTTCCAAAGTACCTTATAGGATAACCACAATGGAATTAATGGATCTTAAGGCACAGTTGGAGGAGTTATTGTCCAAGGGATTGATAAGACCCAATGTTTTACCCTAGGGAGTGCCATTGATCTTTGTGAAGGATGGTACGTTACACTTATGTATAGATTATTAGATGCTTAGCAAAGCTACAATAAGGAATAAGTACCCATTGTCATGTATCGATGATCATTTTGATCAAATGTGAGGAGTGACAGTGTTATTGAAGATTGATCTACAATTAGGTTATCATCAACTGAGAATCAAAGACGAAGACAATTTCAAAACTGCTTTCAAGACTAGATACAATCATTAAGAGTTCACGGTCCTACCCTTTGGACTTACGAATGCACCTGCAACACTCATGAACCTAATGAACAATGTATTTAGGGACTACTTTGATAGGTTTGTATTATTTTTCTTGGATGATATCTTAATCTATTCCAAGAATGAAGAAGAGAATTGTAAACATTTAGAGATTGTTCTCCAACGATTAAGAGAGCATAAGCTATATGGAAAACTCTCTATGTGTACCTTCTTTCAAAAGGAAGTGTAGAACTTGGGTCACATAATTTTAGCTGATGGGATTGTAGTTGATCCATCTAAATAAAAATGGTGCTTGAATGGTTAGTACCTAATAGTGTACAAGAGGTTAGAAGTTTTATGGGTTTAGCTGGTTACTATCAGAAGTAGGTTGCAAACTTTTCTAGTATAACTTTTCCTATTACTTCATTACAAAGGAAAGGGAAGAAGTTTGAGTGGTTAGAAAAATGTCAAGCAAAATTTGACCTACTCAAGGAGAAGTTGACTACCACACCGATATTGAAGGTACCTGATCCAGAGGGAAACTTTATTGTCATTACCGATGCATCAGATGAAGGTTTAGGAGGAGTTTTGATGCAAGAAGGGAAAGTCAGCTTATGAGTCAAGGAATCTGAAGCCTTATGAAAAAATTATGCATTGCATGATTTGGAGTTAGCAACAGTTGTCCATGCATTGCAAATGTGGAGACACTATTTGTTGGGAAATCCTTTTGAATTGAAGTCTGATCACCACGGTCTGAAGTATTTATTTACCCAACCCAATCTGAATGCATGACAAAGGAGGTGGTTGGAGCTGATATCAGACTATGACTTCAATATCAACTACATCAAGGGAAAAGAGAATTGGGTTGCCGATGCCCTAAGCCGCAGGAGGCATATCACTTCAATGGTATCGATTAAAACTAACTTTAAGGGATAGGTATTGCCAAAATCCAAGGGCGACGAATTTTATGAAGTCAAACAAGCACTCTCGAATAATCCACAAGATGCAAGGTAAAATGGATTTCACTTTGAACCTAATGGATTAATAAGGTTTATGGGGAGAATTTATGTACCTAATTCAGAAGAGTTAAGGAACTTGGTGTGGAAAGAAGTTCACAATGCACCATACTTTGGACATCCTGGTGTGACTAAGATGTTGGTTGACGTGAAGCCATTGCATTTCTGGAATGGAATGAAAGGGGGTGCTACAAGATTTGTTGCAAGATGCTTAGAGTGTCAAAGGCTAAAGGAAGAACATCATCACCCTGTAGGTCTTTTGTATCCTCATGATGTTCCCGAAAGTAAGTGGCAAGTCATTAGAATGGACTTTATGCAAGGTCTTCCTATGTCAAGCAATAAGTATAATATCATTCTAGTGGTGGTGGATAAGCTTACCAAGGTAGCACATTTTATTCCAAGGAATTTAACTAATGGAGCTCTTTTTATAGCTCAAAAATTTATACAAGAGGTGTTTAAGTTGCATGGGATTTCTAAGAAGATTATCTCAAATAGGTATGCTTGTGTGACATCTAGCTTTTGGAAAAAAATTTTCTCCTCACTTGGGACTCAGTTGAACATAAGTTCAACGTATCATCTGAAAACAGATAAAAAAATTGAAAGGGTCAACCAAGTGATTGAAGATCTATTGAGGATGTATTGCATGGATCAACAATATAAGTGGGAAGATTATCTACTATTGGTTGAATTTTCATATAACAATTCTTATGATTCTGCAATCAAGATGGCTCTAGTCGAAGCATTGCATGGCAAAAAATGTCAAACTCCTATAAGCTAGGATAAGCTAGAGGATAGGATAAGCCTTGGGCCAGAGATGTTATAAAAAATGTAGGAGCAAGTTGGTATTATTAAGCAGAGGCTAGTAGAAGCCAATGATAGATAAAAAAGCTATGTAGATTCCAAGCGGGTACCCAAAAATTTTACAGTAGGGGAAAAGGTGTTGATGAGAGTTAAACCTCATAAGAGTTCCATCAAGTTTGGAAATTCATCCAAGCTAGCTTTGCACTACGTAGGTCCTTTCGAGGCTCTCGACGAAGTAAACTTTGTTGCATACCAAATTGTATTGCCACTAGGTCTTTCCAAGATGCATAATGTGTTTCATGTCTCATACCTTAAGAAGTATGTACTGAGGGATAACCATGCTATTGATTGGAATGATTTATTGGTAATGGACCTTGGAGTGGTAACAATTGAGCCTCTCACGGTGCTTGAAACACACAAGCTTCATTTACATAATAGAGAGGTTTTGCAATGCAAAGTCCAGTGGGACCAGTATGCAGAAGATTTTGCCACTTGGGAAGACTATGTTGAGATAAAGTAGAGGTTTCCTCATGTCTTGCATGCTTTTGAGAATTCTTGAAAATTATTTTTTTATGTTTATATTTATAGATTATGTTTATGTCTACTACTAGGACGATGATTCACAAGGGGGGATATGTTACACTCCGTTGTGTTACTAATTTACTTTTATCTAGTTGGGTGAAAAAGATTTAAATGAATGCATTTATGCTTTATGTATCTTTGAAAAATGATGAATAAATGTTTGATTCCATTTGATGTTTTATAATGATTCTGACTATGAAATATATATGATGCAAATGAATGTATTGTTTTTGGCTAACTACTATTGAAATGTACTAATTTGGATGCAAAAACATATTCAAGCCTCTGAAAGAGAGGGAAAATATCACTCAAGAGAAGAAATTGGTCTAGTAACCCTTAATAAGCCTAACTAAACTTTCACACACTCACTTCTAGTTTGGTCAAGTTGGGTCAATAGCTTGGGAATGGTAAGTTACCTTTAGTTTTGTTTGTGCTTGATTGGAATAGGTTATGGTTTTATCTCTAAATGTTCTTGATTTGGGTTAAAAGTGTTGGAGTCTTCTTGTGAATGTGTGAGTTCTTTATGTGTTTATATTTAATTGATGAGATTTATACATAAAATGTGTATATGTACGTGTCTACAATAAAATCATACACATGAGTAAATACATACATGAGTATACATAGATAGACATATCTACACATGCTCATGGGCGGATTACCCATATGCATGAGAATATCGATTGGAAGGAGGTGACACATATATATAATATATATACAGTTTGTGTATATATGTTGATTGATGGGTTTAGAAATATATGTGTTTTAAATGTGAGGCGATGATATATATATATGAATATATATTAATGTTTGCATATGTATTTACATTAGCAAAAATGTACATATATATATGCATGTATTAATATTATGTGGAATATACATAAATATGTGTAAATGTATTCAAATATCGAATAAAGCATTATATAATCTTATAAGCTAATATATATATTATATATTATCATTTTGTATAGCATTGGAAAAGCTTATTAAACACGTAATATATAGTGCAATACATATGGTAAAATACAAAGCGTAACAAACAAAGGAAGGCACATATATTAATGACATTGTATAAAAGATTAAAGTGTTGTGTAAAGCATGCAAAATCAACACTTAGTTAAAGCACGTGAAGTTAAAGTAAATCAAATTTATGAATTGCAAAAACTTAGTCAATACTAATAATGCAGTGAGGAATATAATGTGTAAACCATATTTGACTTGGTCTTCAGACTGCAAACACCAAAATAGGGGTGCAAAATAATATGTGGCACCAAAATATGAACTTAGCTTGCATTTAGAAGTCTGTTATGAGTTTATTCTCTAGCATATAAGGCAAAAAGAATGTCAAGAGTAATGCTAGCTGAAGTAAGTCAATTTGTGGAGCTTTTTAACCTTGTATTTTTGAGTGAATAACTTGCTGTCCTGTGGAGGAGGCGGTTGGCTGTGCATTTGTTTTGAGTCATTGTTTAAGAATCCAATATCTTTCTTTTATCATGATGAGTCGACTCTTTTGCTTAAGAAGTGGCATGTTTGTGAGCTTGTTTTCAACCAGAAGTTGCTCAAGTTTATATATAAATAGAGGAGCATTCTCCATCATAGGGGACACATTATGCATTCTTGATGGTAATTTTCAGAGTTATTATTCTGCTGCTTATCCGAGTTCTTAGAGATTTGAGAGAGTTTTTGAGAGTTTTGGAGAGAGTAAGTGAGAAAGTTGAGAAGTTGCAAGATGATTTGATGAAATCTAAGCTAGGAATCCACTTTGATCTTTTGGAGTGTTGCATATATAGGCATGTTGACTTCTACTCCATTATGCATTTTATGTTTTGAAAAGATTGTATGACTTGTTTGGAAAAGTATATTGGACTATTTTATTATGAATTGGTTATCTTCTTTAGACAAGCATGAAAGATTCTACTCCATATTATGGAATGGGTGATTGTATTAATAATATGTACTATATTAAGTTAATTCTTTATTTGTGAAGTTGATTATAGAGTTACTTTGAATTACTTAGAAAGAAGTGTCATAATAAATGTAGAGGTTAATAGGTTATTCCGAGGGTTAGAATAATCTATGGTGAAGGGGGATAGACTATGTTGCAAGAATGGAAATATTGAAGGTGTTGTCATTGATGTCAATTGGTCAACTGGTTATCAACTAGTTGCCGTTGGCTGTATATGTCAAGAAAATTGTAATAAAGATATGTTACAGGTATTTAGTGGTTGCTCCGGGTTTTGGTATGAATTTTCTCCTAGGTTTATTTGGTTTAGACATGTTGTTCATGGTTGTTAGAAGATGCTATATCCAAATTTTTGGTTATTGATTCGTTGTACAGTGCAAGTTGTGTTCACCAGTTGTAAACTGTGGTTTTTGTGTTTTTGGTTGAGGTCCAAGAGAAATGTTGTTGTTCTGGATTTCTGTTTGATGAAGTCTTATGACTTGCGGTTCTAAAGTTGAGTTGCTTTGATTCTATTGAAGATAGTTTTAGCATTTGGAAGATTTGTGCTTAATGGTTATACGTGTTTTACACTGGTTTGGCCGACCTTGTGTTAAATACTATTTTCAAGGTTGATGAAGTGTGTTGGATATTTCTGGGTCCTTTGAAGTGTGTGCTTGGGTCGCCCTCATTCTAATTCCACCCTAGGATGTTTTGGAATTGAGGTAATTTAAATTTGAATTTGGATGGATGACTTTAGATATGTTTCAAAGTTGAAGATGGTATAAATACAAGATGAGTTAGTGGTGAAGAAATATACAAGAGCAAAGAAGAAGAGTGATAAGAGAAAAGAGAAAATGCAGATATATGTGACAATGATTCTATTCAATGAGTGTGTGTGATTGGAGTGTGGCAGATCAGTGCGAAGCTTCATGCTGAGTTTTCAGATACAGTGAGAAGAAGGTGAACTCTATCATCCATGCATGTCTACAAGTCATTGTGGTGGAATCCTTTGTTGCATTAGGATTGTAGTCTCTTTGTAACAAGTATTCTTTTTTATTTTTTGTATCTCTGTGGTAGTGAGCCCTTTGGGTTGTTAGCCATGTTGGACAATGAGTCCATATTTTGGCAGTGAGAATTATTTCAAGCAGTGAGCCTCTTGTTATCGGTTTTGATATTCTCTATAGTGAGTTAATCCTCATCGTGGTTTTTCCCTCATTGGGTTTTCCACATAAATCTAGTGTTATTGTATTTGTGTGTTGGATTTAAGTTTTTGCATTGGAATTTGATGATTAATCATTTAAGAAATATTAAGAATTAGTTTTTATGATTGAATTAAATGTTTAATTCTGTGACAAATGATTCACCCTCTCTCAGTTTTCCTATTCAACAATTGGTATCAGAGCTTGGTTCCTTGGTGAAGAGCTTAACCACTTGAGGAAGGTTTGGGATGGCTGGAAAAATGGTTTATGATTATCCGAGGTTCAATGGAACTAATTATGGTATTTGGCAAGTATTGATGGAAGAATATCTAGAGTATTGTGGATATGATGTGGAGAAAGCTTACAAGAATCCTTACACTCCTACTAATAGTCCAAGTACCCCTGATGAGATCAAAGAATATGAGGTGAAGACTAAGGAAAAATACATCTTGAAGAATAGTCTGGTACATTCCAAGTTGATTACGGTACAAAATTTGAAGACTGCTAAGGAAGTATGTGATGCTTTGGAAAGAGCACACGATGGTGATGAAAGAGTTAAAGAAGTGAAACTACAAAACTTGGAGACACAGTTGATCTTCTACATATGTCTAAAGATGAGAATGTTAAAGCTTATGTACATAAATTAGATGAGATAGTGGCTGGAATATGAGGACTTGGTGCTACTATAGATGAAACCAAGATTGTAAAGAAGATTCTCAGAACTCTTTCTGATGGTTACAGTGAGAAGGTGAGTGCTATTGATCAAACTATAGATTATAAGACCTATACTAAGGATTTGTTGTTAGGATTTTTGACATCATATGAGATGAGAAATCCGAGTCTAAGGAATGGATGCAAATCAGAAACTACTTTTAAAGCTACAAAAGCTGAAGATCTTGATGAAAAAAACTTTTATGAAATAGAAGCTATCTTTGTAAGAAGGATGAGGAAAGGCTCTAGTAAGTATGAAGGTAAGTTTCCCTTTAAATTCTTTAGTTGTGGAGAAATAGGTCATTATGCTGCAAAGTGTCTAGAAAAAGTAAAAGGAATAAACAAAGATATGAGAAAGAAAAGAAAAGAAAGAAGATTATCAGAGCTTATTATGTAAATGAGAATGCTATTATATCTGACAAGGATTTAGAATATGAATATCTTGATGACAATGAATGCTTGTTCTTGACGATTAAGGATGAACCTACTTCTACTAATTCTAAAAAATAGGTAAAGGAAAGCCTTCTAGAGAAGGAGAAAAATGAAGGTATGGTTATCTCTGCCCTACATGCTAAACAAGAGAAAAATTATTGGATAGTTGATAGTGGTTGTTCACATCACATGACTAGTGATAAAAGTAAGTTTGTTAATCTTTAAAAATATAATGGAGGCTTGGTTATGTTTGGAGATGATATTGGTGCTAAAATTTGTGGGATAGGTTCAATAAGTTTTAATGCTAAGAATCATATTGATGATGTCTACTATGTTAAGGGTTTAAGACATAATTTGTTGAGTGTTGGTTAGATGTGTAGAAAAGTATATAATCTTGTGTTTAAGGATGAAAGATGTGAGATCCAAAAAGGATCTAGGACATTGATTGCTACAAGAAAGAAATTTGAGGGGAATATCTATCAACTTAAGGGTGCTGATGGATGACGATTTATGAATTAGATTAATGACAGTTGGTTATGGAATAGGAGAATGTGTCATATGAATTTTTATAACTTTGCAAGGATTAGTGTTGTTTAGGCCATGAGAGATTAACCGAGAATTACAAATCCTATTAATGCTATTTGTAGGAATTGTTAGTTTGAAAAGAAAGCAAAAAAGCATTACAGATCAAAGGAATAGTCTACTACCGAACTACTAGATTTAGTTCAAACAGATCTCTGTGGTCCTACAAGAGTAATAAGTCTACTTGGTGAAAGGTAATTTATGCTTTTAATTGATGATTATTCTAGATATACACAGGTTACATTTCTTAGAGAGAAATCAGATGCATTAGATAGATTCAAGGCATTCAAAGCTATGGTTGAAAATGAAGTGAACATGAAAATAAAATGCTTATGGTCTAACATAGGTGGATAATTCACCTCCCATTAGTTTAATATGTTTTGTGAAGTGCATGGAATAAAGAGACAATTATCTACTTTGAGAATTCCTCAGTAGAATGATTTTGTTGAAAGGAAAAATAGAACAATTCAAGAGGCTGCTAGATCAATGATTATTGAGGCTGGTTTATCAGAAGTCTGTTGGAAAGAATCTATTCATATTGCTGTTTATGTATTCAATCAAGTTCAAGCAAGAGAAAACAGTACAAAGACTCCCTATGAGCTATGGCATGGAAGAATTCCTACTATTAAATACTTTAAGGTATTCAAAAGCAAATGTTATATTAGAAGAGATGAAGAAACTTTGGGAAAGTGATGCAAGAAGTGATGAAGGCATTTTCCTTGGATATTCTACTAAAAGCAAGGCATATAGATGTTTCAATAAAAGATTGAGAAATATTGTAGAGAGTTCAAATGTCAAGGTTGATGAGACAATGAAGAATTCCATTGACATTGATGGATATGTATCTGATGAACAAGATTGTGTAAAAATAGAAGAAATTGTGGAAGAATAGGAAAAAGATGAGCAAGAGAAGTAGGATGAACAAAATGAAAGATAAGAAGATGCTCCGGTGATGTCCTCTAAGACACCTATATATGTACATAAGAATCAATCAGAAAGTCAGATTATTGGTGACAAGACAAGAGGTGTATTAATTGGAAGTAGAGCTGTTGCTGAAGTGAATCTATGTTTACTTTATGAGATTGAACCAAAGACTGTAAGTGAAGCATGTAAAGATGAACATTGGAAGGAAGCAATGAAAGAAGAAATTATGCAGATTGAGAATAATCATATTTGGGAATTAGTCCCAAGACCGGTAGACAAAAAAATCATTGGATCAAAGTAGGTATTCATAAATAAGTTGAATGAGAATAGAGAAGTGGTTAGAAACAAAGAAAGGCTTGTGTATAAGGGTTACTCACAAGTTGAAGGCATAGATTTTCAGGAAAATTTTGCTCCGATTGCAAGAATGGAAGCTATAAGGATGTTCTTGGCATTTGTTGCTCATAGAGACTTTAAGGTCTATCAGTTGGATGTCAAGTCAACATTTTTGAATGGTGGGCTAGAAGAAGTCTACATGGAACAGCGAGAATGATTTTGGTTGATAGATCAATAGGATATGGTGTACAGATTGAAGAAAGCTTTATATTGATTGAAGCAAGATCCTAGAGATTGGTATGTGAGGTTAGACATGTATTTGATTCAACAAGGTTTTAACAAAGGTACAATAGATAGTAATCTGTACTTTAAGATTGAAAATGATGAAATATTGATTGTAGTTGTGTATGTTGATGATATTATCTTTGGAGGAAATGAAAATATGTGCAAGATGTTTGCGGAAGAGATGCAAACAGAATTTGGAATGTCTATGTTTGGGGAGATGAGTTTATTTCTTGGGCTACAGATTAATCAAACAGAGAAAGGAATTTTCATTTCGTAGTCTAAGTATGTGAGAGATGTTGAAGAAGTTTGGGATGGATTGTTCCAAACCGACAAGTAATCCTATGGTGATTGGTTGCAAATTGGGTAAATATGGTAATTCACCTAAGGATGATAGAGAAAGTATAGATCTATGATTGGTGGACTATTGTATTTGACTACTAGTAGACTAGATATCATGCATGTTGTCTATCTTGTGGCTAGATTTCAAGAAGATCCTAAGGAAACACATGTTGTTAAAAGAACACTCTGGATTATGGATTATGGTATCCTAATGATACTAAATTTACACTTAATGCCTATACAAATGTGGATTGGGTTGGATGTGTAGATGACAAAAAAAGTACAAGTGGTGGTGCATTCTTTCTTGGATGCAAATTGGTGGAATGGTCGAGTAAAAAGAAAGATTTAGTCTCCTTGTCTATTGCTAAAGTTGAGTATATTGTTGTTGCATCTTACTGTAAACAAGTTCTATGGATGAAACAAATGATTTGCTTTAGATTAGCTCACATATGTTGTACCTTTGTGTATTATAATTTTTATGTGTTTGATTAAATATGATGTGATCTCCTATACTGTGTTGCTTGGCGTGTCTTTGTGTTTGTTAGTTTTCTTTGTATGACCCTTTTTGTTCTCGTTGGCACAAGGATACAAAGAAAATGAATTTATCATGAAATCCATATATTTATATCTCCACTCTTCTTTATATCATGAACATTTTTTTTATCTTGTGTTTTCCTATTGGCTACGATGCAAGGCGTTGAGGAATTTAGTCCTCTTCCATGTTGACCCAAAAGATTCATTTTGTCATCTCTATGTGTCTTTCTTCCATCATGTTCTAGTTCTACGGGTATCTAGGGGAATGATGCCAATTTTGAGCATAATAATATTATATAATATCAAAGGTCTGTACTAAACCCAAATCCATGGATCCTTTATGTGTCATCATTTATCTTGTTATGTGGCTTTGTCTTGGGGGAAACCCCTTGTCACGAGTTAGCTCTATTAGGAACATATCATTGGCATAGGGTTTTCCAATAAGCTCCCATGACCATTATTTTCATGTTGCATATATTGTCTTAATCTACCTTAAAGGCAATTGCTCACAATTGGTGTTAGCAATTAATTTAAGGTAGGGGCATGTATTCCATTGTGTGCTTCACTTTTTTTACACTTGCTGAATTTGGTGATGTGTTGGCTTGGAATTTTGATAAAAATTTTCAGCGCCTTATCAGAGTTATTGAGACTATAACTCTTGGTATGGTTGACATGGGATCACACCTAGTGAATATTGGTCTTCACTAGCCCTTGTGTGTTTAGATCATTTGCTACTTTTAGAAAGCTCACCTAACGAATACTGAAATTCTCTAACCTATGATGCTTTGGTTCATGGTTCTCCTAAAAAATATCATATTTTTTTATCATGTGACTCATGAATGCCTTGGGTATGGATCCTAGTAAGATTTTTGTGGAGCTTACTAGTATGTGATTGCCATACCCCTTTTTCATGTTTACATTGTGTTTGCATCATTTCTACATCGTGTTTACATCATGTTGCCTATTTTTTTCATTGTGTCTATGTTTTTTTATGTTATGTTATGTCTTCATCATGTTTTCTTCATGTTTTTCATACTTTATTACATCTTTAATGTGTGTTCCTTTATCCTTATGTTGTCTTGCTACAAAATCTTAAATCCTGGGGGATAGTGCATCCCCTAGATTCAATGCCATCCTATCTCTTCAATATTTGGATAATTGAACCCCTCTTGACCTATTTGTACTTTAGTGTGTCTGAGCATAAGTTCATACTCTCACTAAAGTGGGGGCTAAATGTAGCATCAAAATTTTTCACCCTTGAAAATTTCACACTAGGTTTAGCTCCCCCTATGTGCTTGGACCTAATTATGCATTTAATCACCCATTTTACAAACATCTTCAAAAAATCAAACAATGAGAAATATAAATAAGAATTTAATATTTTCTCCGACACTTTGGGCCCCGATAAGAATGGGTTTGGTCTAGGATAGACCATGCCCTAGACCACCTCTTTTTGGCTCCAATTTGAATATGTCAGTGTCAGTATTTTATTATTTAAATTTATAATGTCAATTATCGCCTATCGATATTTGATATTTTGGAAATTAGAAGAATTGCATATAAATACAAAGTATTTTTATTATTTCAAACACTAGCAATTTTGGAGAAGTATTTAATATTACTGTTAAGAACTCAAGTGCAGTCAAGAGTTGAATTATCAACATTTTAGTAGTATTCATTCATATCAAGCATCAATCATCTTTTTATGTTTGTTCATGTTTTGTGATCATTTATTTATGAGCACTAACACTTATAGGACTTCAATCAATCTAATCAAATTATCCTTGAACGTGATAAGTATATGAATTTATTCCATCAAGGAATGTAGATTTGAGTGGTGAATTGAACCAATTTTTTAATGATTACTTGTTATCATTTAGCCTCTACTGGACCAAGGGTAAGCTCTCTTTATACATCATCATAACCATTATGGAGGTAGAAATACCAAAACGGGGTTTGAATTAGGCAAGAGCCTATATGACATAGCTCTTCTCTCTCTATCATGTGTGTAGGTTTTTAGATATGAAGATATTTGGAGGGAAATAAAGGACTAATTGCTCATTAGTGCATTCAAGCCTACAAGTTATCAAGACAAGGAAAATGGATTTTCTCATCAATAAACAAGGTTCTGATAGTGAGCCTCGAAGGACAAGAGCAACAAATTAGAGAACTCAAGCCTGTGAAATCATATCTTAGAAAACAAGAGGACAATCTAGGGTGCACCATGCCCTAGACTAGCCAATTCAACTTCAAATTTATATACCAAGCTCCTTTGTGTCTTTTTTCTATATTTTTAGATTATGTTATAGTCTTGTTGCATTTAATTGCTCAAAAAAACATAACAGACTACCACATTTTCATAGTTTACCTAGGAACATCATTGCATATTCAAATTTAGTCAATTTATCAATCATCACACACACCACAATCAATCAAACAACACCACAAAGAATAGAACTCTGATCCACCATTTTGACTCTTCCTACTAGGTTTGTAGTCAAGTGGATTTGAGATCATTTCTAATCCTCATCGAAAATTGGGATAAATGTGATTTAGGACCTAGATCCCTTTTCCCAATCAAACATCAATAAACAAAAAAATATTTATACTTCTCTAGAATATTATCTTACTTTTAGTGCAACCAAAAAAGTGATTAACACTATAATCTCATGTTGAAGATAATTAACATAGTACAATAAACCTTGATTTGAAAAGTAAGTGTATACACTCAAAATTGATCTAGAGAATATTAATTAAATATTGATTATTTAATTAATAAATTTTTATTCCTCTACTATATAAATAAATCAAATATATTTACATATTTCCTTTCATCTTAATTCTTCTATTCCAATTCACCTCTTTCACGATTTAATTAAAATGAGAAAATCTAAATAATTTGTTTTATTTTAATTAACTTTCTTCTCACTTAATTCAAATTTTTAAATTTAAATTCCATCACATTTCTACATACTTTTCTAACCACCTTCCACCTCACCCTCCAACTCACCATGTGTCACATGAAAATGATTATTATTATTTTCTAAATTAGATAATTATTCTCAACAATTTAACCACCTTGAGGACACATAGCTCCTTCATACAAATGATACGCTCTTGCACTTGGTAAAATGGTTTTATTAAAGGGAACATTTACCTTGTTTTCTCCATCCTCTTCATTCTTCTCCATCGGATTCTCAAGATTAAATCTTGATCACTCATGGCTGCCAACTCACCCAATGCCTTGGAAAAATATATAAATTGAGCCCAATTTACAACTTTTTCAATAAGAAGCAATTGCATAATCTTACTTTGCAAAATTTTACTTGAGTTCTTAGAGCTTTATTTGCATTTTTAGCTTAGCATTTAGGATTAGTTATCAATTTTGTTGGGATCATGACTCCTTTAGGTAATTCATAGTTCAATTGAACATTTAGAATCAATTCTAATCTCATTAGCATAAGTATAGTTTTGCATTATCTTCCATTTCATATCATTTGCATGCAGCTCTACATTTCACCATATCACTTTATCATTCCATCTAGTAATCATCCAATCATGTAGATGTAGGTTTATAATTTGCATTGTAAATGGATAGGCTACTCATTTCTTAGATGACATCTCAGTGGTTTGAGCAAGAACAAGATCTAAGGGCATGAATTACTTAGACATTTGAGAATAGAGGAAGATGATAAGTTTTTAGGAAATTCTGTTATTAAATTATATTTGAGTAATTTGAATTTCCCTAATGAAATAATTTTCATCTAAGTGTGTTTGTTTTGATATAATTCACGCATATTTTATAACACACATAAATTGGCGCCCACTGTGGGGCCTAGCCCCTGTTATTTTGACATTTTCTAGAAGTTTTGTTTTGCAGCCTCAGACGTGAGTTTTTCTGGCGCAAATGCTTAATTCTTTGGCAATTGTGAAAGATTCTTTGGCGCTTTCACTGACTGTTCTGATGCTTCAGGGAGTTTTTATGGTGCTTTGACCCTTTTCTGTGGTGCTTCAGCCTAATTTTGTGGCCCTTTCAATTAATTCTGTTGCACTTTTGCTTACTGTTTTGGCGCTTTCATATGTTTCTATGATTTTTCCTGAGAATGAAAAATTAATGTTGGCTTTTCTATTTTGCAAGTTGCATAAAATACTATCAAAGACCTTGATGACACTCAAGAACGCTTGCCAAAGATAATCTATGAGAAACTACTAATGAATTTGATGCAGGGGCTGGATTTTATCTTTCCTTCTTGCTTAAATTAGGAACACAAATTAATTAGCAAGGAATGAACACCATGTTTACTACCTATTTGGAAGGGTAGGCATATGCTCTCCCCTTGACTGGGTGACCAAAAATCCAGACTCATTCTTTGTTAATCTACGAGTGTGTGTAGGGTATACGACAGGGGTTCTCTCTTTATTCATGTGGAATAAAGAGGATCAAACTATGGGTATACTCTCTCACTTTTGTTTATCCTAGAGAGCCTAGCTTGGGGAAAAAGTACTCACCCAAGGGAATGAATCAACAGGTAACACTCTAAATCCAAGAGTATTTTCAGCCAGGATATAAATGTGGATATTGGAGTAAACGCCAATATCATGCGGTTGGCTTTGAAGAGAAGGGCAACAATGGTCTCTCACCACGTTGGGTGAAATCCTATGAACGAAAATTCCTTACTAGAACCCTTGTTATAGAATTGGCCAAATCCTTTATCTATTTTCTTGGTACAACACTGGTTGGTGTGAAGGCATCCACATTCTCATAGTCTTTAGTAGAGATGTTCAGTCTACCATGGGAGTTTCATGGAGGCTAGAAGCTTGGTTGACTTGAGAAGAAAGTGAAATGTAAGGGGGAGCCTGTGTGGCCAAGCTTTTGAATTCATCCTCTAAAGATAAGTGTGGTTGGGGTAAAAACCATGTGGAATCCAAGAGAATATAGTCTATCAAAACCCTAGGGAATGTATGGTGTGTTTGATTGTGCTTGTAAAATTGTTTTCAAAACAAACCTCAAACGAAACTTTACACACTGGAAAAACTACAGAAACTGTGATTCAAAATACATCATCGTGGAATAAACTGTCCTTTTACCAAAAAAATAGAGAAATTAAACAAACTGGAAACAAACCGTTGCATTCCCCAGTTCAGTGCTTTCAGTGCTTTCTATTGCACTTTTACTAATTTTTTTGGTGCATCCATCCTCTGTTACAATGTTCCACTCTATTTGCCAGCACATCTGATCTTTTCTGTGGTGCTTTGACCTCAAAATCCTGTGGCACATTTTCCTATTTCTGTGGCGCACCTGAGCCATTCTGTGGTGCTTTGACCATTTTCTCTAGCGCTTCCAAGCCATTTTGTGGTGCATCTAAGCTTTCCTGTAGCACTTCTACCTTTTTAATGCTTCCACCAAAACATGAAAATAGAGAGTTGAATACCATTCCCATCCATCATTTTGAAACCAAAATTCCAGCATTTTCCCAGTGCAGAACCATTTTCAACCTCAACAAGAGTCTAAACATAGTTTTCACCCAATGGCTTTACGAAAAATTAAAATTCAAAAACCAAAACCCATAACTACTAGTCCAAAGGAACATCAACAATGTCTTTCCATGCTTTATGAATTTAGAGACAAATTTCTCTTCAATTTTTACAGAAAAGCTTCAAAGAACAACCCCAGTTTATATTCATTCTATTATTGCCAAAATCCAAGACTATTCCAAAGGTTCAAACATCTTGTTTAGGAGGGAAATTCACTCACCATTTCACAATTGCAACCAAAATTTCAAAATATCCTAAAGTGTGGAATTATCCTTTAGAGTCCAAAACTTTGTTGAAATTAACTTATCCAAGTGAAACATTTTACCTAAAATTTGATCAAACATCTAAAAGTGCCCATCATCATCAACATCCCAAATTTGATAGTAAAGTTGAGTTTCCCCATCAAGGTTTCTATCCTCCATCTTGGAAACAATACACTTTATATCAAATTTTGTCACCTTGGTTACATCAAAAAAATTCATCATTCTATTCAACCTAGGTATTTTCCTTGGCATCCTCAAATAACGATAAAATACTAGCAAACCTTAATCACTTGCATGCCCATTTTAACAAGGTCCCAAAAAAAAAAAAATTAAGGACAAAGAAACTGAACCTCCACATACCATGGCTGAACTAGAGGAAAATCCTTTTCATAAGATTTCCCAAAAAGAAACAGATGAGATAACAAAAGAAGATGTTGAACAAGCAAATCAAGACCCCAATTTCCATAGATTCCTAGAAAAAGTCTTTGAAAAAGATGGGGAGAAATACCTTTTGATGTTAGCCAACCAAGGGGCTAAGTTACCTAATGACTTTGATGTTAACAAATTGAAGAGCATGCCAAAGAAAATTGAAACCAAAATGCTTACTGCCGATCAAATGACTACCTTGACAAATTAGATACAAAATCTTCAACAACAACTCCAAGATATGCAAGGAGGGACTCCAAAAAGATACTTGTTACAAGATATTTGTCTTTATCCCTTTGATAGAAGGTTAAACATGATACCATTTCCTCAAAACTGTGAATTACCAAAATACAAAAAATATAATGGGAAATCAGACCCTATAGACCACGTGCAAGAATTTCGAACAATGAGTCTTGAATTCGCTCATGAAGACACATACTTAATGAGACTCTTTCCTCGTAGTCTAGGGGCCATTGCATGGAATGGTTCTCAAAGTTGCAACCATGCATAAAATCCTCCCAAGAACTCGTTAATAGATTCATTGCACAATATTCCTATAACATTGCACATGGGATAACCATGAAGGACCTTTTTAATACCAAACAAAAACAAGGAGAATCTTTCCTTGTATTCCTCCAAAGGTGGAGAAGGTTATTCATTCGTTATGCTTGTTCCATACCCGAACAAGAAAAGATGGAAATTTTTATCGATAACCTTAATAGTGAAATGAGCTATAGGTTGCAATTGCAATGTCCTCCTAGCTTTGAGAAGATGGTAGAAAATGGTGTCAAAATCGAAGAAGCCTTAGTCAAAAGAGGGGTGTTGAAAATTCACAATGAAGGATCAAACAATGCTAGTTCATCTAGCCATCATAACAATGAAAAACCCAAATTTTGGACAAGGAACAAAAATGCCAACAATGGTAATGTTGAAACACATAATGCCAAATCGATCTTCAACTTGTCAGGAACCACAACCAAGGTGTATCAAAACATCAATCAAGGAACTAATCAAAATTTCAACTTGTCTAATAACCAAAGTGGACACAATCAAAGTAACACTCCATCAAAATTTCCACCATATCAAACACAATCAAACCATAGAAAATTCACTCCTTTGGGTCAATCAAATAAATATGCATTGAGAGAACTTCTTGAAAATAACCTTATAACACTACCTGACACTCGAGGATTCGAACCCAAAGTAAAATAATCACGGTGGAATGATGCCCATTACTGTGAATTTCATTGATGCAAAGGCCACCTAATGCATAGCTGCATGCAATTGAAACATAAAATACAAGACTTGATAGATGCCAAAATCATACAAATAGAGGGACTCCAAACAAATGTTGATCACGGAGCATTCAAAAATCCCTTACCGAACTACAAAAAAGGGGAGTCCTCTACAACAAATAACAAGGAAAAGAACATAAACTATGTCCATGATACTCTCATAAACCATATCTCAACAGCAGAAAACCAAATGAATACCATTGAAACTCATGATAGACAAAACATTACTGCAAATGATGATCCGATCCATGACATTCCAATTGAACCAGAACAAGAGATCATTATCCTTGAAAATCAAATCAACGACATCCAACCAGACACAAATGCAAATGATACTCAAATCAATGTCATCAAAATCAATGGGAAACAAGACAATATACCAGTGAATGCGACAACAAGAGCACAAGCCAAATATGTCTTAAAAGGAGGTTCATCTAAAACATATGTAGCATCACCCAATCAATAAAATATATTGGACCAATTACAAAAGATCCTTGCACAGATATCCATATTGGAATTGCTCAAAAAATTTCACTTGCCCACAAAGAGACCTTGGAAAAATCCCTAGTGGACACAACGGTGCCAAGGAATCTGGAAGTTTGTAATTTCAAAGCCATGGTGGGACATTTAACCACACCACATTGCCTATCCTTTTCCAAAAATGATGACACATCCATTTCTCATCCCCACAATGCTACTCTCTATATTGAAGTCCCGATCCATAAACATCATGTCAAATGTGTCCTAATAGATGGAGGAGTCGACCTGAATATATGTACTTTAAAACTTGTTCGTGCCTTGGGATTTTCTGAGAATGCAATTGATTCAAAGAAAAATATTACAATAAAAGCATATGATGACGAGGAAAGAACTTCACAAGGGTTAATCATCCTACCTATTCAAGTGGGACCAATCCAAAAAGATGTAATCTTCCATGTATTAGACAAGAATTTGACCTATAACATACTATTGGGTCGGCCATGGATTCATGAAATACAAGTGGTCCCTTCAACATACCATCAGTGCCTAAAGTTTCCTTATGGTGGTTAAAAAATTACCATTTCAGCTGATTCAAATAGTCCCTAGTATTGCAATACCCTGAAATCTGTCAAGGATATCTTTGTGCCTCATAATAGAGAAGCTTCCATTCCCACTACTTCCAATGATCAGAGCCAGTCAAGTTCCTCATCTAAACCATTGGTCATTTCCACAAATCATGACAGTCAATCTAGTTCCATGTCTAAACAGTCTGAGAAGAAAGAAGAATCTATTCCATCCACATCCTCAAATCTTGAAGCCCAATTAAATTCCTTGTCAAAACAATTTGATGAAAAAGTCCAAATGAAAGACAAAGGTGTTGGTGAATACTTCTTTGAATGATCCTTGTGTCTTTCACACTGTTCTTCTCCAAAAGATTATGGACAACCCTCTACATCAACACAATAGACTCCACAACTAGTTACCAAATTTGATGGACAATTCATAAAAGAGAGCACCAACTTTGATGAAGTAGAAGACAAATACATCCTAAACTGGCTGTATAAAGATGGAGAAGAATCCCAAGCGGTGATTGCAATTGTGCAAACAACTAAATATGGAAAAGGTTTCACTATCTTGGAAAAGATGGGATATGAAGGGAAAGGTCCTGTGGGTAAAAGAAAAGAGGGAATCATAGAACCAATTCAACCCCTTTTAATCAATCCAAATGACAATACTAGACTGGGTTATAAAGAGGACACAAAAGAAAAGATGGTTGAAAGAATCCTACAGTTATAAGCTAGTGAAGAGCATGAGATTGATTCTAGTGAATATGAGTGGGATTCACTATCAGAAGAGTAATTTCATGATAAAGACATTGATGTAGTACATAAATATGCACCCCTACTCGAATAAGGACAAGGGTCAGGTTCTAGACCGTTTGATTTTGGATTGAAACACCTTGATGACTCTAGTGTAGATGATTCAATTCAGAGTGAAACATATAATTCAAAAGAGAGTTACCTTCTAGACCTTGATTTTGTGATTGGAAAAATTGAAGACATCAATATCCGAACCCTTACCATTTCCAATATTAACGAGTTTGGTGACTGCTTACCCTTATTACATCTTGAGCTTATAGATTGGGACCTAACTGAGCCATTTGACATCCCTACATTTTCAACTGATGACGCCATCATCAATTTCCTCTGTGCTAATGATTTTGAAATAGATTCCACCAATGAACATCGTAACAAGGTTTCCATATAAGAGAGTATCAAATCATCTAGCTGCAAAATGAATAATATAGGAAATATATCTGATATTGAAAACCATTCAGTGGCAGTGTTAGATCTGGAAAAAGTAAAAACAAAGAGCGCATCCAATGGTGAAAACCTCTTTGAGGTGTCAAAGGATGGAAGATTTGATACTCTCCCAGAACATTTTTAGGAAAGATCAAAATTCTTGATTGAACCCACACAGTCTATGAACATTGGAAATGAAGAGATAGTGAAGAATATCCATCTAGCAACATCATTGACAGATTAGGAAAAGCCAAGCTTTCTCAAAATTTTCACAAAGAAACAACTCATCATGCATCATCATGTTGATATGCTAGGAATTGATCCATAACTCATCATGCATCATCTATCATTACCTCTAGGAGTGAAACTAGTCAAACAAAAGTTGAGAAAAATGCATCCTCATATCACACTATTGGTAAAGGCAGAGTTGAAGAAATTGTTAGATGCTGGATTCATTAGACCCATTGACTATGCCGAGTGGATCTCCAATATAGTACTAGTTTCAAAGCCTGACAACAACATTCACATCTACACATATTTCTGGGATCTTAACAAAGCTTGTCCTAAGGATGATTTTCCTTTGCCCAATATAGATATCATAATAGATTTGATGACAAGACATGGTATGCTGTCACTGATGGATGGATTTTCTAGGTATAATCAAATCAAAATAGCCCGAGAAGATCAAGATAAAACTGCCTTTACTTGTCCATGGGGAACTTTCTGTTGGAATGTTATGCCATTCGGCTTGAAGAATGCAAGAGCTACTTACCAACGTGCAATGACAACAATCTTTCATGATATGATGCATACTTTTATGGAAGACTATGTGGACGATTTATTGGCCAAATCATGTACCAGGGAAGGGAATTTAGAGATCCTAGATAAAATTTTCACCAAATTGGAAAAATTCAATTTGGGGCTAAATCCCAAGAAATGTGTGTTTGGAGTGACGTCAACAAAATTCTTGGGTTACATTGTATCAAAAAAATGAATTGAGGTGGACCTAGCCAAAGTCAAAGCCATTATGGAAATGCCACCACTAAAGAACATTAGCCAACTCCATTCTCTACAAGGGAGATTTCAATCAATCTGTATATTCATTTCATAGCTGGCAGACAAGACTGATCCCTTTACTCATCTGCTACATAAAAATGTTTCTTTCCGATGGGATGAACAATGTGAAGGAGCCTTCAACCATTTGAAACAATATTTAATGAATCCTCCTATCCTAGTACCACCATCAGAATGGAAGCCACTACTTATATATATATTGCTACAACAGAGACATCATTCGGAGCCCTATTAGCACAAGAAGACTCAGTAGGAAAAGAACAAGTAGTTTATTACATCAACGAGACATTAAATGGATATGAGATCAACTATACCTCCATTGAAAAGGCTTGTCTAGTGGTAGTATTTGCTACTCTACAACTATGACACTACATGTTGACTCACACCATCAAGTTGATAGCCAAAATGGATCCTCTCAAATATCTCCTCAACAAAGAAAACCTAATAGGGAGATTAGCTAAATGGGTCATGATACTCAGTGAATTTGATATCCAATATGTAGATAGGAAAGCCATAAAAGGAAAAGCAATTGCTAATTAGTTAGCAGAGGCACCATTACCAGATAATAATCCTTTACACATTGAATTTCTAGATGTTGATGTTCTTACTATGGCTGTGAAACAATGGACACTATACTTTGATGGATCACACACCCAACATGGATCAGGAGCCAAAATTCTATTTGTCACTCCACAAGGACATACCATACCAAAATCATACAGACTGATGTTCCCTTGTACCAACAATATGGTGGAATATGAAGCATTAATCATTGACATCAAAACAACTGTAGAATGAAAGGTCGTAGAATTGCAAGTGTATGGGGATTCTCAGTTGGTCATTGACCAAGTCAATGATGATTATCAAGCAAGAGATGATAAATTGACGCCTTCCAAGAGAATGTTATATAATTTCAAGAAATATTTTGAGGATATCAAATTTCACAGATTTCAAGAGTGGACAATAAAGTCGCTGATGCCATCGCTACCATTGCTTCCTTGTTTTAAATTCTAGAGAAAAGAAGCCATTACAAGTTCTTGTTGGAATAACTATTTTCCCCTACCAATGACAATATTGAATCCCATGTCATCTGTCACCTATCTGATACCAACACCTCAATCTACAATGAAATTTATACCTACCTGAAAGATAACACTCTTCCACCTTACTTTTCATGAAACCAAAAATGCAATCTCATTCGCTGAGCCACCTAACATACACTTATAGTGGATGTACTATACCAATGACGTCTTGACAAAACTCTCTTACGATGTTTGGAACGTGATGAGTCTGAAACAAATTTACGAGAAGTCCATGAGAGAGTCTGTGGAACACATTCAAGTGGCCTAACCTTAGCCAAAAAACTTCTTTGATTAGGATATTATTGGACAACAATGGAGAAGGAGTATTTCCAGTTTGTGAAGAAATGTTAGAAATGTCAGATTCATGGCAACCTCATCCATGCACCAACACATGAACTTCAACCTTTTGCATCCACATGGCCATTTTGTCAATGGGGACTAGATCTTGTTGGTAAAATTCATCCATCTTCATCAAATAGACACAAGTTTATCATCACTACTACAAAATACTTCACAAAACGGATTGAGGCTGGTCCTTTAACCAACATCACTGGAAAGAAGATTTCATCATTCATCCTCAACTACATCATCTATAGGTATGACATTCCCCAATCCATAGTCAATGACAATGGAAGACCTTTCAAAAATCAAGACATGCGAGAATTGTGTGAGATGTTCAATATCCAACATCACTTCTCTACACCATATTATCCCTAGGGGAATGGTCAAGCAAAGTCTTCCAACAAGAATATTCTGAAGATTTTGAAGAAAGCTGTCAATGTTGCGGGACATGATTGGAACATCCAATTGAACCCTACTTTGTGGGCATACCACACCAGTATTCTTACACCAACATGAGCTACACTATATGCTTTGGTATATGGGATTGAGGCCATTGTACCTATTGAATTTGAAATACCATCACTCTGGGTTTCCTTGAAGGGTATCATCTCTGATGAAGACTACCGAGTCTCTAGATTGCAAGAAATAGAACTGCTATATGAATGGTGCCAACATGCAGCGAATCACCTGAAAGTCTACCAACAACGTATGTCTAGAAGTTACAATCACAAGGTCAAACCAAAACATTCCAAGTTGGTGACTTAGTGTTGAAGGAGAACCCCCACAATCAGCAAGACAAAGAGAAGAAAGGAAAGTTTGAACCAAATTGGTTGGGGAACTTTGTCATTATATTAGCTTATGGTTTAGGAGCATATCAGCTGTCCACGCCAAAAGGGGATCAATTTGAGGAACCCATGAACAACCTTCATCTCAAGAAATTCTATGCATGAATTAACCACAACTTTTGTAAAAGTTCTGAAAAAATCCAAAAACATCAGAAAAAGTCCTAAAAAAAATCCAAAAAACATCAGAAAATGTCCTAAAAAAAATGGTCACCCTAGTGAAAACCTGGAAAACAGGCATCTTGGTGACGACAAAAAAAAGAAAAAAAAGAAAAAAACAAAAAAATTGAAAAAGTGAAAAAGATCAAAAAATAAAAAAATCTGAAAAAGTGCAATAAAAGCAAGTGGTGAAAACTTGGCAACAAACGCTATTTGTGACAGGCTAGCTTCTTCCTCTATGGGAACATGTGTTGATCACTGGCTTGGTACCATTATCTTCCGCATCCTTCATCCGAGCTGCATATGCATACCTTGTTGCATTGGTCTCATCTCACCTTGGCTTATTGAACATTGTGCATATCCATAATAAACTGGCTTGTTTCCACTAGGGGCAAAATCCTAACCTCACTAGGGGCAACAAATCTTGAGTTTTAACCAATGGAAAAACAACAGGAAAACAAACACAATGAAAACATTGATCATAATGAAATCAAACATAGAACATCAATCACCATTGGAAACACATCAAACATCCTTGTCCTGATAGAAAATCCAAAAACAGGTCAAAATTTAGAAAATCCCTAAAAAGGTCAAAAATCCAAAAAGCCAAAAACAGAGTCACCTTGTCGAATTGCGTTGTCACATTTCATTGTAATTAAGTGTCTGTTTATATCCTGGTCCTATAAATTGGTTGAGTCGGTCGAACTACGTGGTCTCTGCATGTATAACGTAGGCAAGGCTAATCTTTGATCAGCCCCCGAGGCCCCTAGGATAGATCTTTAGGTTAGGTTCTTGGTCAAAATCTTAGAAAAAACCTAAAGTCAAAATTTAAAAATCCAAAAACAACGGAAAAACACGGTTTTAACACTTTCACACAAATGTTCGAAATTACTTGTATTATGATTGATGCTATCATTTCTCAAGAGAAATTCAAGGATGTCAAAGAACTAGAAAAGCTATGATCAAGAGTGATATTTTTCTTTGTCTATTGCCTATGAGTTAATCATTAATATTATGGGAATCGTCATGGGACGTGCTCTACAAAGTATCACTGATGACATTCCGGATTCACATAGGGAAATAGTTAATTCTTGTTTGTTTAAGCAAGGGATGCTTAGGTCATCTTGGTCTAATTATACCTAGATGCTTGTGTTAACTTACACTATCAAACATTATGGAAGTAGTACTCAGGTCATCATGGTTCAATTTTACCATCGATGTTTGTACTCACTTTCAACATCTTTAAGGCTGAATGATGAAAATAAGCACGATAAATCACTAGGATGTCACTATTGCATTATTAGGATTGCATATCTAGGTTGCATTCATATTTGGTTGCTGTAATAAAATTTATAGATTTTTCTAAGGCTGATGTTGTTTTTATCACTAACAAATTGAGTACATTTGACATAACCAAAAACATCATTTAGAGGCATAAGCATTAGGAAATAAATCATAGCATTATCATATCATCTAGGCATTCATTTAGGTCATTAATCATATATTTGCATCACAAAAAATCCAAGATAAACAAATGCATTGATCATATCACTTTCATCTATATACATTTAAAAATACATCCTATACATCAACATATGTAAAATAATAATTCATTCATTACATATATGCATTAGATCATAATATTTGCATTAGAAAATACAAAAACATAGGTTACCATGCATATCATATATCCATGGAATCATATAAAGTCACTCATTATTAGGTTCACTCATCTTTGCATTAACATCCATTGCATCATACATCATTGCATTGGAAAAATATAAAAACATGTAGACATTTGCATAGAAACCTAGGATCATAACACGTATTGCATCCATGGCATTGTTGTCACCTAGAAATGCACCCTATGCACAGAGATTGAAATTGAGCTTTCTAGAGACACATGGGATCATTTCAAGGCTGTGGGTCACCTAAATTTGAAATGAACCTCCGGAGAAGGCTGGCTTCCTTTGGGTATCACCTAAACTAATGATCTTGTAAAGGGAAAAGGGAGAAGGAGTACATGAAAATGGAACTAAACTATGGTGATACACTGTATTGATAGGAAATCATGAAATGAAACAAGAGGAAAATACACTAGGAAAGCTTAAATGCTATTGTTTCACATACTCAGAACAACTTCTTTTAGACTTATGCATCATTCTTAGCAGGTTTGATCTACATACACATCTTAGGGAGGAAAGATAAGTTTCACAGCTTTAAGGTATGAGTGGAGACTTATAAAACACAGTTAAATATTTGCATAATTGAAAGAAAGATATAGAAATGAGAGTAGTACAAACATGAACACTAGCTTCCAAGGTAAAATCTATGTTGCATTCTAGATTCTAGTTGGGTTACAAAGTATACATCGGCTGAGGAAGGATAGATAATAATCACTAACTCTTCTGGATGCATAATCTAAACTATTTACAAAAAGGCAAAAATGCCTTATATATCAAAATGTGTCAGCCCCTTAGGGCTTACAAAATATCAGTCTTCAAGATAGATTTTCTCAGATCTTTTGATTGAATTTAATGCTACACCCTGCGTGTCCTTGTTGTGTGTGTCGATGAAGAGTTACTACCTAGAGAAGCCTTCTGATCTTTTTGTAGCCACTGCATTCATTCTGATCCTGGCATCGTGTCCTGTTCGAACCACTTTGGCTGAATGCTTTGAATGCCCTATACGTGCTGCATTTATCTCGTTGACATTCTTCATTTTGATCAAACTGCCACGCTCGTCTCAGCTCCTCCTGGTTGGTCGAGCGTATTCTACGTAGGCTCTACAAGCGGTCAAAACTCTTTTGAAAAGAATCGCATCTCGGTGAGACATTGAAAGTGTCTCACTGATGCGACTATGCTCCTCCTGAAGCCATCGGCATAGCATGTGATAGTCGATGAGAGCTCTTATCGAGCCCAAAAACATACTGATATCGCCTCTGTGGTCACCATGACAATCGCCTATCGGTAAGACATTATATCGAGTGTACAACCTCCTCCCGAAGTCTCCTCGAACTTGATATTACAAACCATATCGGCAGGAGTCTGCTGATGTCACCCCGACACATTTTGCTCTACTGAGCCCTGCATTCTTTGTTGAGACCCTATATCAAGTCGGTAGGACATCCACAGGTCGCTAAGACCTTTTGCTAAAGGCCAAATCATTCGGTGAGCTCCTTTTGGTTGGCGAGACCTGCTCGCTTCGTCCAAACCTCACATCGAGGTCTTTTCATTCCACTGAGCTGCTCATCTCCTGTCGACCAGACAACACCGAGTCGGGGAAACCTTTCTCCAACTTATAATGTTATACCAAGGCTTCCTCTATCAGCGAGACCCCACTGGGTCACTGAGACCATTTGGAGAACGCTTTATCCTTTGGCGAGCTCCCCTTTTGTTTCGGCAAGAGTCTTGCCAAACTGATTTTGTCTTGGCGAGGGCCCATCCTGGTATCGGCAAGAGTCCTACCGAGGGAAAACATATCGAGGCCCCCCATCTAGTCGGTGAGACTAAATGTCTTCACCAAGATATTATGGCGATGGCATCAACCTTGGCCGAGACCACAAGCAAGTCGGGGAGACCTACGGCGATACCTCTCACACCTCTTTGGTGAGACCTTAGGTCATCGGCGAAACACTGGGGCGATATCACTTACTCTCGGCGAGGCCCTGGCTGGTCGCCGAGACCTCTTGGAAACTTTCCTCCCTTTGGTGAACTTCTTCCCGTCGGGGAGACATCCTGACTTTTCCCAGACCTCTTGCTAGGATCTCCTTCCTATGCCGAGCCTTCCTCACTTTTTTACGATCTCTTCATTTCAGGGAGACTTTTTATAATCGCCAAGACATCTCAGCAAGATCCCTTAGTCATACTGAGGGCCCTCTTTATTTTGTGTTGCTTCTATCTGTCAGCAAGAGATCATATGTTCAGTGAGAGATCTTACTGAAAGCATAGTGCTATCCTAAGACCCCTTTCATTTTGGTGAGACTCCCCATCTGTCGGTAGGACCTCTTCCCGAGCTCATCATCTTTCGGCAATGGGTTTGCTTTTTCTCTATCGGGGAGACATCGCGTTGTCGGGGAGACCTTACCCCGAGCCTGTTTCCTTTTGTCGACACACGTCTCATGAAAAATTGTCGGCGAGACCTTCATTTTTTGGTAAGACCTCCTAGCGAAGCCCGCCTACATATGCCGAAAACATTCTTTCGGTGAGACCCTCTGTCTTCGCCAAGACTTCATCCCGAAGGAAAAAACCTTCACCGATATGCATAACCTTTGTCGCCAGGACGATGGTCGAAGTCTTGCTGATAGGAACCTACAGGTGAATTCCACTCACTATGACACTTCTGGGGTCTTTCCGATTTTCTCCTTGGAGGATTTTCATGCCGAACTTGAACAAGGCAGGTTTCCAAACTGAGTTTCCTGTAACTTGGCATCAGATTCATGACTTTTTCCCCTATGTGAATGCTCCCTTTGGCCTCTCAAAGATCTATCAAATGATTATCCTGCCTGACTGAGCCTGTAGGTGAAAATTAGGTAACATGCATATAATATCATCATCATGAAGCATTGCATAACATAAATGACATGAAAATTAAATGCATCCATCAGAATAAATCAACATGCATAAACACATAGGATCATCATCATCACTGCATATATATCTCAAAAATATGTCAAATGTACAAGGATATTTGAATGTCAAGAAATACAACATTAAAGGGTGATATCATAAAAAATTAGTGTATACATCATGGCATAGCATAAAATGATTAAAACTATGTGGTGTTGCCTCTCGACGCTGCTAGCCTCACTAAACCTGTACCCCCTGTTGCACCTAAGGGACCCAAACCTGGATCTCTCTGATCCCCTGGTAATGGCTATGTCACATGAATGCTCACTGTTCCAGACTAAGATCTATTGGTCCGAGACCGGGTAAACCTTTGTTGTTGCTCAGGTGGGACCAACTCATGATATCAATCCCTATAAAACTGAAGCTCCTAAGAAGTGTGGCATATCTCCCTGAAATAATTTGCAGCTCTCTTAGCCATAGCAACCTGCTGTAACCTCTTTGTAATGGCCTTTTCCTGCTCAACTTGTCATCTCAGAGCATCTCTCTCTATAGTTGGTGCTGTAACCTATCCCTGGGCTTGTCCCTGTGCCTGTCCTTGACCCTGTAGATCTACCAACTGTTGTCAGGCAACATCTCTCTCAATTGTCAAAGTTTGAATCTGACCCTATGCCTGTGAGAGCTATGTTTGCACATGAGTCAATAGCTATGTCTACGTTTGTAATTTCCCTTGTAACTGTGTCAGCTGCCCCTAAACAGTCAGGACCTGTGTGTGCAAAGTAGTGATATGTGACTGCTGCTGCTGAGAAGGTAGGCGTATGTGTACCCACTACTGTGATGCTGCAACTAGGGATTGCCTCCTGCGAGACACTCCAAGATTGAAATTGAGATGACCATGAGGATGACCTCCTCCACCTCCTCCATCTCCTCCTCCCCTGTCATCTCTTCCCTCATAATCATCACTCACATCTCCACCCTCTCCCTCCTCACCACCTCCATCATCCCTGCCTCATCATCCTCAAACGACAACATGGGATCGTCAGGCCTCGAAATCCTCAAAAATAGATGCTAACCACAATATGTCGTGTACTCATCACTCTTGTTACCCTCAACTATCTCTAGATGATAGTCCCTAAGCACTGGCTATAAATGCATGTACTCCTCACACACAACATCGTAGGACAATGTTGGTCCCCACTATGTGACATCTTGCTACTTGCGTGCATACATAGCTGATCCCTAGGACATCCCCTGCACTCGATTGCACTGTCTCAATACCCTCAGTAACAAAAATATCTCAATGATGTATGGAGTCCTCCCAATAAGATATCTGGCTATCATAAAATAGGGAACCTCTAGATGGTCCTCTGCCCACTACTCACAATCCACATATGGCCGCCAGATGACTGCATCCAAATCATTGAGAACTCATTTCCAATACTCTAGTTTTCCTAGCTTATGTTGGACAACTGCGTCGACATAGCAATAAATGTATGGCCTCCTAAATGGTTGGAATCTTTCAGTCTCAGGCCGTGTAACCACAATGTGCTCCCAAGGCCAAATCTAGAGCAATGTGACTCCGACAGACAAGATGGATCCTCCCAGATATACCACCTGGTGCAAATCATGATATAGGTGAGCAATCATGCATGACCCCCAAGTAAAACAGGTCCCAAACTAAACCATCTACTCTAGTGTGGACCCCCAACCAATAGAAAACCCCTTTGCCCTCTTGTCGGGACATAAAAATCCACCAACAAATCTTGCAAGAATGAAAAACAAAGGTACATCACTAGAAAAAATATCTAACCATGGCATTCAACATCTAGTGATTTAATCATCATGAAAAATTTGGCATAACGCATCCATACCTCTCTGCTCTGTCGAGTCATAGGTCACAATGTCACCAACCACGAGAATTTGCAAAATCCTGTATACATCCTCTGGTGTGATAGTCATCTCTCCAGTGGGTAGATGGAAAGTGTTGTGGCTGCTGTGCCACCGCTCTGCTAGTGCTGTCAACAATCCATGGTTAATCCTAACCCAAGGCATATCAATTAGTGAGGACAAACCATATCTCTCAACAATGTCTCTCTCAACATGAGACAACTATGGTATCATCTCCCATGTCAGCGAAAATTGCTCTTTGGACTGAAGACTATCTAAATCTATCTACTATCATTTCAAAAACATCAAAAAATCAACATATCAATCAAAGCAAAATCAACAAATCAATTGAACATCAAAATCAATCAACCTATCAATCCTCTTGAGATTTTCATCAAATCTCGTCAACATTTTTTTGTGACTCTCACCTAGCATGAGATCAAAACAACATCATCATTAGTGCATCTCACCTATCATGAGGTTACTACATCATCTATCCTATCATTAAAAACTTAATCAATGGTTGAAAGCGATTAAACATCAAAATTCAGGGAGAAAATAACAAACATATTCATTCTATCTTGAAAGTGCCATAACAGATTAGGGAGGCGTCATTTTGGGTGCATGCGCCATTCTCTGGCTTGGAGGTGCCATTTCTGGTGGATGCGCCAAAAAATCATGTCGAGGTGCCATTTCAGTTGAAAGCGCCAGACAAAAGGGAAAACACACCATTTTAGTTGAAAGTGCTAGAACAGGGCGCCAAAGTGCCAAAACCCTAAAACTTGACCCCTAGCTGCTTGGAAGTGCCATTTCGGCACTTCTAGGTGCCAAAACTGAAGTGCCAAAACAAACCTTGGAGGCACTAAAACTATTGGCAAAAGTGCCAAAAGTATTGGCAGAAGCGCGAAAACTCCTAATCTAGGCGCCACGAAAAACTTTAGAAGCGCTAAAACATTTTTGAAATTCAAAATCCAATTTAAAAATGTGGAAAAAATTCAATTTGAAATCACAAAGCAAGGTTTCAAAATTCTTACCGGAGGTTCGTATCCCATTGGCCAATTATGTTGTCGTACCTGCTTGAATCGATGACACTGTAGAGGGATCACCATCTTGCTTAGAAGCTCCAAAATGATTTGTCCCTCCAAACAATTTTCAAAATGCAATTGGCACAAATGAACTCATGTTTACTTTTTACCTCTTAATAAGGGTAATTAAAGGGGTTATTTTTGGTGGCATTATTTAAATTTCTTTGAGAGGCAATTAATTGGGGCAACTTTATAATCTTTCATAAGATGTGGTGGCTAGGCTTTGTTCTCTTAAAATTTTCTCCCTTGATAAGCAAGAACCCAACAAGGGATCGGTGAAGAAAAGGCTGGAAGGAGATTTGACCAACAAGAAAGATAAAAAATCTAAAATGTCTAAGGTTTTGTTGTGGAAAATGGCCTAGAGGGGCAAAACCAATTTTTTGGCACAACCCTCTATACTTCATCTAAGAATTAATCCAAAAATATGGACTAGAAGGGCATGAGGAAGGATAATAAATAGGACACCGAAGGTACAACTATGTAAAGATCAATAAGATTGGATGAAGTCAAACAACCTAATATGAAAGATATGGAAATATCCAATGACTCCCAATAGGAAGAGGATATTTTTGTTGATGAGGTAAAATCTGTTGATAGTTTCACTGAGCCTTCTCCTTTGTGGTTAAAAGGAAATAACTTGTTCGATGAGATGAATGATCCCGACTTTGAACTCGAGACTGAGGATGTGCCTAAAAACCCCCATATGGGATTTAAGGATCTCCCTAAAGCCCCCATGTACATTGTGAACGAGGAATCTCCTAATGTCCCTATTGTAGAACAACATAATTGTGAGTGTTGTTTACAAATTATGTTGGAGGTGGAGAAAGTGAAATCCAATCTAGAGGAGATGGAGAAAAGAATGGAAGTCATGATGAAGTTTAGTACCAAATACATGTACAAGTCTACCACCACCCTCTTGGTCCTGTAAGGGATGAAACTAAATAAATAAGGGGAAAATTTTGGTGATTTAGAAAATTATGAGGATATGTATAAGTTCCTTTCTTAATATTTGTGATCCCTCAACCCATAAATTCTATGTTTTTTTTAATAATTTTTTTGATTATGCTTAAGTTGAACTCATACTTTATATAATACCAACAAGTCATTAATTTGCTTTTTTTGACATGTTTTAGTTTGATTTTGCTCTACCCTTGGGGCTCCTTTGTATAGGGCTCAAGACCATTGTTTCCTCTTTACCATTATAAAAAAACATAATAGAATTAAACTTTGCTAGGAGGTAATATAAATATAAATTTATTTAAAAAATGTTCATTGTATGTTAATATTAATATTAAAAAAATTGGGATTCATTTCTTCCTAAGCCCCTTGCTCACCTTTGTGTTGTGGTAATGACACCCCTTTACATTTCTAGTTTGTGTAGACATGTAAAAATGACCTAACACTTATCGCACATCTTGAATGACATTTTCTCATAATCGACATCATTATCACCTAATGCATTTCACATCATTTACATCAGAAATCCTAATTTCCCCTATTAATTGAATAATATTACATTATTTAATTAAATTCACTTTTCATCATTTTTGACTAATTAAATAAATTTTATTTATTTAATAAAGTCCTAATCTAACTTTATTCATCTTGATTAATTAAATAACGTCAATTATTTAATTATGTCACTAATTTACCTTATTCCCCTAAGTCAATTAAATTTTTACCACTTAATAGTTTAATTAAACTACTTTCCCCCAAACATGAATAATTAAATAAATTATTCAAACATCATTCAAAAAGGTCAGAACAAACAAATGCAACTTTGTTTGTAAAAGTCAAACATGACTTGCAGATTCAACTAAAAAAGGCTTAATTAATTAATTTAATTAATTAATTACCCTCACCCACTTTCATGATTGAGCAAATTATGACCACCGATTGCTCACTCTGATTGGTTGAATAATTCATCTATTTCTTGACTAATCCATCTATTCTTCAATCCCACTAAAGGCTCAACCTGATTTCCTCAATTCCATAGATTGGGCAATCTATTTCCTCTGATTGATCAATTAATATCCTTAATTGATTCAATCACAAAATCTATTTGAGAAATCTAATTCCTCTCAACATCTTTCAACTATTGATCAAGATATTCTACTATGCAATCTCAATTGTTCATCTCAAATTGTAAAATCTATATAAAAATCCTCTTCATCTTCAAAAACGATTAAAGAATTGATATCTTTTGCACAACAAAGCAATGTCGAATCGCGGCAATTGATTTATTCAAAGCTTTTACCCACATCTTATATCAACATCAACACACATTTAGAGCTTTTGCAACACATAAATGGAGGCTTCACATTGATACAACAAAAATTCGACATCATTGCAAATACACTTTGACACGAGATAGGTAACAATATAGTTAAATGAATTCTTTGTTTGTTCTTCATTTGATAAACATTGTTTCATTGAATTCATATTTTTATATTGTTCATTTCGTGAGTAATGGGTATGAATCTAAATCTTTGTTTTGAATTAAATCTTGTTTAATTTATTTACATTGATTATCGTACACTTATCAATTTCTCCCTTACACATTCTTGCAATGCTTGGTGGGACCTTGGTCCTTAACACTAAATTTTTTATGAGTTTTAATTGAGCAGTTGCAAGTTTCTGAACACAGATGCATTTTCCAGAAACGCACTTGAGAAATTTTCATGCAAAAGCTAAAGGAGTTTCACTCTGTCTCTCCTTCATTTTTGACGCTTTTGATTTTTCTAATTGTATTTGCTTAAGAAACAGGGCCACTCTTAATTTTTCTAACCGCTTTTGTTTCAAAAATAGGGCTGCCTTTGAATTTTCTAACCACAGTTGCACATGAAAAGGCCACTTTTGATAATAAGGACCACATTTGCTAAAAATAACAGGGCCGCTTTTGATTAAATGTTTCACTTTTTCTCTGTGTATTTTTCTATTTAAATTTGCGAGTACTTTTATTCATTTTTAATGTTAACAAGTGCTTGTTTTGGATGTTTTGTGTTTCTGAATTTGTTTGTGTAGCTCTTGTAGGGATATGGTACACTTTACATCAAGAACAACTAATGATTTTATTGCAAAGAAGGTGAATGGTCCAAGTCCAACTTTTCAAAAGCTTTTTAGTTTAGGAAAAAAATTCCAATTTGGTGCTATAAAAATAAACCCCACAACTTGCACACTTTCGATTTGGTGCTTTAAAAATAACTTTTCAAAAGCTTTCTAGTTTAGGAAAAAAAAAATCAATTTGGTGCTATAAAAATGAACCCCACAACTTGCATGCTTCCAATTTGGTGCTTTAAAAAGAACTTTTCAAAAGCTTTCTAGTTTAGGGAAAAAAATTCAATTTAGTGCTTTAAAAATAACTTTTCAAAAGCTTTTTAGTTTAGGGAAATTTTTCGATTTGGTGCTTTAAAAAGAACTTTTCAAAAGCTTTCATAGATTAGAACAACACTTTATTTTGGTGCTCATAAAATGGAATGCTTTCTTTTCACCAAAGCTTTCATTATGTTAACAGAATGAATGCTTTTATTTTTTTGAACACATTAAGACAAGGTTGTTTGAAGCACTCAAGTTGGTGCTTAAAATTGGACAAATACATTTTTTATTTGCATATTGCTATCTACTTTTTTCAACCTAGAACACTTCTAAATTTGGTGCACATAAAAAAAAAATTGCTATCTTGTTCACACTTCATTCATTTTTTTTTGGATAGTGCCACTCGAGGGGCTTAAAAAGAATATTGTGATGAATTTTATGATGTGTTTTTTTTATTTGGAAAAATAAGTGTCTATCCTCTCCACTCACATCTTTTTGGTGATCTTGGGTGACGAAAATCACTTTGAGTTTCACACTTGTTTTAAAATTGAAAGCATTACCTTTAGAGGGTTGTCATTTGAGAAACATCCCGCGTTGGAGAACTCAAAGGTGACTCAAAGCGGTTTTTCACTCAGGCCACTATATAAATGGTCAAGGCTAAACGCTAAATGACTTGATCAATGATTAATTTTCCATCAGTGTCATTCAAAAAAGGGGAGGTACCATTGTGTATATAGAACCCATAGTAAGTTGGTTAAAGCCTTAAGTGGCTTGCTGGGTGCTAGCAAAATGTTGGATCCCCTGAGCATGACTAAGAAATAATGTATTAGAGGCTACATTTTTAGCCAAAACATTCTTTGAAAGTGGTAAATTGAAATTTACTTTCAAGAAGTTACTTACCAAGTCTGATTTATGGTTGAGATTAAAACACTCTCCATAAGTTGCATGCAAAACCATCCCTTTGGGGCATGAGGTAAGCCCACCTAAAAGAATGTGCCTATCTCTAGGTTGTAAATTTTCTTCACAAAATTTCAAAATTTTTTGGTTACTTTGGACATCAAACACTTTCCCTAATTTAAAAGGAACACATCAAAACAAGCATTGAACATGATTATCAAAACTCAAACCATTTGGACTTAGTATGAATACCTTTGAAAAGAGCCCTATGTTTGCACTCCTTAAAATATATATTAGAAATATCTCTAAAGGTTTTGAAATATTTAGGCTTACATTTCAAGTCACATTAAGAACAAAGTCAACATTGGGAACTATAGCTTTAGTATTTTGACTTTCACAAACTTTGAGCTTTTGTGGAAAGAAACTTGCTTAAGCTATAGAAATTTAGGGTCAAATAGTTTTTATTGTTTTGTTGTATTATCACTTTCCAAAATTCTCAAAAAACAAATCAAATAAAAAATGAGACATCAAATCTGCAAATTTATCCAAACTACCATCAAAACATAAAACTAGAAGCAAACCTACACAAAAACCACTATTGTTGTTGTTTTTGTTGCTTTTGACCTTAAGAATGCCCTAGTTGATCTAAAATAGGCCACTTTGATCTTTGGATTTTGACAGTTAGTGTCAAAACCCTGCTGCTTTTGCAAAACTGAACACACTTGACACAAATTTCTACTATTAATTCTAAGACTACCACACTAGATCTATTATTTTAGCTAAAGTTGACTTAAATTTGGTTACTTTTTCTCAAAACCACCACTTTTTCTTGTACTATTTACTAGATAGAAAACTTGAAACAAAAGTTACTTTTGAGAAATCTTACCATAGTAGTCCTCAAGACGTGGCCGCTATTAACATAAATCTAGTCACTTTTGATAGAAATTACCACTACTATTCTAAGATTTCTGCTTATACCTTGCTTTTTGGTGAAAAGCAAAAGCTAATCTTAAAAATGGTTAAATCTTGTGAGAACAAAAATAATTAGACTCTCAAAACGTGTCATATCTACATTAGTCCATATCCATTTGGACAATAAAACACACCAAACTAGTCTTAGGATTCAAAATCAAAACACAACCTTGGATTATTCCTTCACTCAAAATTCTAAGATATCAACATTTGCTTAAACCTTAAGGCTAGTTCAAGTAGTTTCTTCAAAAAATATCCTCTAGAAAAATGAAGTGGAATATTAGTCCAAGTTTTCAACATTTTGAGTCCCAAAAATAGTATCATTTCCAAGACATCTAAAACATCACTCAAACTTTAGGGTCTTGAGTATCACGAAAACCATATCAAAATACCAACACCTTCATCTTTCACTTTATGACCATTTGGCGTCCAACTACTCCAATTCAACAACCAAATCTTACGACACCCATTATACAACCAAACCTCATGCAAATTGAAGGTGAACAATCAAACATTATCAGTAGTTTGAGAAGTTTCATATTTGTGAGAAAGGAAACAAGAACTCAGTGGAGAAACACAACTAATATCCTAGACAAAGAGGAACGAAAAGCAGATCTTGCGGTCAAAAGACTTGTATTACCACCTCTTGCGTGGCAATAGATACCATCCTTTTAAAACATAAAATCCCAAAACACTCAAAAAAATAGAAAATCGCAAAAATAAAGCATTAATTCATAAGTTAGAAACCACCAACTTCCACAAAATCTTGACACTTGTTTATGAAAACCACACAATCTCAATATAGAAATAAGATGGAAGCAAACAAAAGTAGCACTAGTATGCCCCCAAAAAACACCACAAATGACAAAAGTGACCCATGGGGGTATAGACCAAGTGACCTTATAACTCCTCGAAAGGAACTAAACCAACCACCAAGTGAGGATGAAGTAATCCATAGACAACCAAAAATGATGGATAGGTCAAACCAAAATCTCAAGGACATGGTCATAGAAGAGGTGGATAGTGAGGAAGAAATAGACGAGAAAGAATTATTTCAACACTCCAACAATCCCAAGGACATGGTCATAGAAGAGGTGGATAGTGAGGAATAAATAGATGAGGAAGAATTCTTTCAACACTCCAACAATCCCAAGGTACTTAAACTGATGGAAAAATTGCTAAGAAAGGATCCAAATTCCTATTTATTCAAATTAGCACAAAGTGGTGCTAAACTACCTATAGAATTTAATGCTGAAGGTCTTAAAGATCCTCACCTCTTTCCCTTAGGGGATAAATTAGTTTTGAGAAAGACACCCAAACCAGTGGAGATTCCAAACATGCCACCAATCTTCTTGTAAGGAAATGATCAACCTAAACAACAACCAATGGAAAACTCTTTGTTTAGGAGACCATCTCAAATTGAGCAAGCAACAATGGCCCAACAATATCAAGGAGGTCCAACTCAATATATGCCAAAAAACAACAACATGCAAAACATGAGAAAATTTTCAACAATAAAACAACAAGGTAATATCCCATCATAAGGACAATACATACCACATAATGCATCATATATTGATCCTTAAAACAACATATCAAATCAAAAAGGTGTACCACCAATGCACTACCTAGGTACCCTTCAATACAATTCATCCCAACAACAAGGTGTACCACCAATGCACTACCATGGTAACCTTCAAAACAATTCATCCCAACAACAAGGTGTACCACCAATGCACTACCAGGGTAACCTTCAAAATAATTCATCTCAATAAGAAAGGATACCACCAACGCACTACCAAGGTATCCTTCAATGCAATTCAGCCCAACAACAAGGTGTATTGCCAACACACTACCAGGGTACCCTTCAATATAATTTGTCCCAACAAAAAGGTGTACCACCAGCACACTACCAGGGTACCCTTTAGCAAATTCAACCACAACCAAGTGTACCACCAACACACTATCAAGGTACCCCTCTTGAACAAAATCAACAAGGACTTAATCCTCCTTTCACACAAAAAGGACTTAACACTCCTTACAATCAACAAGGAATTAACCCTCGTTACAATCAACAAGGACTTAATCCTCCTTACAATCAACAAGGAATTAATCCTCCTTTCACAAAACAAGGACTTAATCCTCCTTTTACACAACAAGGACTTAACCCTCCTTACAATCAACAAGGACTTAATACTCCTTCCATACAACAAGGAATTAACCCTCTTTCCACCCAACATGGTTACTAAGGTCTTATACCTCCACCATACTCAACTTATGACCAAACAAACAATTTGGGACAACAAGGCTACCATGTACAAGGTCCCCAAACAAATGTATTAAGCATAGAGGTAGGTATGCAACTACAAGCCCTAAATGAAAGGATATCAGACATCCAGATTGGAAAACCAAAGAAAACCTACACTCTATAGGATATATGTCCATTTTCTTTTGATTTCTCTATTACTATGCTCCCCTTCCCTTAAAATTTTGAAATACCAAAATTTGACAAGTACAAGGGAAAAGGCGATCCAGTAGAACATGTGCGAGATTTCTCGATAGCTTTCATGGAAGTGAAAAACAATGACTCCTACCTAGTGAGACTTTTTCCACACAGTCTTACTAGTCATGCTATGGAATGGTTCTCGCATATATCACTAGGTATTAAGAATTTTGATGAATTAACTAACAAGTTTGTGAATCACTTCTCATTCAACATAGAATAGGATGTCACCGTCACTGACCTCTACAATATTAAACAAATCTAATGGGAATCCTTTACATACTACCTACAAAGATGGAGACATAAAGCTAGTAGGTGCAAGTGGCCTATTCCCAACAAAGAACTGGTGGATATCTTTGTTTCCAATGTCCAAGCAGAAATCAATTACCAACTCACCATGTTGTGCCCCAATAACTTCAAAGAGACTATTTAAAAGGGAGTACACGTTGAAATAAATCTCATAGCAAGAGGAATTATTAAAGTAAACAACTCAAAAGACAACCCTTCTAGTTTGAATGAAAAACCCAAGATTTGGGCCAAAAACAAAAATGTTACTAATAATGGAGTAGTTGATGCTAGAGTTGAATGGAACTTACAAAATCCCGATGGACCACAAAACAAAGCCCAAGTTGCACAAAAAAACTATGCTCCCAACAACATACAAAACAATTAACTCAATTACCCCCAAAATAATCAATTGGATAACCAATAGAAAAATCAAGAAGGACAAAAAAAATAAATATAACCAACCAAGGAGGAAATTTATTGCATTAGGAGAAACACTTGAGACAGTCATGCACAAATTAGTTAAAAAAAAAACTCATCAAATTCAACAAGTGCACAAACTATGAAGAGATGAGTTTTAGAACACCATGGTACAATGAAAAAGACTTATGTGAGTTCCACAAGATCAAGGGACATACAAAAAATAACTGTATGAGACTTAAACATATAGTGCAAGACTTAATTGACAAGGAAGAATTTGATATAGAACAACATCCTGCAAACAAAGACCTCCAAATCTACACGAATCCAATTCCTAACCATGCTAAGAAAAATGACAAAGGGAATGAAAAAGACTATCATAGTTCCAACTACACCTATTGTGACACCATCCTAAGCACCCTCTTGTTGGGAAATTTAAATTATCTCAGAAAGAAACATCCAAGATCAGTAGTGCCTTTGGTAGCCTTTATTGTCTTATATTGCCTCAAAGACACATACTACTATGCCACAAAGTGGAATCAAACATATTTCATTTCACACATTAATCCTTTTGAGAAAAGCTCATGCAAATTAGATCTTTTAATATCAACTAGTTCCAACAACATGCAGCACAAATTTATCAAACAAAACCATGAAATATATAATAGAAGATATGATCACACATATTTATGTGGGGAAAACCCTTTCGGGTAAAAAAACCCCACACTCCAAAAGCCCAGATTGCCATTGTATTATTCGTCAACAAAATAGTTACCAATACAATCATAGGATCTAATCCTTTATAGAGTTTAACATCTTGTTCTATTTGGAGGAAATCAATAGCATAGCCCCTCTACAAATACATCTCCCTCTCTCTCTCTCTACATTTCTCAAATCAACCTCTCCATCGACTTCAATCTTCACACTGTTACAATACTCTTACAATATACAGTGAAAATTCACTTTGAGGAAGATATTTCATCCAATCAAACTAATGAGAGAGAGAGTCCCCTCTATTTTGAATATTTCCATAACACTTTATATTAATCCAACATTCATTCTACATTCCAGGCCAACCAGGAAACCAACCAATTTAGTTCTCGTATGCAGTTCTATACACAACCTGTTCGATTCACCTAATAGGTAACTATCATTAACTATGTCAGGCCATCGAAGAGACTCTTTCATACACTCTTTGATAACACAAAGTCCCTTTGATGATGTTCATTCACTAAACCAAACGTCCATAGTCAGCAAAAAACCATCACTTTCCACCTCAACATCAATTAGTTCCCACCAAGATGCTCTTCACAACTTATCGAGTCAACCATCACCATATTGGTGGGACACCAATTTGTCTCCCACTAATATAAGGAAGTCACACCAATGAAGCCTATCGTCTTGTCATAATGGTCTATAAATCAGAGGTTTCATAAACTTCAAAAACTGCGACATGAGGTCCAAGATTCTAACTTTCCACGATCTTGCAATCTCACCATAGCTATTGGGTCATCAGAGAGACTCATGATAGAGTCCCACCAAAAAAGCCAAGTCACACTGATGAGAGTCACCAACATGTTCATCACAACCCATCAATCTATCGAGGAGAATAAAGGAAAAGTCCCACTGATAAGGCTAAGTCCCATCGACAAGCTTCTTTCATGTTCCATTGAGCCATCAAAGAGACCCAAGATAGAGTCCCTTCAACGAGAGTAAGTCCTACTGATGACGGCCAAGTCATAGCTTTGGGCTGTCCGGGAGACATGAAATAGAGTCCCAGTAATCTAACCACTTCCCACCAAGAAGACACAATGGTGAACAGATAAAGACCATCGGACCATCGATGGGACTAAGAACAAAGTCCCGCTGATAAAGAACTGTCAGGCCGATAGAGAAACAAACACAATTGTTGTAGGAAGTCGATCAAGCCACTAAATTTGAGGCACCTTTTCCAACATGATCCCACTTGATGAAGGACTTACTAGCTCCTTCCAATGCTAGAAGTTACTGTATCAACATTTAAGATATCCATCATCTCAGGCAATAGTTCCAGCCATCCACCAAAGGAAAGGAAAAAGCCATAGTGTATCTGCATCATTCTAATGCAAGACACTTGCAACAAATCAAACTAATAGCCAAGGCTATCACATACTGCCACCACTTGCTATGCTCACAAGCTATACAAAATCATCAATAACATCAACTTCAAGGCTTCAACCTTAACACGACTGTGAAGTCCTCCAGAAAACTAGATAAAACACCAACTAGAACAACAACCAGAAAACTGACTGCTCCCATCCAACTGATCAACCCATGTGACTGAAAATAACACACACAACAAGTTCTAATTCATCCAATCTATTCATACCTCAAAGGTATCCTCATCAATAAACACATGCCAACAACACAGTGTAGACGTTCAAATTATCTTGATTGATATCAGACACTCGATCCTGATTCACTAACGCCAATTCTTCCTTAATCACTTCTTTACTAACCAATTAATTGAATAATCCTTGTTTAATTAATTCAGCAAGATTCTTCCTTTAATTAAATAAATCAAATTTATTTAATTAAAATCCTAATGTTCTCTCTTTGATTAAATAAATCATTTTATTTAATTAAATCCTAAAGTCATCTCTCTTAATTAAATAAATCAACTTTATTTAATTAAATCTAATGTTCTTCATTTAATTGAATAAATCAAATTTATTTAGTTAAATTATTAACCTTCCAACTATCCTCTCATCTGATTTAAATAAATCTAAATATCGAAATCAAATTTCATATCAACTAATTCCATCTAAGTTAATTAAATCCTAATTAACTCCTAACACTAATCATCCTTTTCTCTAGCTTTTATAACTTGCACATGTAAATCAATTTATTTTATTATTAATTCTTCTATTTTCATTCAAATGTGGCATATCTTTAGAGTATTCCACCAATTTCAAATCTCCCTCTCAAAGGACTTTTGTCCTCCAACATGGCATTTAAGGCTCTTACATGTCATTTTTCTTGAGCCAACTTGGCATTAACTCATCTTACAACTCTTCTTCCACAAGCCATCTTTTGAATTTAAAATTCCACCTACATGCATTTAACATACACATTGTTCAAAATGTACTCCTCTCTCCATTAGGATCTTGACAAGTGGCACAATTCCATTGGTTCAAGTTTAATCCCACATTCTTCCTATTTCTCATTTCTCCATCCTTCTTTCCTATAAATAGAGAACTTCTCTATTGATTTGGGATCCACAACTTTATGCAAGGTTACTATCTACAGATTTGAGAAAGTTCATCCATATTTTCACCCAAGTTTTCATAGATTTCATCAATCTTAGCAAGGTTATCAACATTTTGAATCAAGGAGCACACAACCATCATCAAGTTTGTCAAGGAATTAGAAAAGGGCTTCTTTCCACATCAAAGAAGCACCAATTCCCCCATGGGATGTTGATTTGAGCATTTTTGAATAAGATTTCATTAGTTTTCATTGGATATTTTACTTTGTTTTCTTGTTCATTGTGTTTGAATGAATTTCATGGGGAATGTTTGTTATAGACTTGTTTATTGACCAATGTTTGATTATTTGATCATGTTGGAGCAGGTCTAGACTAAGCATTCACATTTTGGTGCTAGAAGAAGGGAGAATCTTTCAAAATTAACACATTTTTTTGGCTAATTTTGCTATTTTTTTTCCAATTTTTGTGCTTTCAAGAAACAACAACGTTGAGAAGGAAAAACATCAATGCTATTAGTCTAACATTTCTATATAGCGACACTACCTTAGTTTCAAAAAGTGACGTTGCAGTGATTCTCTTGAAGGCCAGATCTATCAAACTCCAAAGGGCGACATTGAAGCGAAATAGTGACACAATTGCAGTCTCTAGTTTTCCATAGAGCAATGCTGACTTCACCAGAGCGACGCTGAATCTCCAAACAATGACGCCTTCATGGATTGTGATGTTGGGTTGGGGTGAAAGGTCAACTTTCAAGTTTATTTTAACATGTGCTTTTTATTTTTGATCACCTTGAACTTTTAACCTGTTTTTGGCTCTGTTTTTCTATAGATTGACCAAAATTTGTAGGTTGAGGTGATCAAGAAGGGAAGGATAGGTGATCAAGAAGGGAAGGAGGAAACAAGGAGAATATTTCTTATGAAACTATCTCATTATTGTAACAAGTGTTTCTAAACACTTTGGGGGCATTTATAATCCCATCTTTAGGATATTGTTATCTTCAGTTTTAGGACTCAAATACATTTCATTTGGGTTTTAAAAAGAACAATCAAAGGGTTAAAAAGAACATTAGAAACTCACTAGATTTGGTTTTGGGTTTTAATAATTGAACAAACAACTCCAAACATTTCATCTTGGTGCTATAAGAAGAACCCATTACTACTTTTGAAGTCTAAAATGAACATGTGTCTTTCCTATTTTGTAATCTTTTTTACAAACTAATATCATTTAAAGGTGTATGCACTTCTCTCGCACTTCATGACAATCTTGATAATAAAAAGTATTTTGGTGATATTAGGTTGTCTAAAATTTTTCCTCCACACTTCAATTTGGGCTCTTAAAATTTGAACAAATATTGCTAGTGTGAGTGAGTACATTATGTGTGTTCTCTCTTTGTTCACACAAACAAAGATTGATCAAAATACGAATGTAATTATTCAATTTATTTTTACCTTTAGAGGGCCTTTGTTGGTGGGAAAAATTACTCACCCCAAGGGAACGACCCAAGTGATAATGAGCATAAGCCAGGCTCTTTCAAACTGCTATACAAATTTGTGGTTGCAAGGAAAGTTTGCAATCAACTTAGTGATGCATGATAAATCTCCCCCAATATCTTTGTGATGCATAAAACCCTTGTTATAATGGTTGGAAGACCTCTCAGGGGAGTTTATCATCGTGTCCTTTGAACCAAATGCACTTATTATGAACCATTGTGTAGTAGCCAAAAATCCCAATATTTTTTGGTGTTAGGAGGTCAGACCTCTGGAGTTGTCCCACATACTTGTAGTTCTTTGTAGAGATGAAAGTTCATCATGGGAGATTCATGAGAACTGAAGCTTTAATGACCCATATACGTGAGTGTCGTGGAGGGGAGCCAGTGTAGTCAAGCTTCTAGTCATCCACTTTGAATAAGCGCATCTGGATTTATCCAAGTGGGAATTCAACAAATATGTTCTTTTCCATCCTAGGATTATGCAATTTTGAGTTAGTCAAACACATTGATTGTATCCAAAATATTGAAAAAAAACATTCATCAAGGACATCCAAATTTCAAAGCTTTAGAAGAAGCAAATACATTTGAAAAATCCAAGTGCTACTGCTTGTCCCTAGGGATTTCATCCTTAGAGGCTGCTAAGTATTTGGATTTATATCTCAATTTTCTCTCTAAAGTCAACATTAGGGAACTATTTCCTTGATTCTCTTGATTTCCACATAATGGACTTTGTGGGATGAAAATCAATTGAGACATTAGACATTTAGTTCAAAAGCTAAGCAATAAAGTGCTTTTGGTAAAAAGGACTCATTAAACAAGAATAAAAGACAAATTGAACCTCACATGTGTTTTCTCAAATGATTTCTCGCAAGATAAAAATTCCAAAACCAAAGTCCATCAACCGAAACAAGCGTCTTAGTCTAGGAAATCTCAATAAATGTCAGTCTATGCTTTACACAGTTAGAGAAAGGTTGCTCTATAAATTTTACAAACGTGCATCAAAGAATAACTCAAACTTATACTCATTCTATTATTGTCAAAATCCAAGTCTTTTTCAATGTTTTGAGTATCTCACTTTGTAGGGTTAGCAAGTTCTTGGAAGTATAGCATGTTCTTCAATACCTAGGTCTTGTAAATAAAAGTCTCTCTAAATTAACTTAGGATCAAAATCAACAATCTCATCCATCCTCAAACATCAATCAAATCCCATCTCACAAACAACTCTTGGAATATTGGAAAAATCCTTCATACTAGACTTTTGGAAAATCATTAAATCAAATCAAAATCATTTTGTTTAACTAAGTGTGTGTGGATGCATCCTTCTTCATACCCTTAGTTGAATTATCACCTTGTGGAAAAGTTTATTACAAGACAACATCTAACCTCTTGGAGTTTATGAGTTCATTATCAAATCCAAATCAAATCAAAATCAAATCCAAGTCAAGTCAAAATCAAATCCAAAATAAAAAATCCAAAGTCCTAAAATTTAGTATCTCCTTCAAGGTTTCTTAAGAGTTCAAACATTCACACCACTCATCTTTCATTATCTCATCACCACCCTTGATCCTCAACATCTTAGAATTTCTTTTTTGTACCTAAAGTTTAGAACAATATAAGGAGTTAGAGGTTCACCTCCCATATTATTGAAAATTGATCCTTATTTTATGGTCCAAACTAGATATCAACACAAGAAGAACATTGAAACAAACAAAGAAACATCCACTTCAAGTGACTTGACTCAAATTGCACTTGAAATCAACCCCTTCGGATCTAGCAATCCCCTACTCAATCTTCCTCAACTTCCACAAGATCTTCAAGAGGGAGGTTGCCAAGTGGAGGACATCACCAACAATGTCTTAGGAATGACTCAAGATGAAATCATAGAAATGGTCCAAAATATTGAAAATCACACAATTGTCAACACAATGATGAGGCTTAATCCTTCATAGTACATGTTAGAACTAGCAAAGGAAGGGGCTAAACTCCCTTCTGACTATGATATAAGCAGTATTGTGGAGAAACCTCTTGGGATTATGCCACTGGTCTCATTCACACCTTCCTTCCAAAGCATCATTCAACCCATCCCACAACCAATTTCATCTCATGCTCCATGTAAACCCATAGTTACCAAGGGGAGTTCATTGCTTCATTCTCTTCAAACACATCCCCTTGTAAATAACCAAGAATTTTATGCAAACACCATCTTGGGTCAATCCGTCCCTCAAGATCTGAAACACGCATACTTCTCGCTTGTCTTTCATGACACCAACAATCCATCTGCTTTCCCTGCAACATCGACATATTCCCTTAACAAACAAGTCTCTCTCCCCATGACTTCACAAGAACAAGGGCAACTATTTGGACAAGGAGGAATCTTTGATCCTTTATCATCACTTTCTTAGGGAAACACTCTACCCATCTTCCCACCATTTCCCCCTACCATTGACATCCACACAAATTCTTAGTTTTGGGAAAACCCCTTACCAATCCTCAATCAACAAAATCAAAACAATCCTCCAATTGTGAATCAAATCAACATACAAAATCTTCTGATCATTCCATCGATATCACAACACTAGGTGGCACCAATCCAAATGACACAATCATTCACTGCACCATCTATAAGTGTGGTCTCCCAAGGACCTAGCATAACTACCACACCATCTACCACACAACCCCCTATCATCAATCCAACAACACCTCAACAAAAATCCCAAAAAAATCTTATCACATCTCACACCATTCCAAATCCTCCACATCCACCACCGAAACCAAACATGGAAAACTAATACATCACACTGCAAGCTGCCCAACAAGCCTATCAAAAGGAATTTCAACAATTTCAAAATCAACAAGCTGCACAACTAGCCGCCCAACAAGCAGAAACATAACAAGCCACACAAAAAGCATAGTAGGATGCCCAAGCCCAAGCTTTATTGCAACAACAAGCTGCCCAAGCTGCACAGGCCACCCAAGCTGCATAATTTGCTCAACAAGCTCAAGCTCAGGAACAAGCCCAATATCAAGCACAACAAGCTCAAGCACAAGCACAATATCAAGTACAACAATAAGCATCTCAACAACAAGCCTATCAAAAATCTTTACAACAATACCAAGTGCAACAAGAAGCAACTCAATTACTAGCCCAACAAAAAGCATTGTTGGCACAACAACAAGCCCAACAACAAGGATTGTTGGCACAACAACAAGAAGACCAACAAGTGTTGTTGGTACAAGAACAATTGTAGGAATACCAACAAGCATTGATCACACAAAAAATCTTGCAACAACCTTCCACAAACATGCAAAACACCCCACTTGCCACTCAAATGATCAAACCACCCAAAAACACATTCACCCCACCACTCGATCCACAAAATCATGTGTCTACACAAATAAAATTGCTTTCAAAACAAGTCCTAGACCTCCTATATGGAAAACAACGAAAATGCCAAGAAATTTGTGCCCTTATCCATTTGATAGAAGCATTGTGATGGTTCCATTCCCAAAAGGATTTGAAATCCCTAAATTTGACAAATATCGAGGGACAGGTACTCCTGAAGATCATATTAGGGAATTTCAAGTACACTATATGGAAGTTGCATATGACGACACTTATCTAATGCGACTATTCCCTTGAAGTTTGGTTGGACCAACAATGGAATTTTTCTCTTGCCTTCCTCCCAGAATCAAAAAGTTCCAAGAAATTATGGATTCATTCATATAGAACTACATATTCAACATTGGCATGGACGTAAGTCTAGAAGAACTATCTGCTCTCAAACAAGCTAAGGGGGAAAAATTCACATCCTTCTTACAATGATGGTGATCCAAGGCCAAAAAGAGCAAGTGGACTATGCTAGAAGAACAACAAATTTTCACCACCATCGCTAATCTTGAATGAACCTTGTCCTTCCATCTAAAAATTCAATGCATCACCACATATGACTAGTTGATCCCCAAGGCGCTCAATATCAAAAGAGCCCTTATTACACAAGGGGGGACACCTACTTATCAAGACAACCACCCATCAACCAGTTATAACGAAAAACCTCGCACATGGGAAAAGAAAAAAAAATGTCACTAACGATGGTGTCATTGATGCCAAAGTGGTCATCAATGCCCCAAGGAAAAACACGTAGTCATATCAACAACCACAAACCAATAACCAAAAAAACACACAAGGCAATACAATATCACAACCACCCAATAATAAAGTGGTAAAAAATTTGAATAATCAAGGGGGACCACCCTCATGAAACAAGTATCCCCCCAAACAAAAATACACACCCCTTAGGGAATCAATCAAATATGTCATGAAAAAACTGGTACAGGAGAATCTCATTAAAATCCCCATTTATGAGAATTATCAAGAGCCCCAAGTGAAACCACCATGGTATAACAAAAATCACCTTTGCAATTTTCATAAAATCAAGGGACACACGATGGCCAGTTGGATGAGATTGAAAAATTTGATCCAAGACCTTATCGATGATAGAACCATAAATGTTGAATAACCTATAGGAAACCAAGACCTAAAGATATACATGAATCTGATGCCAGATCACAATAAAGGGAACAACCATGGAAAGGAAAAGTATAACAATGTAAACCATGTTTACGACCATGTTGTTGCATCCTTGGATGAATGGGTCAATGTTGTCAATGTCAAGGGAGCAAGAGTCGACTATGGAGTCACCACACACGGTGGAAGAGTTACCATTCTTGGACTATCACAATCACCCAAGACACCAACCTTTAATCTAAAATTCGTATTGTCAGGGTTAGAGATGGCAGATATCTAACAATTAAATGTAGATTTAATTAATAAACAGAGAAACTAAAACACACAGATTAAATCATAACACAGAAATTTAACGTGGTTCACCCAATCCGGGCTACATCCACCAAATCGCAGCCATCCAATACTTTTATTGTCCAGTGTAAAACCTATTACAATCTTGCGAATAATCGCGTTTTTCCTCATACTGTAATACCCATCCGAACCCCTTTTTAACAAGCTTAGAAGCTTCCAGATTTTTGGGTTCTACAAAATCAGATTTTTCTTTTTTCATTGATTTTTCCCTTTTTCGGTGATCATGCTAAAAAGTAGGAGGAAAATTTTTCTTGGGGGCTGCCACCCCCGAACCCCCGCCCGGGGCCCAGCTCGGCCTGGCCTCAGACCTTAGCAAGGATAGGGGCCGGGGTGTACAGTAAACCATGGGCTATACAGTATAGCATGATCAGTCGCCACATACCAACAATCTCCCACTTGGAGACTGATCAGGCTCCATACCAACACAATCTCCCACTTGGAGACTGATCCTGGATGACACTGCTACAATTACTGTTCCCACTGGAAATAAGTACCTTGGACCCTGCTGCTCTGTTATACTTGAATTCAACCTTGAAGACCAACTAAAGCTAAAGAGGAGCTCAACTTCTCCCTTGTCACCACCTTCGTAAACATATCCGTTGGATTGACATTTGTATGTATCTTGCTTAGCTTAACTTGTCCATCCTCCAACACTGACTGAATGAAATGATATCTCAACTGGATGTGTTTTGTTTTAGAATGCAGAGCAGAATTCTTTGCAAGATGTATAGCACTCTGGCTGTATGTAAACAAGTAATTTCTAGCCTAATGTTTTCCCAACTTATCCATGAAAAGTTGCAGCCATATCATCTCCTTTGCCACCTTTGTTACAGCAACATACTCTGCCTTTGTGGTGGATAAAGCAACCACCTTCTGCAATCAAGAAATCCAACTCACTATTGTCCCACCAACTATAAATACATAACCTGTGGTACTCTGCCTGGTATCTATATCCCCTGCTAAATCTAAGTCAACATAGCCTTTTAAATTAGTATTAGAGCCCCCAAAACATAAAGAATGATTGGATGTACCTCTCAAATACTTGAGAATCCATTTTACCACATTCCAATGCTCAACTTCGGGATGACTCAAATACCTGCTAACAACTCCTACAACATGTGCAATATCCGGTCTTGTGCATACCATGGCATACATTAGACTGCCTACAACTGAAGCATATGGTACCTTGGACATTTTTTCTTCCTCCTCTTATGTCTTTGGACACATATCCTTAGTCAATTTAACATGACTAGGCAAAGGTGTGCTGACAGTTTTTGCATTCTCCATATGAAATATCTGCAACACCTTTTCAACATAATTAGCCTGAGATAAAAACAATTTTCTATTTTTCCTATCTCTACAAATTTTCATACCAAGGATTTGTTTTGCTACCCCCAAATCCTTCATAGCAAAATAATTTTCTAACTGTTGTTTTAACTCACTTATGTGATCCATGTTAGACCCAGCTACAAGCATGTCATCAACATATATACACAAAATAATGTAGTTGTCATTATCCAACCTCTTAAAATAAACACAATGATCATAATTACACCTGCTGTAGCCTTGCTCAGCCATAAAACTATCAAATTTCAAATACCATTGCCGAGGTGCTTGCTTCAAGCCATATAAACTTTTCTTCAATCTGCACACTAGTTTCTCCTTACCTTTGACCTCAAATCCTTGTGGTTGGTCTATATATATTTCCTCTTCCAAATCACCATGGAGAAAGGCTGTTTTAACATCAAGCTATTCTAAATGCAAATCTTCAGTAGCCACAATACTTAAAACAATACGAATAGAAGTCATTTTAACAACATGAGAAAAAATCTCATCAAAATCAATACCCTTTTTCTATGCAAATCCCTTTACAACTAATCTAGCTTTAAATCTCTTCTTACCTCCATCCTCCTCTTTCAACCTATAAATCCATTTGTTTGGTAAAGACTTTTTACCTGCAGGCAACTTGCATAATTCCCAAGTCTGGTTTTTTAGCAAGGATTCCATTTCTTCTTCCATTCCATGCTCCCACTGAACCTTGGTATCCACCTGCATAGCTTCATCATAATATTCTGGCTCACCAGCATCAGTTAACAAAATAGTATACAAAGAGAGAGATAATCTTTTTGGAGGTCTACTTATCCTTGAGGATCATCTAACAGGAGTTTGTGGTATTTTTTGTTGCTGTTGTTGCCCAGCATGAGGAACCACTAAAACAACATTGTTTGGAATATCATCCAACATTGCATAATCATTTTCTTTCTTCTCATGCTGCAGCAACAAATCTTTGTACAATACTTTCTCATTGAATATGACATCCCTGCTTCTCACAATTTTCTGATTTTCAAAATCCCAAAGCCTATAACCAAATTCATCAATGCCATATCCAACAAATACACATTTCTTTGATTTTGCATCAAGCTTGGTTCTATTTTCAGAATCTACATGTGCAAATGCTTCACAACCGAAGGTTGTGAGAAAAGAATAACTCACCTTCTTACCTTTCCATGCTTCCTCTGGAATACCAACAACCCAAAGGATTAGAGGGACCTCTATTAATTAAATAAACAACAGTGTTTACAGTCTCTGCCCACAATTTTAAAGGTAGCCCAACATGCATTCTCATAGTCCGTGCACGCTCCATTATTGTTCTATTCATGCGTTCAACCACTCCATTTTCCTGTGGAGTCCTTGGAACCATTTTCTACCTATGAATACCATTAGAGGAACAATAATCTTCAAACTCTTTGCTGCAATACTCACCACCATTATCAGATCTGAGACATTTTATCCTTTTACCTGTCTCATTCTCAACCAAGCTTCTCCATTTTTTAAAAGTTTCAAATACATCAGATTTCTGCCTAAGGAAATAAATCCATACCTTTCTAGTTGCATCATCAATGAATGTAACATAATACAGTGAGAGCCGAGAAGATACGAGCTAGTCCCCATACATCCGTATGCACAAGCTCCAATTTCTCATCTTTCTTTTGCTTCCCATCCTTGAGAAAACTTACTCTCTTTTGTTTTCCATAAACACAAATTTCACAGAAATCCATATTAACACATTTTAGACCTGGTAAAACATTATTTGAATGAAGTACTTTCATACCTTTTGCACTCATATGCCCAAGTCTATTATGCCACAATGCTAATTTAGAGTCCACATCAATTGTATGATCTTCTACCTACTGAACTGCAACAACTGTTACTGAACATTGACCTTTTTCTGTAACAATTAAAGTAGAAGGAATAGTATGACTTGTACAAAGATATAAGGTGCCTACTTTCACACCTTTTGCTACCACTAAGGCACCCTTTGTGACTCTCCAGTTTTTATCACTAAAAGTAACAACACAACCTTCATCATCTAGTTGCCCTACTGAAATTAAATTTCTGCTTAACTTTGGAACATGCCTTACCTCACGTAGTAGCCAATGATTCACATTCTGCAACTTAATCTTGATTCTTCCCTTTCCAACAATCTGACAGGGTTCATTATCTCCTAAATAAACCAGCCCAAAATCCCCTTGGACATAATCAAGAAAATAATTTCTATGGGGGGTAGCATGAAATGAAGCCCCTGAATCTAACACCCAAGAATCATCAGCATTATCAAGGGAAATAATCAAAGCATCCTCATCAGATTTATTACTTACCACATTTTCCTCTTTACTTCCTTTTTTTCTCCTTCTTTACTTTTCTGAGACCAACAATCTTTCTTCAAATGACCCGGCTTACCATAGTACCAACAATCCTTCTTGTTTCTAGATTGGGACCTTCTATCCTTTGATTTTCCTCATGACTTCCCACGATTTCCGGAATCATTTCCTCTCTCCTTTGTTCTGCCTCTGCTTTCTGCATTCAAAACACTGCCTGATGTGGATGTTCCACCTGAGCTTTTCCTACAAATTTCCTCGCTCAAAATAACACTAACAACATCATCAAACTTCAATGTATTTGAACCAGAAACAGAATTGATAACAACCATTACCAAGCTATTCCAGCTTTTAGGCAAAGAACACATAATCAAAAGAGCCCTAACTTCTTCATCAAAGTTTACTTTTATAGAAGTTAATTGACTGGTGACAGTATTAAACTCATTCAAATGATCAATAACTGACCCACCTTCTACCATTTTCATATTAAATAAATGCTTCATAAGAAATACCTTATTCGAAGCAGAAGGCTTTTCATATAACTTCACCAGGGTTTCCATCAACTCTTGAGTTGTCTTTGTTGTTGTAATATTGAACGCCACCGATTGTGCTAGGCACAAACAAATACTGCCAAGAGCCTTTCTATCCAAGATCTCCCAGTCCTCATCTAACATTGCTACGGGTTTCTTGGTTTTCCCTTCCAATGGTCGCCATAAATCCTTCTGATAGAGATAGTCCTCCATCTGCATCTTCCATAACTAATAGTTCTGCCCGTTAAACTTGTCAACCTTCTTACCCTCATCTACCATTGCTCCCACTCAACCGTGAGACCTTCCTATAGATGATAATCGAAACAAAACCCGCTCTGATACCACTTGTTAGGGTTAGAGATGGTAGATATCTAACAATTAAATATAGATTTAATTAATAAACAGAGAAACTAAAACACACACAGATTAAATCATAACACAAAAATTTAATGTGGTTCACCCAATCCAGGCTACATCCACCAAACCGCAGCCATCCAATACTTTTATTGTCCAGTGTAAAACCTATTACAATCTTGTGAATAATCGCATTTTTCCTCATATTGTAAAACCCATCCGAACCCCTTTTTAACAAGCTTAGAGGCTTCCAGATTTTTGGGTTCTACAAAATTGGATTTTGCTTTTTTCATTGATTTTTCCCTTTTTTGGTGATCATGCGAAAAAGTAGGAGGAAATTTTTTCTTGGGGGCTGCCCCCCCCGAACCCCCACCTAGGGCTCGGCTTGGCCTCAGACCCCGGCAAGGATAGGGGCTGGGGTGTACAGGAAACCATGGGCTATACATTATAGCATGATCAGTTGCCACATACCAACAATCTCCCACTTGGAGATTGATCAGGCTCCATACCAACACAAGTACCCAATGGTTATAATGTCTTGGACCAGCTAAAAAGAACCCCTGCTCAGATCTCCATCATGGAGTTACTGAAGATCTCACCCGCACATAGGAAGATCCTAGAGGAATCATTAGCTTCATCCACTGTCTGCACAGATCTTGATGCAAATCAATTCCAAGCTATGGTTGGACACATCACCACACCACATATCCTAAATTTTTTTGATCAAGACCTCCCAACACAACCATCTCATAACTGCACACTCCATATTGAGGTCTTGGTCCATAAGAATAAAGTCAAAGAGTCTTAGTGGATGGGGGTGCAGGTTTGAATATCTGTACTCTCAAGCTAATAAATAATCTCAGATTCTCCAAGGACATCATTGAAAAAGGTAAAGGTATGATTATCAAGAAAGAGTGTCTTAAGGAACTATTCAACTCCCTATTCAAGTAGGGCCAACTATCATGGAAACTACCTGCCAAGTCCTTGATCTTAAATTACCTTATAATATCCTCCTGGGGTGCCCATGGATCCATGGGATGCAAGATGCCGCTTCTACCTTCCATTAATGTGTCAACTTTCCCTATCAAAATCAAGAGCTCACAATCCATGGTGATCTCGAGCCATTTTATTATTGCAAAAATCTAGAAGCAAAGTACTACAAGATCCCCCAAGTCCCAAAAAATGATGAAGGCCCTATGACTCTATATGTAGACCCATCTACCTTAGCCTCCACTTTTGAGACAAAGAAACTCGCCATTCTTGACATCTTTGATATCAAAGTCATTATCCAAGACAATGGGTGTGGGGATTACAAAATGAAGAAAAGTGCCTTTGTAATAGGAGAGTTACCTCAATATCCTAGGTCCCATGGACAACCTCAACCAATTGACACTTCAGCCAAAACTTCAAAGAAGACCCCTCCAAATTTAGATGTTGGGGGGACCTAAGTCAGGAAGTGGTGGATGAAAAGGACATATCAAGTTTTTTGTACCAAGATGAAAGGCCCGTGCCTGATCTTCCCATGGATGATAATAGCAAAGGACTACAAATAATGCAAGGATGGGGTTACAATAAAAAAAAAGAAACTCGAGAAAAATGACATTGGTCTTCTAGAATATATCATTCCTGAGAAGCGTATAAGGAATCTTGGCCTTGGATGTACTCCTCTAAAGTTAACCATACTTGGCAAAGATGTCCCGGTTAGAAAAGTCAAAGCTTCCCCCTCAGTTCCAGTATTGATTACTTACCCTTTTGAGGACCCCCTCACTAACTTACCCATGCTATTCAAGGATTCCTCCCTTCTTATGATTAATACCCTATCTTTTGAGTCAAGCAACCAAACCCATGAGCTAAACTTAGTCTATCCCCAACTCATCGATTACAACCAACGCGGACCATCGATTTTAGACACGTTCAAAAATGATGAGGCTCTCTCAGAATTAATGGGATTGTGGGATACGATACCATATGGAGATCACCAAGATGGATTCAACATTGAGCTTGACACACATAACTATTATGGGGAAATGATTGAATCCCTCAATCGCAAAAGTGAAAATTTAAGAGTAATATCTAGGTCTTTGAGTGAAAACCACACTGTGGCACTCTTAGACCTGAAAATAGTAAAAAAAAGGATACATCCAATGGTGAAAACCTCTCTGAGGCATTAGAGGATGAAGGATTCAATCTTCCTCTTAGTGCTATTCATCAAGAGAAGTTAGCACTCTTAGCAGAGAAGTGCAATCTGGTCAACTTGGGAACAAAAGAAACATCACATATAACCTTCTGTGCAGAATCAATTTTGACAGAAGAACAAGAACTCCTAGCTGCTTTTCTAAGGGAAAGAAAGGTAAACTTTGCATGAGCCTATGTCGACATGCCTGGTCTTGATTCAGAAGTAGTGGTTCACCATCTAGTTGTCTATCTAGAAGAAAGACCAGTAAGACAAAAACTAAGAAAGATGCATGCACAAATAGCTTTACTAGTTAAACTTGAATTATAGAAGCTCCTTGATGCTGGTTTCATATGGCCAATGGATTATCCAGAGTGGGTTTCAAATATTGTTCCTATTTCAAAACCTACTGGGGGAATCCACATCTGCACAGACTTTAGAGATCTAAACAAAGCATGTCCCAAGGATGACTTTACTCTTCCTAATATTGACATGATTATGGATTAGACAATAGGACATGAAATTCTATCACTAATGGACAGATTCTCTGGGTATAATCAGATGATCATGATAGCCAAAGATGATCAACACAAAACAACTTTCACTTGTCCATGGGGAACCTATTGCTGGAACATGATGCCATTTGGGTTGAAAAATGCAGGAGCTACCTATCAAAGAGCCATGATGTTGATCTTCCATGACACGATTCACAAAACTAGGGAAGACTATGTGGATGAAATATTGGCTAAATCAAAGAAGCGTCAGGATCACATACCAGCTCTAAGCTCCACCTTTGACAAGCTAGAAGAATACAAGTTCAGACTCAATCCAAAAAAGTGTGTTTTCAAGGTACAATCAGGAAAGTTACTAGGGTACATTGTATCTATGAGGGGAATCAAGATAGATCCCACCAAAGTCAAAGCAATTCTAGAGATGGAGGCACCAAGGACATTGAAGTAGTTAAGGGGTTTGCAGGGAAGACTCCAATCCATCTGCCAGTTTATATCATAGTTAGCAGATAAGGCTATCCCATATTCTCATCTACTCCACAAGTGGGTAGCATAAAAATGGGATGAGAAATGTGATCAAGCTTTCAATAAGATCAAGGAGTACTTGCTCACACCACCAGTTCTCATGCCACCAATTCCAGGCAAGCCCTTGATCTTGTATATATCAGAAACAACAATAGTCCTGGGTGCTCTCTTAGCTCAACATGGTGAAAATGGGAAGGAGAGAGCTATCTAATACATCATTAGAAACATGGTGGCTCACAAGTTTAATTACACATCCATTGAGAAGGCTTGCTTAGCAGTTGTGTTCATTGTACAAAAATTCAGACATTATATGCTAGCACATTAGATAAAACTCATTGCCAAGTTAGATCCTCTCAAGTATCTACTTTCTCAAGTAACACTCACAGGGAAAACAACCAAATGGTTTATGATCCTAACAAAACATGACATTGAGTATGTAGAGAGAAAGGCCATCAAAGGACAATTAATTACATATTAGTTGGTAGAAGCATCGATATATTTAGAGAATCCAATTATGTCAGAGTTCCCCGATGAGTCAATCTTCAACCTAAGTGTGGTAGATCACTGGAAAATGTACTTTGAGTCAGGAGTTGGAGTCTTCTTCATTACATCACAACGAGATTGCATACCCAAGTCATATAAGCTATCTTTTCCTTGCACAAATAATATTGCAAAATATGAGGCTCTTGTCATAGGACTCAAAATTGCAGTATAGTGGTAGATCATGGCACTCAAAGTTTATGGAGATTCACAACTAATCATCAACCAGGTCAATGATGACTACCAAACGAAGGATGAAAAATTGACTCCATACAAAAAACTAGAGGAAAGCCTCAAAAAGTTCTTCATCGACATCACATTTGAGAAAATACCAAGGGAAAACTATAGAGCAACAAATGCTATGGTAACAATTGGGTTGCTAATAGATATCCCATGCAACGTCCCTAAGCAAGAATTCCTTTTAGAGTAGCTTCTCGTACCAACATTCGAGGTACCAGAGTCTGAATTCATGTGTGAAATCATTGGTCTCAGTGATCCCTGGTATCATGATATATACACCTACTTGAGAATAGGAGTCATCCCCACTCATATCACCCTGAACCTTAGGAGGCACCCTATACTATAGGAGTATTGAGGGAACCCTTTTACAATGCTTAAATGCTGAGGAAGCTTTGACTGCTTTAATCGAGATATGTAATGGCATTTGTGGGTCACATTCGAGTGGGACGACCTTGGATAAGAAACTAATGAGGACTAGGTACTATTGGACTACAATGGAGAAGGAATCTCATGACTATGTCTGAAGATATGTGTAGTGTTAATAGCATGGGGATCTCATCCATGCACCAGCTCAGGAGCTCAACCCAATCATTACACCTTGGCCCTTTTCACAATGGGGGATCAATCTCATTGGAAAAATCCCCCAACCTCATCTAATGGATATAAGTTCATCATCACTGTCACAGATTATTTCACGAAGTGGGTAGAGGCCATCCCTATGACCTACATTATAGGAAAACAAATTTCCAAGTTCATCCTGAACTACCTAATTTTCTGCTATAATGTCCCTCAATCCATTATCTTAGATAACGAGACACCTTTCAAAAACTAGGATGTTTGAGACCTATGCCAAAATTTCAATATCCAACATTTCTTTTCCACTCCATAATACCCCCAGGGAAACGGCCAAGCTGAGGCTACCAATAAAACCATCTTAAAAATCCTAAATAAAATAGTCAATGAAGTCGGTCGTGACTAGTACCTACAATTGAATCTCGCCTTATGGGCCTACCGAATGAGTATCCACACACCTATAGGTGAAAATCCATTCTCCCTAGTCTACGGATTAGAAACCATCCTTCCCATTGAGATTGAGCTCCCATCCTTAAGAATATCATTGTAAAACCTCATCACACATGATGAATATCGGGTGTCACGGTTGAATGAGCTAGAGCTATTGGATGAGTGACACATGGATGCCTTAAACCATTTGCAAGTCTATCAAAACCATCTCAAGAGAAGCTACAACAAGAAGATCAAGAGTCAGACCTTTCAATTCAAAGAGCTTGTATTGAAAGATAATAAAAAAATGTACCAAATCTGGACAACAAGGGCAAGTTTGAACCCAATTGGTTGGGGCCCTTCATCATCACAACAAGCTACAAGTCAAGAGCATATCAACTATCCACACTAGAAGGTGAGCCACTATAGGAGCCTATGAATAGCTCCCATATCAAAAAGTTTTATGTCTAAACTTCCAAGGTATAAATCTAAAAAATCCAAAAAAATAAAAAAAATGATTGAAAATAGTAAAGAAAAAAATTGTCCTCTAGTGAAAACCACTTCGGTGGCACTTTGGGCAAGTACCTTGGTGAAAACCTGGAAAAAAGGCACCTTGTGTAAATAAGAACTCTCCATCCACCATGGTCTCTTCAGCTTGTTCTACCTCATCCATTTGTTACATTCCATATCTCCATCGATCACTCATCCACGTCCATATCATAGCTTGATCATGTGTTCATATCATGCCCCCTCTTAGTACTACTTGGCACATTCCTAAGGTTAATTTTTCTTGCCTATATTAGAGTAGTCTATCACACCATGTTGGAGGCATGTTCTTATACCTACATTGGATTAGATTTGTGTATATTCTTGAAGTCTTCCATAAAATCAGAAAATCCAAAAACATAAAAAAATTAGAAAATCCAAAAAAATTTAGAAAATCAGAAAATTTAATTTTTTTTAGAAAATCAAAAAATCCAAAAACATTCATAAAATCAGAAAACCCAAAAAACATCCAAAACATATCAAAATCCAAAAAATAGGTCAAAAAGTTAGAAAAAGTAAAAAATAGAGTTGTTTTGTCGAACTATGGGTCTTCGAGCTCTGAACGTAGGCAAGAATTATCTTTGATCATCCCCCGAGACACTTAGGTTAGTCCTCTAGGAGTCTTTCATGATAAACTGGCAGTCCATTTGTTCATTTCTTATCAATAAATGAGTATGTGTCAGGAAAACTACGTGGTCTTTGCGTGTATAATGTAGGAAAGGCTAATATTTGATCAAACCTTGAGGCCCCTAGGATAGGTATTTAGGTTAGGTTCTTGATCAAAATCTCAGAAAATACAAAAACATTGGAAAATTTAAAAATCAATTTTTTTTCAAAACATCTTGAAAATACCAAAAATAGCCTCAAAAACATCAAAAACATTCAAAAAATCCATCTGTCCCATTTCACATTCACCCACAATAAACACCCACTCATAATAAGTTATCGTCATCCTCAACGTTTGGTGAAACAATTAGAAAAAAGTCTAGTAGTTTAAAAGTGAAAACTCAAATGTCAAAGTCTCAAGTCTAGGTCAGTAGGTAAACAAGTTGGTCAACTGTTGGTATTAATAGCCTATCATCCAGTCAATCCCAAAATCACTTGATAACATCATGTCCTAGGATGCTTCCTTCCTACAATGGACATCAACATCAGGCACCACCTTAGTTTAGTCTTGGCTAGAGGTATGAAGAACATTGACTTATTTGTTTTCTTGATCTTTTCTTTTGATTTATCTTATTGTGCTCATTCCAATGACCTCTCGATGATGTCTAATCAAAATGATTTATAGAGAAAGGAATGGGGAAATGGTCATTATCTTTCTTCTACTGTGCTTGTTGGATACTCTTGTAATATAACCTTGGTCATGCTTACTTTGTTTGGTCTGTAGGTAGGGTGTTTTAGGTGTCTTGTTGACCACATAGGAAGACTTTCTTTTTTATGTTTTGGTCCAAGATATTTGAAATATCTGAACTGTATTTTAAATAAGGTTTTGTATGTCAGGTGTGAAGAGGGATACTCCTATCTAATTTTCAAGTCAAAGTCCATCACACTAGACACAACACCATTCTAGTTCTTTATACCTTGATGCATTGTGCCTATGTGTGTTATCAAACACAAGGTAAGTAATCCCTTTTAAAATCCCAATTCCTGATAAGCAATAAATCATCATCCAACTCTCATCCTCACCTCTAATAAAGTATCATAGATCATGGACTTGATGGATCCTATTGTCATCATCTCACTTCTTCTTTCTTCTCTCCATGCTAACATGGTATCATGATAGTTGTTCAAAATGATACCAATGCATCCATCCTGCATCCAAAAACCATCAACATGTTGCATATAATTCATATTATATATAATAAGAAACACTGATCATCTCACATGCATTGCAATCTCATCATTGCATAATATAGATTGGTTATTCTAAGCATTTCATAAACTATACATTTTCATCCATTGCATAATCATATAGGCATCATCATATCATCCGTATATGCATCATCATGTCATACATGAAAAGGGATACTGAAAAAGAAAAGGGCATGTCATAACATACCATACATCTCATAATCATAACATATAACATCATCCATTAGGGGCATAATATAGATCTATTTGTCTAAGCATTTTAGAAAAAAATGCATCCATACATCCATACTCCATAAATTATCATAAAAGTGCGTAGAAATAATACAAAAATAAATGCATCCATAACATCCATGAACATCTGCATAATCATACATCACATCATATCATATAGAATCACATCGCATATAGAATATCAAAATGCATCCATCCATAAAGTATAAATAGAGTAGACACATCGCATCATAAATCGATCATATCATATATCAAAAAAATCTCCACTGTCATGGTACAAATCTAAATCATGTGTATTTATATACATTAGTGTACAATGCCCACAAGGCTATAAAAAATGGAGCCTGTGAGTCCCAAAAAGAATCAAATGTTGCGATCAAAAAATTGTATGTGGTAGCTAGCCCTGGTTGCTACTCCCCTCGCCTTCCTATCTCTCGGCTTGATCATCTATCTATCTCAACCCTATCTACTGAGAGTACTTTGGCACCTGAGCTACCATAGGTACAACCTACCGATAATGAAGCCTATAGTACTCGACCTCTTTGACAGTCTCATGGTACATCTGCATAGGTACTATCCTCCCTTGGGATGAGGTAACCATACTCTCCAACTGCTACCTCCGGCCAACCTCCTGGGCTAGCTGTAACTCTACTGCCTACCTCTGTTGGCGCTCGTGATCTATCTCTGCAGTAATTGCCTAGACCTACTATCTAGCCTGGTCCCTCTTGGCTATGATTGTCTGTAGTTGCCCTTGTAAACCCTGTATCTACCCTTGTAACTATTGAATTTGGGCATTCCATGGGTCTGGCTATGGTGGCTGAGGTGGTTGGGGAGGTTGTTGGTCCCTCTGTTGATCTAGCTAATGGGGAGGCATTCCACCTCCTCTAGGTGCTTCAGGAACCTATCCCGTTTGCGCTCTCCTAGCGGTCTTGCCTCAGGGTCTCCTTTGTGGAAGCGCTACCCCTAGATTGTAAGCCATAATGGGGGTCTAAACCAATCATCATAGGCACATGTAGTGCCTGGATCTGCCTATTCCTGAGCATAGGCCCATGGCCTAGTTACCAACTTCTTGAAGCTCTCGACTACGTTGGATGCTGGAATCGTCCGTCCCCATGTGGTCTCTCTGGATGTCTGAGAAAAGATGGCCACATACTGATCATTAGACCAATCCTGAATATCTCCAAACTACCAGGCTACCCTATATGGCAGGTAGTGCTCTATCATCGTGTGCTCACACCCCTGCATCATTTGATCCTGTCTGGAAAAGAATAACTGTTGTGCATCATCATGCCAGACAGACATCTATAACCAAGGCCTCCAGGTAAACATTTTTGTCTCATTAATCACTCGGTGCTAGTTTGGTAGGCCTAGCCATCTTGTGTGCCTTGTGGTAATGCCGCCTCTATACCTCCAAAATGCTAGGTCATTGGGCTCTACATCAACCACAGTGACCATCGTTTGGAGCACGACAATATGCTCCTAGGCCCATATGTGCAACAATGTAATGCTGGTACCAATCGATCAGCTGTCGTAGTAGGAGAAATCATGCAAATCATGGTATAATGAGGCCAAAATCACTTGTCCCCAAGCAAGCAAGGTCCTCCTGTGTAGCATCCTCTCCCAGGCCAAACCCCATCCCAAGCTGAAGTATCTGCCCTATCGATTTGGAGCCACTAGCCCGCATATAATGGTCGCAATGATCAACCTAAAAATTGGCACCTGCCATTTGTAGTAATGCAAATCAAGCTAACCCTTAGAAAGTGTGAGCTCCTCTACCTCTAAGACATCAAATTATGTGTTACTACCAGCATCTTTGTCATAGATAACTCGATCGTCATGAATCGACAACCACAAGATGCGCCATACGTCCTCCAATGTGACAGTCACCTCACCAGTGGGAAGGTGAAACGACGAGGTCTCGCTATGCCACCTCTCATCCAATGTTGTCATCATCTGTAGGTGGGTCTAGATGATAGGTGCATAAGCGACATACCAAGGGAGAATCTCCCCCAAGTGCTCCTGTCATAACTCGTGCAAATCGGTCAATCTGATCAACACCGAAGGTTGATGCTCATGTGAATGCACATGCTTTGTATCCTCCTACACCCATCAAGCCACAATGTCAAATTTCATAAAAAGACCTGATCCCATTTGGAGTTTTCGACACAAGAACAATGAATGCATTTCTATTTTTAAAGGCGTCGCCATTTGAAAACTCCAAACAATGACGCTAGAACCTTTAAAAATGCAAAGCAAACCACGACGTTTCCATTTTCACTAGCAAGCCATTTTGACTTGAAAACCCTAATCTTAAAATGGATTGCAACGTCGCCATTTGGAGTTTGAAGCCCTAAGGTCAAATTGTGATGCGGTGTCACTTTTCACAATAGCGATGCTATTTGAGCCCTAGCATCATTGATTTTGCACTTTTAGCGTTGCTATATAGCGACATTGGAGTGTTAACCTTTCAAAACATAATAAATGTGCCTAAAAGTCAAAACTCAAAGTCGAGTTAGGGTCACATACCACTAGTCCTACACCTTGAGGTCTCTGGTGCACATAGACTCGCTCAGAATTGTGTCAGGGAAGCACTCTTTGCGCCATTCTGCATGAGGGTCAGAGCTCAAAAAGCTAGAAATCTCAAGGTGTGAATGCAAAAATGAATGGAAAGTGACCCCTCCAAGGCTATTTGAGCATGAAAATTAGGTTTTTTTTCCCCTTTTTAGCCATCAAACTAGGGTTTTGTGCCCCCGACAGCATTTTTTCCCAACCGAGGCCTGTTTCCCATCCTTTTTTCATGTTTTGACATATTTTTAGTGTCGTGGAGCCTTTCTGGACTCGTCGGGCAGCTTGTCCTCTTTTTTTGAGAAATCACCCAAAAATCTAAATTTTCATCCATCTCTCGAGGGGGTAGTATACCAACGTAATTCTTCTCATTGGGGTAGCAGTGGGGCATCCAAAAAAATAATTTTTTTTTAAATTTTGATCTCGATAAGGTTATTCTTTGAACCAACATAGCAGGTACATTGCTTCAAAGAGGGCCAAAATGTAGACGTTCAAATTTTCCTGATTAATATCATGCACTCGATCCTGATTCACTAACGCCAATTCTTCCTTAATCACTTCTTTACTAACCAATTAATTGAATAATTATTATTTAGTTAATTCAACAAGATTCTTCCTTTAATTAAATAAATCAACTTTATTTAATTAAAATCCTAATGTTCTCTCTTTGATTAAATAAATCATTTTATTTAATTAAATCCTAAAGTCATCTCTCTTAATTAAATAAATCAACTTTATTTAATTAAATCTAATGTTCTTCATTTAATTGAATAAATCAAATTTATTTAGTTAATTATTAACCTCTCAACTATCCTCTCATCTGATTTAAATAAATCTAAATATCTAAATCAAATGTCATATCAACTAATTCCATCTAAGTTAATTAAATCTTAATTAACTCCTAACACTAATCCTCCTTTTCTCTAGCTTTTGCAACTTGCACATGTAAATCAATTTATTTGATTTATTAATTCTTCTATTTTCATTCAAATGTGGCATATCCTTAGAATATTCCACCAATTTGAAATCTCCCTTCCAAAGGACTTTTGTCCTCCAACATGGCATTTAAGGCTCTTACATGTCATTTTTCTTGAGCCAACTTGGCATTAACTCATCTTACAACTCCTTTTCCACAAGCCATCTTTTGAATTTAAAATTCCACCTACATGTATTGAACATGCACATTGTTCAAAATGTGCACCACTTTCCTTCATTAGCATGTTGACAAGTGGCACAATGCCATTGGTTCAAGTTTAATCCCACATTCTTCCTATTTCTCATTTCTCCATCCTTCTTTCCTATAAATAGAGGACTTCTCTATTGATTTGGGATCCACAACTTTATGCAAGGTTACTAGCTACATATTTGAGTAAGTTCATCCATATTTTCACCCAATTTTTCATAGATTTCATCAATCTTAGCAAGTTTATCAACATTTTGAATCAAGGAGCACTCAACCATCATCAAGTTTGTCAAAGAATTGGGAAAGGGCTTCTATATACATCAAAGAAGCACCAATTCCCCCATGGGATGCTGGTTTGAGAAATTTTTAATAAGATTTCATTAGTTTTCATTGGATATTTTACTTTGTTTTCTTGTTCATTGTGTTTGAATGAATTTCATGGGGAATGTTTGTTATAGAATTGTTTATTGACTAATGTTTGATTGTTTGATCATGTTGGAGTAGGTCTAGAACAAGCATTAACACACAACCAACCCATCAACCACAATTACAAGCTCCATGTACAAACTAGTCGAAGAAGACCAAACATATTTAGGAACTCCCACTACAAGGGTAATGCGAATTTGAAAAAGAATAAGGCATACCAAGTCTACCAATAACATAACATAGAAAGTGTAAACATGTAGTATCAAGGAACCATCCACAATGATATGCAAAACCTCTAAATCAATAACCTACAAAGAATAACTCTCACCACAAGTCTCCATAACCAAGACCACAAAGAGAAAAATATACACATCATATACCTGTAGAAAATCCTTCTACACACACCTCTAAATGCCAACTGTGTCAAGTAAGATATCCTTCAAAAAACACCAAAGAGAACAACATAAAAACAAACTATTGTTGAATTTACAAGATCAAACAAAGCATATATATCATGTAATCAACATGGATGTAAGCCTCTCAAAGAAGATCAAACTATTCCATTTCCCATCTCAGGAAATCAGCCCAATACCATCTCCTATGATCACCATAAAAGAAAATACTAACCCGAGGAGATATCCATGCTATCCATCTCTCATTGTGAATCCTTCAGAATTAACTAAATAGCTCAAGATCCATAACTATGAAAGATACAACATATAGACACATGATAAACCAATCCTCAAATGAATATCCAAAACCAATCACTATGAATCAACTCATTCCATGAGAATCAAAGGACGAACATAAAACATTTGAAAGAAATAATGGATACCTTTAAATGATAATCTAATGAGTAGACCAAGAGTGGGGAATGAGAATACTCCTCCTGGGTAACCGATTCATCATGAATTCTCCAAGAGAAATCTCCTCATTGGTCTTTGTTGAACTCATGTCCAACCAAGGTGTAGGCTCCTTAGACTTTCTGCTGAAATCTCACCAAGAGTAACCATCTCGGTATACTTTTCTCATCTCAAGAGAATTGCAGCCTCACCTTATTCTCCATGTATCCATGAGCACCTACTAACAATCACTTCATGCTAAACTCCAAAATGCATCACTTTACTATCATGAAGTTCTCAAGCATATAATCAATATACCCAAAACATAGAGAATTATTCATTGTACTATCATGAAGTTCTCAAGCATATAATCAATGTACCCAAAACACAAATAATTACTAGACCACTATCAAAGCTCCAATAATCTAAACCAAGAAATTATCATGAAACCATGATCTTACCATCCCCCTTAGGAGATCCCATGCTCCAGGTGGACATAACATGGTCTCAAGAGAAAAACATTATGCCAAAACTCTAATGCGTAATCAAGAGTATACCATGACATAAAAAAAAAAACTCTAAACCACATCACTTGTCAAGCACCACCAACACCTCGAAAAAAGACTCACAAGAGTCCTCCATGGCTCCAAGATGTTACACATCTTCAAATAGGTTCCATGCAAAATGCAAAAGAGCTCTTCTACAACAAGAGAATCTAAGAGCTCCTTGTAACATCTGCAACACTAAATAAGATCATTCACCACATAGTGATGAATACATAGTCACTGCTAAAGCTCCCACTGAACTGTGATACCAATCTTTCCAAGAAAATGACCAAACATATGCTATATTGAAAATTATCCAAGTCCACTCATTAACATATCCATCTGACAACAATACCAAGTAGTACCAAGATCTCCAAAACCAAGCAAAAATAACCATCACTATCAAAATCTTACACAAACCAGTGTACCCAAGCTATCCATGACATCGTGATACACATGCTATAGGTCTCCAACACTGACTATCTATGTACTCTCTTATCATCTAACCTCTCATCTCAAAGAAACCACACCAATGCACAAGTGACTAGAGACAAGGCCAACTGACAAATCTGCATCAACACTGAATCAACCTCATGGATATAGATAGTCCACTTCCAAGTTATCCCACTACAAATAAATGGGCGATCAATCCATATAACTGCATAACTCGTAGATCCAAAACACTGTAACATGCAAACCTAACATCACACTGGAAACTACCAAACTGAGATCTCAAAGAGAATTTACCTTGTAGACAATATGACTCAAGCACCAAATCCTTCTTAGATCCAATTTTCCAATCACGTCCACAATGAGCACCATAATCTAGGAATCCACCAAGCACCACCATGAAAATGCTGAGTGACAAGTCACTTACCAACACTCCCATGCAGAGAAATAATCACACCTTCTCACACCATGCACGAAGCATGCATGCAGAACTGCAACTATCTCATCCAACAATGCCCCAAAAGCTAGGGTCTAGAAAATAGTTTAACAATAGCTCAACAAAATCAAAAGTTTTCTTGACCATGTAAAACTTGCAAAACCACAATGTTCGAGAACACCCATGCACACCCATATCCACTTCACATCTAGATGAATCAAAATTTTGAAACATAAACACCATAATAGTTAAACTAGAACAATGGAATAACATGAATATGCATAACCATAGATTGTTTAAACGGGAATCTATAAAATGATTCAAATCAAAAGAACATGAATCTGAGTGATGCAAGTACAAAACATCCTTGAAAGGAAATAGTAGTTTAGGAACTCTAGGCCCATATCAAACCAACTCTAAAACCACCAACATGCACATGCATTTGAGAGAGAAGCTATTGTAGAAGCTTTCAGATCATCCAATGATCAACTCCATAGCCTTCATGTAATCAGGGTATCATAAAACTATGCCTTTCAATACCAAGAAAAAACCCAGCATAAGCACATTACTCCATGACTGAACAACAACCCAAGCTTCTCCATATCATCATGTATCCTCTCACACAGACACCCAATATGGAAGCTTTGCTGCAACACAACCACGAAGAAAAATATTCCACCCCATGCATCAAGATTATATTGCTGCCAAGTCACGAGCTTCAGGTCAAATAATTTCAATATGACCAACTCAAGTTTCTCCATCTTCCATATTGCATGTTGTCTCTTGGAACTCAAACAAAAGAGCAAGAATTTCTACTCACCAAAGGATCAATCCATTACTTAATTCCTTCATATTTCCTCAAGCCTTCCACATTGAGAAATATTCACAGAAGGAATACCCATAACCATAAACACCAGGAACAAATAAATTCCAAAATATGGCTCTGATACCACTTGTTGGGAAATTTAAATCATCTTAGAAAGAAACACCAAAGATTAGTAGTGCCTTCAGTAGCCTTTATTGTCTTAGATTTCCTCAAAGTCACATACTAGTATGCCACAATAGAATCAGACATAGTTCATTTCCCACATTGATCCTTTTGAGAAAAGCTCATACAAATTTAGATCTTTTAATATCAACTAGTTCCAACAACATGCAAGACAAATTTATCAAAAAAAACCATGAAAGATACAATAGAAGATATGATCACACAGATTTATGTGGGGAAAACCCTTTTGAGTAAAAAACCCCGCACTCCAAAATCCCATATCACTATTATATTATTTAACAACAAAACAGTTACAAATACAATCACATGCTCTAGGCCTTTACAAATTTTAACATCTTATTTTATCTAGAGGAACTTGACAACATAACCCCTCCACAAATATGTCTCCCTCTCTCTCTCTCTACATTTCTCTAATCAACCTCTCTGTTGATTACATTCTTCACACTATTACAATACTCTTAAAGTATACAACATAGATTCACATCGAGGAAGAGATTTTGTCCAATCAAACTACTGAGAGAGAGAGAGTCCCCCCCTATTTCAAATATTTCCATAATTATTTCTATTAATCCAACATTCATTCTGCATTCTAGGCCAACTAGGAAACCAACTAATTTAGTTCTCGTATGCAACTATACATAACCGGTTTGATTCACCTAATAGGTAACTAGATCATTAACCATGTTGAGCCATCAAAGAGACTCTTTCATGCTCTCTTCAATAACAAAAAGTCCCTCTGATGATGTTCATTCTCTAAACCAAACGTCCACAATCAACAACAAACCATTGCTTTCCACCTCAACATCAATCAGGTCCCACCAAGAAGCTCTTCACAACTTACCGAATCAACCATCACCATATCAGGGGAAAAAAAATCATCTCCCACTGGTATAAGGAAGTCACACCGATGAATCTTATCAACTTGTCATATCGGTCAGTAAATAAAAGGTTTTAGAAACTTCAAAACCTGTGACCTGAGGTTCCAAGGTTCTAACTTTCTGCGATCTTGTAATCTCACCATAACTATCGGGTCATCAGAGAGACTTGGGATAGAGTCCCACCGACAAATCCAAGTTACACTGATGAGAGTCACCAACATGCTCATCACAACCCATTGGTCTATCAGGGAGACTCAAGGTAGAGTCCCATCGATAAGGCTAAGTCTCATCGATGAGGTTCTTTCACATTCCATCGAGCCATCGAAGAGACCCCAAATAGAGTCTCTTCGATGAGAGTAAGTCCTGTCGATGATGACCAAGTCATAGCTTTGGGCCATTGAGGAGACATGAAATAGAGTCCCGACGATATAACCACTTCACACCGATAAGACACAACAGTGAATAGATAAAGGCCATCAAAACATCGATGGGACTGAGAGCAAATTCCCGTCGGTAAAGAATTGTCAGGATGATAGAGAAACAAACACAATTGTTGCAGGAATTTGATCAATCCAGTAAATTTGAGGCACCTTTTCCAACACCTCTCCCAAGTAGATGACACTAGAGTACATGTGCTAACTATACAAGGCATGGATCCCGAATGTAACATAACTACTCATCGAGGGAAAGTCACAATACAAGGAGCCCTGCCTAAACCCACAACCAAGTCATCCAATGACTATAGTATTATGGAACAACTGAAGAAGACCCCGACTTTAATATCCATCCTAGAGTTGTTGAAATTATCACCTGTGCATAAGGAAATACTAGAGAAAGCTTTGGAAACATTGGTCCCTAATGACCTCAATCTTGATTAGTTTCAAGCCAAGGTTGGAAAAATCACGACCAATCATCGTTTAGTATTTTTTGAGAAATACCTTCCACAAAAATCGTTCCAAAACCAAGCATATATAGGTTGGTGTCCACAAACATAAGGTCAAAAGAGTATTGATAGATAACGGTGCAGGTCTAAAAATTTGTACCTTAAAATTTGTTAAAAAACTAAGGTATTCTGATGATGTAATTGACAAGGGAAAAAGCATCACTATAAGGGATTATGATGGCCTGGAAAGAAATTCAGAAGGGACAATCAACTTTCCCATACAAATAGGATCGGCAACAACAAAAACAAAATGTCAAGTAATGGACCTTGAGCTACCCTATAACCTTCTTCCACGACACCCATGGATTCATGCACTACAAGTAGTTCCTTTGACATTCCAATAGTTTCTAAAATTTCCTCATGAGGGAAAGTAGGTTACACTATATGTTGATCCTGAACCCTTCCACTACTGTGCAAAATTGGAAGAAAAATACAACAAAATCCATCAAATACCTAGTAATGATATATCATTCCACTCATTCTCATATGTTGACCCATCAACACTACCATCAACCTCAACTAAAACAACATCAAGTGAACAACCAAAATCTGATCCCAAGATTCAAGTACATGAAAAGGATAGCGAAAACTACCATTTAAATAAATCTTTTTGCTTTGGAATGCTTCCCCCAACACCAAAGTTTTATGGAGGGCTTGAGGAGAACAAACATGTTCAATAAATAACAATGGTAGTCAAACCCATGTTCTTTACCAAGTGGGGAGATATGAAGGATGAGGAAATATTCAAAGAGGACCTCTCGTCAATGATCTACAAAGAAGAACAAGAAGAACCATAACAACTACAACCCTTTCCAATTTATCCTACCAGTAAAGGGTATTAGATGGCTAAACAAATGGGATACACTGGAAAAGGTGGCCTTGGGCAACACAAACAAGGCAGATGGGAACCTATTATAGTGGAACAAAGAAAGAAGAACATAGGATTAGGCTATGGTTCGATAGACATGGTTACTCCAAACACTAGATGTGCCTCTTTTGAGAAAGGAGCTCCTTCTACTGACATTAAGAAATTAGATACCTACCATCTTATAAACAACAATTTACCAATTGGAGATGTATTTTAAAGCTTTAGAATAAGTGTAGTCCCTAACTGACCTAGAAAACCTATATTAAATACTATACTTATGAAACAAACTCCAACACGTATGAATGGGATTCCCTCACTTCTAGGGATAATGACCTAGATACTTAATGGGATAATGATGCCAGAGCTATATTGACTATTTCGACAACTTCTGTAAACTTTATAGATAATGATGACAACCTACCCCTTTGCTACTCACAGTTAATAGATTGGGACCAACAACATCATACACCTGTTTTGGATCAATTCTAGAACGATGAAGGCATCACAAAGTTTATGGGACTTCGAACTAATATACCATCAGGAGATCATAAAGTAATGTTTGTCATGGAACTCAAATAGGAAGCATATTTTGAATGAGATATTGTGTCCTCTAGTCACAAAATTGAAAAGGACAATGTGAAAATAAAAATGAGATCCCCTAGTGAAAACCATGATGTGGCTTTGTCAGATCCTAAAAAAGAGAAAAATAAAGGATGAATCTAAGGGTGAAAATGTCTTTGAGGTGCCAGAGGATGGGGGATTCAATTTCCCTATTTTTGAATATGAAGAGAAGTCGACACTCCTAGTTGAAGAAGTTGAACCTATCAATGTTGTCATAGTAGAAACACCCAAAATCACATACCATGAAGCATCACTTGATCCAGAAGAAAAGGTGGACTTTTCAACATTCATCAATGAAAGGAAGATAAACTTTACATGGACATATGCAAACATGCCAGGGCTAGATCTAGCATTGGTCATACACCACCTTGTATTTCCTAGAGCTAAACCCATAAAGCAGAAGCTACAAAAGATGCATCCCCAGATAACACTTTTAGTAAAATTAGAACTAAAGAAACTACTAGATGTGGGATTCATTAGACCAATTGATTATTCAGAATGTACATTGAATCTAGTACCAGTATCAAAACCCATGAGGGGCATAAGAATTTGCATGAACTTTCGAGATCTAAACAAGGCTTGCACAAAAGGTGACTTACCTCTTCCAAGCATTGATATGATTGTAGATCTAACTATAGGACATGAAATGTTGCCATGAATGGATGAGTTCTTTGGATATAATCAGATAAAGATATCCCCTGACGATCAACATAAAACATCATTCACTTGTGCATGTGAGACCTTCTACTAGAACATCATGAAATTCAATCCAAAGAATGCAGGGACAACCTATCAACGAGCGATAACTACAATATTTCATGATATGCTACATATGACTATGGAAGATTATGTGGATGACATACTAGTGAAGTCCATCAAAAGAGAAAACCATTTGACCAACCTAGAAAAAGTGTTTGACAAGCTTAAAGAGTAAAACTTGAGGCTCAATCCAAATAAGTGTGTATTTAAAGTAACATCTAGAAAACTGCTAGGGTACATAGTATCAAGAAGAGGCATTGAAGTAGATCCTTCAAAGGTAAAATCTATATTATAAATTCCTCCTCTAAAGAAATTAAAGCAACTAAGAAGTCTACAAGGGAAACTACAGTCCATTAGGTGATTCATTGCACAATTGGCTAACAAGTGTCATTCATTCACCCATTTTCTACACAAAGACATCACATTCAAGTGGGATGGTAGATGTGATCAAGCATTCTAGTAAGTCAAGGAGTATCTACTCCTCTAGTATTAATTCCACCTATTCTAGATAAAGTAATTATACTCTATGTATCTACAACACAAGCAACACTAGGAGCTCTTTTAGCACAACTAGATGACAACAACAAAGAAAGAGAAGTCTACTACATCAGCTATAAATTGGTGGGGTATGAATTGAACTATTCACCCATAGAAAGAGTGTGTCATTCTATCGTCTTTACAAATTTTTTTTTGAGATGGTATTTTAGACACCTAAATTTGGACACTTAATTTATCCAAATTTATCTCTTTTCATCTAAACATCCCCTTATTCGCATTAATTAAGTAATATCACTATTATTTGATTAATACCTCTAAAGTTCTTCTAATCCCTAAGGTATCTAGTTAAATAATTAAATACCTCCCCCTTTTATCAAATGAATTAAATAAATATGACATTTATTTAATTCCTCATATGTCACATCTTCCATCATTTTTATGTAATCCTAATCCATCTTCTAATCTCATCATTAGAGATGTGCACATGCCTAATCCTTGATTAGGATGTGTCACATCCTCCAAATTTTGCAAGTTGGCCTCTAATCTCTCTTAGCCACCTAACCCTTCTCTAATCCTTCATTAACTAGCCTAATCAATCTCCCAAGGAATTTTTAATTCTTTTTATCCTTCCAAGGAATATTAAAATCATTTTTCTCTTCCCCATGTGATATTTGACTTGTCACATCAAGTCACAAATGAAATCTAACCCTTTTCTAATCATAATTAATTTGTGGTTAGGATGGGCACACCCCTAATCATCATTAGGGTCACATCCTCCATAATTTTCCACTTGCCTCTAATATGTCATTAATTTGTCTAATCAGGTACTTGCACAACCTTAATCATTTAATTAGGTCAACTTAATCTCCATGTCATTTATGGAATGTGTCATAAGTCAAATTATTAAAGGCTTTCTCCTTTTGGAGAAGGCACCCTTTTCCCTATGTGAATTTTTAATTCACATTTAATCCCCCAATGCATCTCAAAGAATTTTAAATTTTTTCTCTCATTCCCATGTGGATATTTGAAGAATTTTTAATTCCTCACATGTCCTCTCACCCACATGGGGACAAAGACATCCTTTATGAGGAGATCTTGTCCAAATCCCATTGTACTATGTAGTACCTCCATATCATGTACTCTCCTTCCAACTCATCTACACATATTTTTCAAGCCACTTCACATGCCACATATCAAGATATGATGGCTTGTGAGTTCTAAACTCACCATAGCCCTACATCTTGGCCTTGTTGGCTTAATCTCAACTGTCCATTTCTCTAGAGAATCTAAAATTCTCTATAAATACCCCCTCTTTTCTCTCATTTTTAAAGAGATTATTGTGCTAGCCAAAGTCTTGCAATTTTTTCTCTTGAGCCATACTTAGCTAAATACTTGCATTTGCATCCATTCTCACCTATTTTCCATCCCTCTTACATCCCACACTTGCATCTTTTTCCATCAAAGGAGCATACAACATCAAAGATCGAAGGGCCAACCAAAGGATCAATTAAGACAAGGTGAATTAGCTTCATTTGTAATCTTTACTTTGTTTTTGAATCCAAGTAGGCCAATCTTCAGGTGTAGGGTGTTTATATTTATTTTTTGCACTCTTTTGTTTGCTTCTCGTTTCCTAACACATTTTTTCACCCGTTCACAGGTATTTCTTGAACAAACAAGTAAATATGATCTCAAAAGTAGATCCACTAAAGTACTTAATAGCGAAAGCAACTCTAACAGGTGGGATTGCTAAATGGGTAATGATACTAAGCAATTTTTACATAGAGTACATAAACAGGAAAGCATCAAATGATAGATTATAGTAGATCAACTAGTGAAAGCACCAATGGAAGATCACTAGCCTCTCACAACAGACTTCCCAAATGAAAGCATATTGTTAACACAATAGACAAGCTGTTGGACCTTGTACTTTGATGGGTCCCACACTCAACATGGCTCAGGGGTAGGTATCTTATTTCTCACACCACAGGGAGATAGTATACCTAAGGCTTACAAAATTTCTTTCTTGTGTACAAATAACATCTTGGAGTATGAAGCACTAATCACAGGACTAAAGAAGGCCATTGAATGGAGGATACAAGAGTTGTAGGTCTATGGAGACTCTCAACTGGTAATCAGGAAAGTAAATGATGAGTATCAAACAAAGGTTGACAAGATGATACCATATAAAAGAATGGTGGACAATTTCAAACAATATTTTGTCACCATCACCTTTGAACAAGTTTCTTGGATCAACAACAGAGCAACCAACACTATGGAAACAATAGGTTTGCTCCTCGACATCCCACATAACATTTCTAAGTATGAATTCCTTGTGGAGCAATTGCTCATATTGGCATTCAATATCCCAGAATTAGAACTAGTGTGTGTTGTTGTTGGTCCTAATTCACCATGGTACCAAGATATATATGACTACATACAACATGGTATCATACCTCTTGACTTAACAACAACTAGGAAGAGAACCTTTTCCCATAGGACTTCCTGATTCACAATTCTAGGAGACACCTTATATCGTCAAAGTTTAGATGGCACTTTACTCTAATGTCTTAACATAGAAGAAGCACAAACCACCTTATAAGAGGTACACAAAGGAATTTGTGCATCCCACTCTAGTGGACCTAACCTAGTACAAAAATTGCTGAGAACAAGGTACTATTGGCCATCCATGGAGCAAAAATGCATTCAGTACTCCAAAAATGATGTCAGTGTCAACAACATTGTGACCTTGTTCACACATCAACATAGGAACTGAGACCTATCACAACACCATGGCCTTTCTCACAGTGGAGATTAGACTTGGTAGGTAAGAGAAATTCCTGCTTCATCAAATGGGCATAAGTTCATTATCACTACAAATGAATACTTCATGAAGTGGATAGAAGCAATTCCATTGACATACATCACAGGGAAACATATATCTAAGTTCATCTTGAATTATCTAATTTGTCGATATGGAATTTCCCAAACCATCATAATGGACAATGGAACCCCATTCAAAAACCAAGATTCCAAAGAAATTTTTTCATAGTTTTCTATCCAAGACAAATTATCCACGCGCTACTATCCCCAACGAAATGATTAGGCTGAAGCATCTAATAAAACCATCCTAAAAAATACCAAAAAATACTATTAATGATGATAGTCATGATTGGAATTTGCAACTAAACCCATCCCTACGGGCTTATCGAACCAGTATTCATACACCTACAGGTGCCACACCTTTTTCCTTGGTCTACGAATCTGAATTTATCTTACCTATTGAAGTCAAAATCCTCTCAATGCAAATATCACTAAAAGGCATGGACAACAATGAAGAGTATCAAGTCTCTAGATTAAATGATTTGGAACTCCTAGATGAATGGTGTTTGAGCACATTAAACCATCTTTAGGTTTATCAAAATCAACTCAAATGAAGCTACAATAAAAAGATCAAAACCATAAACTTTCAGGTTGGTGACTTGATACTCAAAGAGAAATAGAAGGTATAGCTGAATCAAGATGGAAAAGGTAAGTTTGAATACAACTAGCGTAGTTTGTTCATCATCACAACAAGCTATGGATTTGGAGCTTATCAATTGTCTACTCCTGAAGGGGAACCTTTAGCTCATGAACCGCGGAACAACAATCATCTTAAAAGGTTTTATACTTAAACACTTCAAAGTATCCCAACAAAAAAGATAAAAAATCAAAAAGCAAGAAAAAAAAAAAGAGAAATGAAATGCTTTAAGTGAAAATCACTTTGTGGCACTTCTAGAATAGGTATCATAATGAAAACTTGGAAAACATGCGATATGATTGAATAAGACTTGCATTTTTATCTATCAACACTATCTAAAGCATTCGCCCATTTCGTCCCATAATAAAATGTGTACACCAACCATGGCTTGATGATTGATTAAGTGTTGAAATTTTTTGCACCATCAACATCTGTCTCTCCTAATAAAGGTAATCTTGTCTCAAACTGGGGGAAAATTTCTAAACTAATAGTAGATTGGATCCTTCTAAATTCCATCACGGTAAAAACTATCAAAATAAAAAACATCCAGAAAACAAACAAAATCAAAACAAATTCAAAACAATCAAAATAAAAAAAATATGTTATGCTTTGAGTCAACACTAGTCAAACTATGTGGTCTCTACGTGTACAACGTAGGAAAGGCTTATAATCCCCTAAGGCCTTAGGTTAGTCCCTTTAGGTATCCATCATGTTTTCTTTCAATTTAGTAAAAAAATTCAAAATCCAAAAACATTCACAACACAAAAAAAGTCAAAAACATGTTCTTATCGAACCAAGCGAACTATGAGCCATTGAGTGTACAACATAGGCAAGGCCATATTTGATGAGCACTCAAGGCCCTTGGTTAGTCCCCTGAAAAACAACAAAAACATCAAATAAACTCAAAAAACCAAAAAGGTCCTACCCCAATTGTCATAAACTACAAAACAAATTTCATCCATAATAAAAAAATTGTCACTCACCCTTTGACAACACAAACAACAAACAAAAATAACATCAAAATCAAAAATTCCAAAGTGAAGATTGAAACAATTAGAAAACTATCAAGTGAAAACAATGACTAAGTATAGACTACCATACCCACTTAAAAATCATATCAACAATCCTAAACATGAGTCTTAACGAATAAAAATTTCCTATGATAGACATCATCAATGGATTTCATCATGAAACATCAACAACAACTATGGAAAGTGATACTATAACATTGTTTATCTTTTTATAGTCTTATCTTTTCGATTTATCATAATACCACATTCCCAGGATCTCTCGAGGATGTCCATAAGGATTTAGAGAAGAAGGAATGGTGGCATTAACTGTCGATTTATGTTTGTGATGATTGTGAGATGTTTTTGTGATACTACCAGGGTGAATGCTTGATTTGTTTTATGTATGGAAGTTGTTTTGAGACAATTCATGTAGCAGTTGCATGTTAGGTATTTCATACCTCTCCTTATAGCTGGTCCAAAATGTTTTAACACAACTCAACCATATATTCTAACAGGGTTTTCATATGTCTAGTATGAGCAAGAATACTCTTTGTGTGTTGGTCCAAAGTCCATGCAATGGATATAAAGCCATCATGGTTATTAATACCTCGGTGCATCGTATCTATTTGCTACATCAAAAAGGATTGTTAAAGATATGATGCCTCTATGCAAATCAAAAGCAAACTCATCAATAATTAACAACATCAAATTTCTATCCATCATCCAACATTTCTTCTAACTAACAACTCCATCTTGCATCAAAATATCATTAGTACCACATCCATCCTGCATCCACAATATCATCATATCATGATCATAATAAAGCAATAAAACACCATGTATCGTATATAATCATAAATCACATATATAAGATATCATCATCCATCATATACATCAAACATCCATCATATACATAATAAAACATCATATATCATATAGATACATAAATCATCCATCCATCCACATCATATGCATACATTAGAAAAGTACAAAAACATAAGCATATATATATCATCATCCATGATCATCTGATAACACATAATAAAGTCGAATTGAAACATGGTATATCTCAAATATCATCAAAATTGAGAATGTCATATACATCATAAGGTAGCATGTGTGATATCATATACAAAAAAAATACATATATATGAGGCCTCACCTGGGCCAATGAATGCATATACAAAATATGTCTACAAAGTATCTGATATAAAATACATCATAAAGATAAAAAAACACTCAGCCCTATTGACCATCCCAAAGTGGAGATCTTGACAAATGCTCATTATGATGAGGGGATGGTTGTGGCATGACTGGAGACCATCTGACTAAATTCCCACCTAAATTGGCCCCTTTCTGTGTACTAGGCTCTCCAAAATGAGGTCGTTGTTGAGCTCAGGGGATGAAAGCCTCATAGAGTGTTTAATAGTAAGTAACCCTTTGTACTAACTACTCTTGCTCAGCCTGATGCTGAGCCATCAAAATCAACACAAACAAAGCGATATCTACAACTAATCTTTGCTATCACTTTGTCGCTAGCTCCTACTAAGCTGTGTCCCTCTCTTGTCTAGTTGCATATCACTCCGTAGTCAAAATATCAACTTGTGCCTCTAGATCTTATTTCTTAATGATCTTGACATATTTGGCCACAGTTAACTATACTATTTGTGCTATCGTCACTACATCACTAGGTGGAGGAGGAGGACCTTGTGCCTGATCCTGTTGTATGGGATCATCCTTCCCATCTTGTTGTTTGTCCTACCTTGCTCTATCTAGCTGCTCAAAAATGATCCTAACTCACTGTCTCTCACCTCGTCGACAACTAATACCTGCTCTCTCGATAGTTGGCATAGCACCAATAGGATTTTTGAAACGGAGAGGCACTTGAAAAGCCCACCACTGATCATAATATGGTGTGGTCCTTGCATCTTCTGGTCCCACAAGCCACCCCCATACAAATGGGGAAAGTTCTCTAAACTATACCTTGGCTATGTCACGATCAGTCTAGGTCCCCACACTCAGACCTCTCGAGTGGTTCCCCCAAATCGGGCCTAGTAATCATCAGCAAGATGACTTTGTCACTCGCCAAACTGGAAAAGTACTTGATTAGGTAGATATCTCTCAAGAAAAGAATGAACTCGGCCAATCAACCAATGAGTGTGTCTACAAAATGGAAGCTGCTCCTGATCATCATGTTATGAATTGCAATCCAACCATGACCTCCAAATGAAACCCGAAATATCATCTATCATGTGACGCCAGTAATGTAGCTACCCAAGCCAAGTGTAATGAAGAAAATCACCATATCTGTAAGAGTAAGAATCTTGTGGATCTCGATCCAAGATACCATTAGGCATAGTAACCAAGATGTGCTCCCAGACCCAGACATGAAGTAAGGTAACCCCATTGAAAATAGAACTGCCCCCTTGCTAGACAACCTCATGCATATCTATGTAAAGATGTCCAAGAAGACGCGGGGCCCATGCATACCTAGTGCCATGCTCAAACATTTGCTCAATACACACACCCCAACCAATGAGAAACTATCTGCCTCATTGATTAGGAATGACGAGCATCGAGACCAAAGCACATAGAACCAATGACATAGGATCTGCACTGCCAACAAAGGGAGACAAGTCTATCTCTAACTACCAAACTCAAAGATTTCTAACATCAAGGACTCATCGCATAACATGTGTACCCTGTCGTACATAATAGGTCATGAGCTCTCCATGAATCAAAACATAAAGAATCCTCTGTACATCCTCTAAGGTGATGGTGGCCTCACTGGTCAGCAAATGAAAGGAGATGACTTAGAGTGCCACCTCTCAATGAGAGCGGTCATCATCGCTATGTGGCATCTAATCACCAAAATATAATATTTATGTGTCAACCCCACAGTGTCTAGTGCATCTCACTCAAGCTCATGAAAACCAGTGATCAAATCAAACAACTTGTGAGGTCGTCGCTCTCTCAAGTAAAGCGGTTTGAGAAGCACTTGCAACCATCCAACCCATGACATTGAGAATTTTCTACGAAAATAGGAAATGAATCTAATATTGCGAACAAACTGGCTCCAACTTCCAAAAATAGCAAAAGAGGTTACTTTTTTTGGAAAAAGTCGCAAAGAAAATCAGAAGAGCTAAAAATGGAAAAAGAAAAAATGTTTCTCAAGAGCGAACAATTTTCACAAAGGTAGTTATTTTACATGAATAAAGTCAAAAGCATACATTTAAATCAAAGGTGAAAACAAAAGCAATTTTTTTTTCTCAAAAGCGAACATTTTACTTAAAAGGCGATAGAAGAATTCAAGAGTGATACAGGTAAAAACATAAAAAGTGGCAGAATATTTCAAAAGCAAAAAAATTGTAAAACTACTGCTTTCACCTAATTTTTTTCATGCATTAATTACTTAGAAAGAGAGATGAAAATAGGAAAGAAAAGGGTACATACTGGTGCACCAACGCCAACAATCCTCTCGAACTCGCGAAATGCATCGGTGCAGTGTGGGGCTCTTCGAATCCTCGCCATAGCTCCTTACAATTGCAAAATCAAGAAATCCAGAGGCAAGAAATTATTAAAGGCTTATAATGCAAATGAGATAAATTAAACTCTAATTTTTTACCTAGGAAACCCTCCTAGGTTGAAATTAGGAGCTCTCGGGAACATCTAAACTATCAACAAGGGTCCTATAACCTTAAATTTTTATCCTCTACACATCTAAATTGAAATGAAACATTGTCGTGAGCCCGACCCGAAAAATCATTTTTCCAGCCAACTTCTCAAGGGGGTAGCCCAACATCCTATTATCTTTCCGTTGAACATCAGGGCATAGTGGGGCATATAATTTTTTTTCAAAATTTGATCTTAACATTGAATTCTTTGAAATAAAGCAACCAATACATTGTCTCAAAGAGGGGAAAAATGTAGACATGTAAAAATGACCTAACACTTATCGCACATCCTGAATGACATTTTATCATCATTGGCATCATTATCACTTAATATCATTACATTTCACATCATTTACATCAAAAAGCCTAATTTCCTCTATTAATTGAATAATATTACATTATTTAACTAGTTCACTTTTTCATTATTTTTGACTAATTAAATAAATTTCTTTTATTTACTAAAGTCCTAATCTAACTTTATTCATCTTAATTAATTAAATAACATCAATTATTTAATTATGTCACTAATTTACCTTATTCCCCTAAGTCAATTAAATTATTCACACTTAATAGTTTAATTAAACTACTTTCCCCCAAACATGAATAATTAAATAAATTATTCAAACATCATTCAAAAATGTCAAAACAAACAAATGAAACTTTGTTTGTAAAATTCAAAAATGACTTGCACGTTCAACTCAAAAAGGCTTAATTAATTAATTTCCCTCACCCACTTTCATGATTGAGAAAATTATGACCATCGATTGCTCACTCTGATTATTTCCTAACTAATCCATCTATTCTTCAATCCCACTGAAGGCTCAACATGATTTCCTCAATTCCACATATTAGGCAATCTATTTCCTTTGATTGATCAATTAACATCCTTAATTGATTCAATCACATAAGCTAACTAAGCAGTCTAATTCCTCTCAACATATTTCAACCATTGATCAGGATATTGTTGGATGCTGTGGTTGTGTTGATATGTGGTTGTCATTGATGTCAACACTATTAGCATTGATGTATTGGAGGCTATATATGTCGAGGATATTGAGAAAATTGTTAAAGAAAGAGTTTCAGGTTGCCAGTGGAATAGTGAAGGTCATGAATGTGTCTTGCTCAGTACGTTGATGATCAATTGTTGTAAAGGGTTTATTTTTGAGAGTATCTAGTTTACCTACCAAAATTTTCAGAGGTCCATGTGAAGTTTTGATCGTGTTATGAACAATTGTGTTCTTACAATTTTTCTAAGGTTTGAGTTAGTATTCCTGAGTGAAGTTGATGTGATTCTAGTAATTTCAGTTGCTACAGATGTTTCTCTGTTTGTTCCTATTGCTTGTGGATTCTTCTAGATCATTCTCTATCTTTGTGGCATGCCCGCGTTGATTGGTGTGTTTGTGGTCAAAGATTTTTCTCATGTGTTTTTGGGTTTTCATGTTCTACGCCGACATTGTGGTTGTAACGTGTTGTGGATCCTTGGAGATTAAAATTTGAATGTTTGGAAAGCTCGATGATCTTTTTTTAGGGAACAACATCATATTGGCCGATAGTGTTTGATTCACATTAAAAAATTAATTGTAAATTAGGGCCGACATTGCATATATGTTTTATATTTTCATATTTCTTATGGCCGACGAAGTTGTTGATGAAATTCATGTTACAGATATATAAGAGCGATTGTTTGAGAAAAGTGTAGTGTGTACATAAGTGTGTGAGAGAAGAGGAAGAGAAAATGTGCAAATAATGATCTAATCATTCAATTGCAGAGCAGAGTATGAAGAAGTTTGAGCAAAGTGTGAAGGAGTATTTCTGTGCTTAACTAGAACTGTAATCAGGCTTTTGGAGAAGCTATTTTCTCAGTTCATACCCTTCGGATCTAATCCATATTTCTCTTCTTTGGGAAGTGAGCCCTCTTGTATTTGAGTAGTGAGCTCTAGGAAGTGTGCCTAAATGCATGTGCATTCCCATTATTATTCTCTATAATTTTAACAGGGTATAATATTGTGGACTAACATCCACCATGGTTTTTCCCCTAATAGGGTTTGCATGTAAAAATCTTGGTGTTCTCTATGTTTCTGATGTGTTGATTGATTATGGTTTATTGTTCATGCATCGGATCTGAGATTAAGTTAAGTTTGAAAAGTTTAAATAATCTATGACAACTGATTCACCGCCCCCTCTTAGTTGTCTGTCCTTTTTTTTTCCAACAATTGGTATCAGAGCAGGTTCCTCTAAAGAAGTTTAAAAGCTTGAGGTGATCTGAGATGTCATCAATCAAGGACACTCCTAGATTCGATGGAACAAACTACTCTCTGTGGAAAGCCAAAATGGAGTGTCATTTGAGGTGTATTGGTGAACCCTTTCAAAAATTACAAAGAACAGATATACTATTCCTCAGAATGGTCCTTCCATTCCTAATGAGATTAAAGAAGTTGAGACTAATATCAGGGCTATTAAAGCTTTGCTGAGTGCTTTAACGGATCCGAAAATGACAAATGTGATAGGTCTAAAGACAACTCATGAGATTTGGACGAAGCTAGAGACTTTGTATGAAGGAGATGTACATGTGAAGGTTTCTAAGCAAAAAATTTTGAAAGGAAAGTATGAAAATTTGAAGATGGGTGAAGATGAAAATATTTCTTCTTTTATGCAAAGAGTAAATGAAATTGTGATGGGTATTAGATGTGCCGGTGGTATTTTGGATGAATAAGAAATTGTAGCTAAAGTGCTCAGATCATTTCCTCCCTCTTACAAGTCAAAGGCTCATGCTATTGAAGAGCTCAGATCAGTAACAAATGTGACAAGGGATATACTGATTGGTAAACTTGCTGCCTTTGAGTTAAGTGAATTTGGTGATTCTACCCCTAAGACTAAATTTGTGTTTAAGGCTTTTGTATCCAGAAGAAACATGCAAACATATGATATGGGAGAAATTTCTAGAAAAACATTCAAGTATGAGGAAGAGATGAAACAAATTGAAGAAGAAGAAAGAGAGGTTGAAGAGCTGGAAGCATTGATTGTGAAGAAAGAAGGCAAAGGACAAGGTAAGTATAAAGGAAAGTTGCCTATTAAATGTTTCTCTTGCAGTAAATAAGTCATTTTGCTTCAAGGTGTCTTGAAAGAGTTCCTGGGTCTAAACCTTACAAACCTAGATTTCAAAAGAAGTGATATTTTTTTGAAGAAGGTGTGATTGATGAAGAATATGATAAAGAAAATGGAAATGAAGATAAATGGGTTTTCATTGCTATCAAGGAAAATGGTCCAATGGCTACTGAATTTGCTAAAGTTGAGAAAGCTCTTGCAACCTAAATTGAAGAAAAGGATGAGTGGGTTATTAACAATGGATGCTCACATCATATGATTGGTGACAAAAGAAAATTTGTAAGTCTAGAGAAATATGATGGTGGGGTTGTAAGATTCAGAGATAAAAATGCTGGTATGATCTATGGTAGAGGATCTATTTGTCTTGGTGGTAAACATAACACTGATGATGTCCTTTATGTTGAAGGCTTAAAGCATAACTTGTTGAGTGTTGGACAGATGGTGGACAAGGGTTATGATCTTCAGTTCAAGGATGGAAGATGCAGGATACTTGGAAGTTCTGGAAATATGATTGCTTTAGGTACAAAGACACGAGGTAATATTTTTAACTTGAGTGCTGGTAATGCAAGTTGTTTAATTGCTCAAGTACTAGATGAAAGTTGGTTATGGCATAGGAGGCTGTGTCATGTGAATTTTGATAACATTGTCAAGGTAAGCACCATTCAAGTAGTAAGAGATCTACCTAAGCTAGTGAAGTATGCTCATACAATATGCAAGGAATGTTAGATGGGTAAGCGTACTAGAGTTTCTTTTCAGAGTAAAAAGCATCATTTTAATCGAATATTGGAGCTGGTGCATACTGATCTATGTGTCCCTCCAAAATTAGAAGTCTACAAGGAGAAAGGTATTTTATGCTGCTTATTGATGATTACTCTAGGATGATATGGGTTGCTTTCTTAAGAGAAAAATGAGAAGGATTCGAGAAGTTAAAAAGTTTCAAAGCTATGGCAAAGAATGAGACAAGTCTGAAGATAAAGTGCCTAAGGTCAGATAGAGGTGGTGAGTTCACCTCTAGGGAGTTCAATTCTTTTTGTAAAGAGCATGGAATCAAAAGACAGTTATCTGCTCCCCGAACCCCTCAACAGAATGGAGTTGTAGAAAGAAAGAACATAAAATTTTTGGATGCTACTAGAACAATGATGATTGAAGGAAATGTGTCTCACATCTATTGGAGAGAAGCTATAAACATTGTTGTGTACACTTTAAATCAGGTAAATGTCAATGGTATTTCTAGTAAGACTCCTTTTGAGCTATGGTTTGGTTATAAGCCTATTGTTAAATATTTCAAAATTTTTGGAAGAAAGTGCTACATTAAGAGAGATGAGGACATAAGAAGTTTGATACAAGGAGCAATGAAGGAATCTTTATAGGTTACTCTACCAAGAGCAAGGCTTATCGATGCTATAAAAAAAGATTGAAAAAAATGGTGGAAAGTGCAAATGTCAGAGTTGATGAAGACTCTGCTAGATCATCTAGATACTATGGACATGATTCAGATGACCAGGAAGATAGTTTAGACAAAGGGAACAATGCTCAGACACATAATCAAGTTCAAGTTGTTCCGATAAATCAAGAAAGTCAAGAAGGAGAGACAAGTGGAAGTGCATAAGGAAAATCAGAAGAACCAGAAGTGTGAGTGAATCTTAAAAATTTGAGGTATGTGAGATTGAATCATTCAGAGAATCAAGTTATAGGAGACAAGAATAAAGGTGTGCAAACTAGAAGAAGGATTGCATAAGAGTATTGCCTGATTTCCAAAACTGAACCTAAAAATGTCAATGAAGGTTGCAATGATGAATACTAGATGGAAGCTATGAAGGAAGAACTGATGCAGATTGAAAAGAATGATACATGGATTCTTGTTCCCAGACCTAAAGATAAAAATGTGATTGGTACTAAATGGGTCTTTTAGAATAAGCTAAATGAACAAGGTGAAGTGGTCTAGAATAAAGCAAGACTGGTATGTAAAGGGTATTCACAAATGGAAGGTATTGATTTTGAAGAAACCTTTTCCCCTATTGCCAGAATTGAAGCTGTAAGATTATTTCTTGCTTATGTTGCATATAAGAACTATACATTCTATCAAATGGATGAGAAGTCAACTTTTCTGAATGGTGAGTTAGAAGAAGAAGTATATGTTGAACAACCAAATGGATTTCAACTAGCTGACAAGGAAGACATGGTTTTCTAATTGAAGAAAGCTATATATGGGCTCAAGCAAGCTCCTAGAGCCTGGTATGCTAGACTGGGAAAATACTTACTGAAGCTTGGATTCAGTAAAGGTACTACTAACAACAATTTGTATTTTAAGTTGGATCATGATAAAGAGTTGATTATTGAAATCTTTGTTGATGACATTGTTTTTGGAGGAGATGATTTATGTATGAAGTTTGCTACTGAAATAAATAGTGAATTTGAAATGAGTATGATTGGAGAGATGTTGTTTATAGGATTGCAAGTCACTTAGTTAGACAATGAGATTTTCATATCTTAGTCCAAATATGTGAGAGAGTTACTAAAGATGTTTGGCATGGAAGACTCAAAGCCTGTTGGTACACCCATGGTAATTGGATGCAAGTTAACACAAAATGATGATTCCCCTAAGGCAAACCAAACAAGATATAGGTCAATGATTGATATATTTCTCTACTTAACTCAGACTAGATTATACATCATGAATGTTGTATGTATGGTTGCTAGATTTCAGGTTGATCCAAAAGAATCTCATGTGACTGTTGTAAAGAGAATTTTTAGATATTTGAAAGGAAAGGTTGATTTTGGGCTTCGGTATCCTAAAGATGATGATCTTACATTGAGTGCATATACTGATGTAGATTGGGTAGGATATGTAGATGACAAGAAACATACTAGTGGTGGTGCTTTCTTCCTAGGGAAGAAGTTGGTGTCTTGGTTGAGCAAAAAGCAGAATTCCATTTCCCTATCTACTGTTGAGGAAAAGTATATTGTTGTTGCAAGTAATTGTACTCAAGTGATGTGGATGAAATAGATGTTGAAATACATTAGAGTAGTATATGATAAACCTATTGCCATATACTGTGACAACTCAAGTGCAATAAACATATCTAAGAATCCAGTGCTATACTCTAAGACCAAGCATATATCAATTAAGTTTCACTTTTTGAGGGAGAAAGTGAATGAGAAAGAAGTTAGATTGGAGTATGTGCCTACCAAAGAACATGTTGCAGACATTTTCACCAAGCCGTTGCCAAAGGATACTTTTCATTATCTTAGAGGGATGATAGGGGTGATTACTCCTCCTGATATGAACTAGAGATGCATTTACTTGCATCAATATGTATGCTTCAAAGCTATATTCTGATCCGGATTGATGTTTTCGTGGCTGCTACTTAGGGGGAGTAGTCAGATGTGTAGATATGTGGTCCAGACCTTGTATGTGGGAAGATAATGTTTATCTTTGCCATTGATGTCAAAGGGGGAGAAGAGTCATGTAAAAAACTGTGAATTATTTGGGGAGAAGAGCCTTGTGGGGTGAAGATCATGTAGAAGTTGTGGAAGAAGAGTCAGAATCTAAGCGGGAATAAGTGTTGATTAAGAGTTGCGTTGATGGTGTTTTTCACATCATGTGTTGCCATCAATTCCAAAGGAGGAGATTGTTGGATGTTGTGGTTGTGTTGCTGATATGTGATTGTCATTGATGTCAATGCTATTAACATTGATGTATTGAAGGCTATATATGTCGAGGATATTGAGAAAATTGTTAAAGAAAGAGTTGCAGGTTGCCAGTGGAACAATGAAGGTCATGAAGGTGTCTTTCTCAGTACATTGATGATCAATCATTGTGGACTAAATATTTTATTTCTGAGAGTATGTAGTTTACCAACCAGAAGTTTTAGAGGTCCGCGTGAAGTTTTGATCATGTTATGAACAGTTGTGTTCTAACAGTTTTTCTATGGTTTAAGTTAGTATTCCTAAGTGAATTGGATGTGATTCTAGCAATTTTAGTTGTTGTGCATGTTTCTCTATTGGTTCTTGTTGCTTTTGGATGCTTCTAGATCATTCTCTATCTTTGTAGCATGTCCACGTTGATCGATGTGTTTGTGGTCGAAGATTTTTCTCATGTGTGTTCAAGTTTTCATGTACTTGGCTGACATGGTGGTTGTAACGTGTGGTGGATCCTTGGAGATTAAAATTTGAATATTTGGCCTGCTCAAGGATGTTGTTTTAGGGAACAACATAATATTGGCTGACAGTGTTTGATTCACATTAAAAATTAATTGTAAATTAGGGCTGACATTGCATATATGTTTTATATTTTCATATTTCTTTTGGTTGATTAAGTTGTTGATGAAATTCATGTTGCAGATATATAAGAGCGATTGTTTGAGCAAAGTGTAGTGTTTGCATAAGTGTGTGAGAGTAGAGGAAGAGAAAATGTGTGAATAATGATCTAATCATTTGATTACAGAGCAGAGTGTGAAGTAGTTTGAGCAATGTGTGGAGTATTTATGTGCTTAATTGGAACTGTAATTAGGCTTTTGGAGAAGATATTTTCTCATTTCATACCCTGCGGATCTAATATGTATTTCTCTTCTTTGGGTAGTGAGCCCTCTTGTATTTGAGCAGTGAGCTCTAGGCAGTGTTCCTGAATGTGTGTGCGTTCCCATTATTCTTCTCTATACTTTTAACAGGGTATAATATTGTGGACTAACATTCACCATGGTTTTTCCCCTAACAGGGTTTGCACGTAAAAATCTTGGTGTTCTCCGTGTTTATGATGTGTTGATTGATTATGGTTTATTGTTCATGCATCAAATCTAAGATTAAGTTAAGTTTGAAAAGTTTAAATAATCTGTGACAATTGATTCACCCCCCCTCTTAGTTGTCTGTCCTTGTTTTTCTAACAGATATTCTACTACGCAATCCCAATCGTTCATCTCAAATTGTAAAATCTATATAACAATCCTCCTCATCCTAAAAAATGATTGGAGAATTGGCATCTTTTGCATGGCAAAGTAATGTTGAATTGGCAATTGATTTCTTCAAAGCTTTTACGCACATCTTTGATCAACATCAACACACATTTGGAGATTTTGCAACACATAAATGGAGGCTTCACATTGATACAACAACAATCCAACATCATTGCGAATACACTTTGACACAAGATGGGTAACGATGTAGTTAAATGAATTCTTTTTTTGTTCTTCATTTGATAAACATTGTTTCATCGAATTCATGTTTTTATACTGTTCATTTTGTGAGTAATGGGTATGAATCTTAATCTTTGTTTGAATTAAATGTTGTTTAATTTGTTTACATTTATTTTCTTATGCTTATTAATTTCCCCTTACACAGTTTGGATATTGGGTGAAATTCTTGTCTAAATGAGGATTTTTTGTAGGGTTTTGTCAAAGTTCAGGCCTTGGAGATTGTGAATAGGGTTAGACTAGTTTTTGAGATGGATGAAGATGTCGAGGTTGATGCTTGTGTGTATTGATGAAGTCTTAGGAAAATACTATTAAAGGTGTGGACCTATGTACACTCTTATTCATTATCTAACCTTGTCTAAGGATGACAAGGGTCTTCCACTCTATGTGCTTAATTCTATTATTGATAAGTAGACTTCCAAACTAGGGAATTGACTTGTTGAGGTAGGTAGGTTAAATATTGATATTTTTTTAAAATGGTCCCAATGAAAATGGAAACCTAGGGGCCAATTTGATATTTTGACGATGATGAAGGAACTATTTTTTATCTTTTTCACGAACTATGAGGACTATGTAGAAATTCTCTTATACGACCCATGTTTTCTCAATAAGGCTAGCTTGTTCTATAAAAAATAGCTATCACATGTTAATCCTAAAAAGTAATGCATTAGTAAGCTTTAAATATTTAAGGTTAGGTTTCTTAGATTGTTATTCAAATATTAGGAGGAGGAGGCCTTAATGGATTTTTTAGCCAACTAGTTATGGTGGATACATTAATTAGATCTAGGTAATGAATGTTGTTTGCTAGGTTTTTTGCTTTAGAGGAGGTGGATAAGGTACTCCCTTTGTCGATTAACTTATCTTCTAAATTGGGTAAATGTGTGCAACATATTGTCTACAAGGACTCATTAGTGGTTGTCCATAGTTGCCTCAAGGTTGGTCATGTAATAGGTGTCTTCTTATCCTCTCATGCCTTCCATGAGTAGTAGTGAGAAGAATGATCCCTCTTATGATGGAATTAATACTATGTGTGAGGCCCTTATAGAAGAAATGCCAAAGGAGGGTTGTAGGGAGAGGGAATTTGAGGAAAGTAGGGGTTTGTGGAGACCCACGTCAGTTCTTTGATTAATTTGTGGAGTTTGGCCATTCCAAATAAAGAAAAAAGAAAGGTGGAGTTAGGAGAGAAGTTTTCAAATTATCCTTTGTATCTCTTTGATTCTAGAGTTGCAAGTAAAAAAGGAAGAACAATTCCACGAAGGAAATCAGTGTCAAAGAATCACTGGATGATGTTGTCTAGTGCTCTCTAGAGCAATCTGGTTTCAAAGTGCCCTGATTTGATTGATCTATCTTACTTTTTGAGTTGTATGTCCTACATTTGATACCTTTAACTCATGTTGATAACAATCTAATATTATTTTGTAACCTTAACATTGTTTAATTCTTATTGTTTAGTATCCATCATATTATCATTCTTATCATGTAAAAATAATTCAAACCCTTTCAAAAATCCTATTTTTACTTTTATAAAAATAAAATTTAATATAAACTATCATAATCTTAATAAGACTAAATTGCATGCTCTTAACATTAAAAATACAAACACAATAATTTAAAATAAAATTCACAAAAAAGTGATCATGTAAAAAGGAATTTGATACACTATAACGGACCATGAATTTGGTTCCCATATACATAGAAAGTTAAGTTGAATATTGTGCGTGGGCCATGAATATGGTTCCATTGTATAAATGACGAAGAGCTAAGCAACATATTTCTTAATGATTAAACCATAGAAGGAAGAAAATTCAAGCACCTAAGAAAAAAGAGGGGTTCCCTCCATGTTCCTAGAAACTCTCTTAAACAAAATTTAGTGTTAATATCCTAAGCCTAAGCGAAAGACATGGACTAGTTTGTTAGGTCAAAAGGGGTTGGAATTTACATCTTCCTACGAAAATGTGGGGAGTTCACTTGGAAATTCTCACTTGTTAAATATTTGATTGAACGAGCGGTGGATAGATTTGGATGGCTTGCAAGTTATCTAAATGAAATAAATGTTATGGTTAGCATTTGTTTTGTATTTTAGATTGTATTTTTAGTTAGAAAGAGTGATAAATATAAATGTATTTGAATTAATAGTTTAATTAATAATTATAGAAGTATAGTTAAAAATATAAGTTAAGTGATTTTGATAGAAGACTGAGTTCATTTTGAAATATTCAATTTTTAAAAATATGTAGTTGTTGTCAAATATATTTATATATTGTGAATATTAATAGATTTTTTTTTAATAGAATAGAGTTAATATAATTTAGACATCTAATATATTGTTATGATTACAATTGTTAAGATTAAGGTATCATCAGTCTTACAAATCGTATGTCATTTATTGTTCCAACATCCTTGTCAAGGTATATTTAAGTGCCTGGGGTGTTATTGGTGTAATAATTTTCTACCTAAAATTTGTAATTCATTCATAAGCAATGAAGGGGTTCACTAACAAAAATTAGTTATTTATAACTAATATTAATTAACTCCTCAAGTAGGGGTGCATGAAAATGAGTCTCCATTAGTGTTCATGATGGTGATTGTTAGTTTTGAAGGATGAGTTATTTTTGGTGTCAAATTTGACGACTCTTTTGTTTCCAAGGGAGAATCCAAGGGATAGGGCATTTAGTTTTTGGAAGAAGGATTTTGGTGCTCCTCTTGTTGTGGGAAATTGTCCACTAGTTTCCCTCCTCCAATAACTCTATAAATTGAAACCTTGGGATTAAGTTTGTATTGAATTTTCATAGGTTTACAAGAGTTGCTAGGTTGAAGACAAAGGAAGGATAAAGGAAGTGTGTTGTATTTTAATCTTTCTTTTGAAGATAATACATACTTGGCCTCTCTTCTTGGTTGAGTTTTTCTTGCAATGGTTTATCTATGTTGAATCTTTGTTATGATGTTTTCATGTGATTTGTTGATTTATTTCATTAAACTCCATATATTATTATATAATTAAGGTTGAAAGGACTTAATATTAGATTTGTAAAACTAATTTTTAAATTTCTATCTAGTAGTTGTCTACCTTTTATTCCCAATGTTTGGTATCATAACTTGGAAACCTTTGCTTCCTATGGAAGTTTGTTTGGGCTATAGTGAGAGTTATAGTAATTTTATTGTATACATTTATGTGTGGAAACTATAGTTGCATGCACATCTCGATTAGATATTGATAAGTTCAATGAAACTAATTATGAGTTGTGGGAACTAGAGATAGAGGATATCCTAGAAGAGAGAGATCAAAAGATAGTGACAATAAAGGAATCTAATCTTGAAAGTATTGCCCAATACTTGTGGGTATGATGGATAAGAAATAATGAGGGACAATTAGACTTTGTCTTGATATTTTAATCATGTTAAATATAGCAGAAGAGTCCATCACTTATTCCTTATAGAAAAGGTTGGGTGAGTTTTATCAATTCTAAATTCTTGTGAATAAATTATATTTGAAAAGGAAGTTGTTTTCTCTAAAAATGAAGGAAAGAAAATTGGTAGACAATCATTTAAATCCATGTAGTTTGATCTTAAGTCAATTTCCCTATATAGATATAAATATAGAAGATAAAGATAATTGTATTATGCTTCTATGTTATTTTTCTAAGTCATGGGACAATATAATTCTTGCTATTATTGCTAACAAATCAAATATCAAGATGGATGCACTTGCCACAACTTTGTTGATAGAGGAAATGGAGAAGAAAGTCACAATGGATAGTTCTAAGGATGCTTTTTGTGTTAAGGGAAGGTCCAAAGAAAGGGAAGGATCTAAGGTAGACCAAAAGGGGTTTGAAGAGAGCTCTAACTCTTGAGGCCAATCTAAAACTCTTAGAAAGAATAAAGTAATGTGTTGGAATTACAATATAAGGGGACATGTCAAGAAGGGATGCAAAAATAAGAAGAAATAATGGAATTCCTCCACAAAAAACTCAAAATTAGTTGATGAAGCTTTATTTATTTCTTGTAATATTATTTCTAATGAATATTTGTTGGTTGACTTAGGATGCTTGTACCACATGACTCATAAGGAATGGTTCTCCTCATGTCATGAATTTAATGATGGAGAGGTATACCTTGGGGACAACAATTCATATCTAATTGTTGGATGGGGAAAGGTAAAATTGTGTTTCTGTGATGAGAGAATAAAAAATCTTTTAGGTGTTTTACATATTCTTATATTAGCAAAATATTTAATTTATATATATAAGTTGAATGATTTGGGAATTCATAAAAGAGTTGATATGAATAGTTACAAGTTGGTGAGAGGAAACTTGATGGTAGCAAAAGGGTCAAGAATAGGAACCTTGTTCAAGCTAAATGTCACTATTGTTTGTGATTCCACCTATGTAACAAAAAGCACATGTATATTATGGCACCATAAATTAGGCCACATAGGTGAAAAAGGTTTAAAGAATATTATGAATAAAAACTTGGTTGGAAAATTTTCTTATTTTTATGTGTATTTTTATTTTTGTGAGAGCTTTGTGTTTGGTAAACAAAAAGATCATCATTTCCCTAAGAAAAACATAAATAAAATAATAAATTAGAAACCATTCATGTAGATGTATTTGGTTTGGCGAATCTTGATATTTTGTGACCTTTGTTGATGATGCTTCAAGATTCACCTAGACTTATTTTATGCGACATAAATTTGAAGTTTTCACTAATTTTTGAGATTTGACATTGGAGGAGAATATTTTTCTAAGCAATTTCATGAATTTTGTAAGTGCGCAAGTATTAAAAGGAAAAGGACTTCTTTATACACACCTCAATAGAATGGTGTGGTAGAAAGGACAATTAAAAATTAGATAGATTATTTTGGATTAATTGAACTCAAAAGCTAATAGAGATGACAAATAGTTAAGAGGGTAAGTGAAAGTTCAAAACCTTAATAAGTTCAATACTTAGTTATTTTTTAGGTTTTTGCAACTTGGATTCTTACTAAGGCATGGACGAAGAGGGTTAAAGCAAGGTCCAAAGGAGAAAAATCATGCAAGGTTTCCCATGTAATATCTCTTGGATCAGTTATTATTGATGGGCTATGAGGGGGGCATGGAATGTCAACACAAGCTAAAACTCCCATCTAACAAGATTATCAAGAGTTAGGATTTTATTGTGTGAAGAAACCCACTAGAAATAATTGATTTTAGGGAGGATCCTATGATTCCATAATAGAATCCAATCAAAAGAAAGGTTGATAGTGTTAGAATTGTGAAAAAAACAACATGCAGTCCTTCAAACAATGAACAAAGACACCTTCCACATAAGAGATCTGTAAAAAAAAAAAGATTTTCTATTCCTCAACATGAAAACTTACAGAATGAAAAACTTGCATGAGTATCAAGAGTCTTCAAGGAGATCGAGTGAGATAATACAATGAGGGCGAGTAATTTATAAGAGAAAACCTAAATGATAAATGGATTAGATCATGAAAAGTGTCAACATCCTATGTGATCAGACACAATGATCTAATAATAGCCCACTCTAGTTAACAAAAAAAAGCACGGTTAAGTTTAGCTTCAGTTTATGAGAATATATTAGCCTAATAATCAATTAAATATTAATTAATTATTATCTCTAATGCATGATTGCTCTAACAATGTCTAGTATCATTAGAAATCATATTATAAGTTGAAACCACATACAAACAACCTGAAGGTTGGGGAGTCTAGACACATTCACCCTCTCTGGACATACAATAGAAATTACAATTTCCAATATGCTTAAATTTTTTATCAATTAAATTATTCCTCCCTTCTTGCCTACCAATCACCTGCAATAGAAAATATTTCCATTTATACATTATACTATTCCACACTATGTAATCATGCAACTGCATACCATTTAGTCTTATCAATTGACCCATTAGACCAAAAAATATGGACATAAGACAACAAAGGGCCTTCATTCCCTTTTTCTTTCCAAAAATTAACCCTTTTACCATTTCCCACCCTCCAACACAAACCTTGTTTGAGCATATTTCTGATTTTCAGCAAGTTATTCCAAATTACAAAACCATAAGGGAGAGAGGGAGAAGATAGGAAACAACATTGGTCCCTATTCCCCACATAATTAGTTTTAGTAATGAGGATCCAATATTTATCACTCAAAAAAAGGTTCTATCCAACCTTAGAAAGAAAATATTTGTTAAAGGGTTGGAACATCCTAATTCCTAGTCCGCTATTCTTTTTTATTTTGCAAACAATCTCCAAATTCTCAAGAGCAATTCTCTTCTTTTCTTCAGTACCTAACCAAAGAAATTTTCTTCTGGATTTTCTCAATTATCTTTTCCATGAAAGCATGGATCTTAAATAAAGAAAATAAACACAGACATTTTGTAAAGAGGCTTTAAGCAATCGATACCTTCTAGCTTGACTCAACAATTTTCCTTTCCATCCAACTAGGTTTTTTTGGACTTTCTCAACATTTCCATTTCAATAGTTATTTGTAAAATTCTTATTAGACAAAGGGAGACCAAGATATGTAGCAGGGAATTGATTATGTTGACACCCCAAAATTCTATCAATCATATTTTTAAGGGCAACTTCAATATTGCAGAAATAGAGCACTTTTGGTGTAATTAATATACTAACTAGAAGTTTTAGCATAAATATTCAATGAATTTTTCCATTTTCTAGATTCCACAATAGAAGAAGCCTCAAAAATGATGGTATCATCCATAAACTACAAGTGAGATGAAGGAGGTAAATAAAAAGTGGCATTAACCCCCTTAAGAACACTAGTATCAATTAATTTCTCAATGTTTCTTCCCAAGACTTCAACAATTATTACGAGAAATATCACATAGGAATACCATTAACCATGATAGAGCACTTGGGCATATTTACACTTTCTTTAATAATCTATAGAAACTTTCCTTTGAACCTAAACTTATGTAGAACAACAAGTAGAAAAGACCAAGAAACTCTATCATAAGCTTTATAAATGTCTTCTTCTAGATCCATACCTATGTTTTTGTTGCTTTCCATAGAGTGGATGATTTCATGAATAGTGAGGATAGCATCAAAAAATTTCCTCCTCCAAACAAAGCCTTTCTAATTATGTTAAATAAGGAAGTGGAGGAAATGTTTAATTTTGTTAACAACCAGCTTTGAGAATATTTTATAAATAGTATTACAAAGACTTTTAGGTTTGAAGTTCACTAAATTATTAATTTCTACCTATTTAGGTACCAAGACAATAAAGTTAATATTGAGTTGTTTCAAAATTCTACTAGAGCTGAAGAAGTCTCTAACAACTATCACAAGATCATATCTAATACTATCCTAGAAATCCTTGAAGAAAGGAGGAAAACCATTAGGACCAAGGGCCTCATAATCTCCAAAGGAGAAGACAACATCCCTTACTTCTTCCTTAGAGATACCTTTAACCATTTTATCATTATCCCTCTCACCTAGCACAATAGGAATCACTTCAAACATGTCATGAAAATGATTTATATCCTCTGAACTATCATGGAAGGTCTCCTTGAATAATGAAACAACAACATCAACAATCTACTCATCAGTGTTTAACTATCATCCCTTACTTCTTTTGCTATCATGAGTCTACACCATTCCTCTCTGATGTCTTTCTCTTTCAAACAAGTCTCCATGTCATAAGAACCAACATCCATTTTCTCCTGAAGGTCCTTAAAATATTTAGATAGCTGATCTTTTTTATGGAATATATTACCAAAAGAAATTGTTTTCCAACCTATAACTTTATTTTTAACTAGATTTATTTTTTGGGCCAAATGGAGCATGAGAGTACCTTGAACAAGGTTCTTCCATGAATCTAAAATCAATTGTTTGAATTCTAGGTGAGAAGCTCATATTAATCCATATGTTAAAGGATAAGGACCTTTTCTTATTTGATTATCTCATTGTAGAAGAAGGGAATTATAATCAATCCCACTCTTGGGAGATCCTTAAGACTAAGATTAGGAAGAATGTTCCAAGCATTAGAGATCAAAAATATATCATTTTCCCCATTCTTCTATTAGACTAGATAAGCGGAGTATCTTATAGCTCTACATCCATAAGACTAGTAGTAGATAGGAAATAAAAAAATCCACCATAGAATTTGAATAATCATCAAGTACTCCAAGTTTTTAATAAGGAAAAAGATGGGTGTTAAATTCCCCTACAAGAATCCAATTGCAATTACGCTGAAGACTTATTATATTGGTGAGGTTATCCCAAAACTATTTTCTAGTAGGCTTAGAATTGGGAGCATAAACATTAACCAACTTCCAATTTTCATTATAATTTAAATTTGTAAGAGATGATCAAGTTGTGTCTACAATTACTTACCTTTCTACAAATGAGGAAAAGAGGGTTCCACAAGGTGGTAATCCTACCAAGAGAACCTTCTGCAAGACTGACATAAAACTCAGCAACATGTCGAATTTTACCAACAATTTGGGAAAATTTTGATTCAACCATCTTCACTTCTTGAATAAGAAGGATATCAACCTTATTATCAATGATACAACTCTTGATAGTATTTTTTTATGAGGACTATAAATTCCTCTAATATTCCAAGCTAATATTTGAATCATAAGGACAATAGAAAATCCTTGTATCTTCTAGAATACACCAACTGAATTTGGTTAGCTATTCTTTATGAGAAAAACCTTCCCCTTTTCCAATAAAATAATTATTTTCTTCATTTTATTTTCCCTAAAAGTTTTTCCAGTGTCCTTTTCTTTCCCAAAGAAACTTCTCTTATTGTTTCTCTAGAGCATGTTTCCCTTTGGTTAGGCCTCCCTTGTTTAAAATCACCACCCACATCTAAATTTTTCCACCTGTCTTCTTTCTCCCTTTTCCTACAAGAGTACAATTCACCTAATTAGTAGAATAAACCATCAAAAAATAAGGGACTAGGATGAGACCCCAAACCAAATCCAACAACTATATCTTTTTCACCGATAAATTGCAAGTTTAGAGTTTCCTCTTGACCCAACAATTGTTTGTCATCCTGAGCCTACATGAGTTTTTTCTTCTCATGACTCTTTTGAGAATTGAATATGTAGACCTTATCTATTCCAAATTTTTCCTTTCTTGAATCCTTAGTGCTAGCTTCAGGAGGTTTAATTTTCAAATCTTTAATTAACCATTTCATCTTCTTCCAAAAAAAAATTCCTTAAGAGGAACCTTGACACCAATTACCATGTGTTATTTTAGACCGTCTTTCTACAGGGTTTGACATTCCTTCTTATGTTATTTATGCTTTACTACAAATGAATTCAAATACATCTATTATTCTTTATGCTTTACTATGCCATCATTCAGTTGCAATTAAAATTCCTCTCTTCTTATCTTCAATTGATGAAGAAAAAATATTACTAAAATATTCTTAATAGGGGGAGATCTAACTCCCTCTTTGATCCCATCCACCTTTTGGGCCACATCTAGATCAACAACATCATAGATTATTGTCAAACTTTCTTCTTTCCTCCTTAAGGCCTTAGAAGGGGACTTTGCCCTCATAACTTCTTTATTTTTCAGTTCTTCCTTCTTAGAGATTGGCTTATGACATTTGTCCACTAAATGACCATATTTTTTATAGTTATGGTAGAAAAATCCATCATTCTCATAAATGATTGACTAAACCCACTTACCAAACTTTAAATGAAGGGTTATTTGTGTGGGTAATACTTTTTGCATTTCAACACTTACACATACTCTAGAAAACACAAGCCTATCTCTACAAGGTAACTTTATCAAAAGATAAAATTTGCTTGAAAGAGTTAGCAATACTTTAAAGAATCTTAAGGCTCCAAAATTCTAGAGGAAACCTTGGAAAACAAACCCAAGTAGGGCCAACCACACAAAGATCAACAAAAGGGTCAAAACTCAAATTTCACTTACAAAGGGATAAATTATTTGTATGCCCCTTATCAAAGAACCAAGGGCCTTTTATAAGCACTTTAATGAGATCCTCCTTATTAAGAAAATGAAATAAAAAAATACCACCAACTATTGCACTGATAGAAACATTTCCCTTTAGCTTCCACACCACAACAAACCATTTGAGCACTAAGTCAATATTTGGTTTAAAGGAAAATAACCACCAAAGTATTATTCATAGCAAAAATTACCTCATCCATCAAAATATCAGTAAATTGACCATAATACCTTCCTATAAATGTAGCACTATTGGAAAAATACTTCCTTCAACTAAAAGGACCTAGATCTAATAAATTTATTGGCCCAAGAAGACAAACCCACCTTATTGAAAAACACTTAGTCAATCGGTCGAGCAAGGACAACAACCAAATTTAGGGTCCCATAAACAATACCAAAGGAAAACTTGTTAGAAAACATGGAAGTGTGTCGTAGAAAAATGGCCCCTTGTCATTTTCATGGCCTTTTAGGTCTTGTTTCATGGTATTTGATATATTTTTCTTTGATTTTATGTTGCAACATGGCTTGAACATGCATATTTAGGTACTAAAATTCAAATAATGATGTCTTGTGAAGGTGTTGTGAAGTGTTGTAAGACATTTCTACATTCTTCTAGACTCTATTCATTACAATTCACCTAAAAATCACCTTTTTACACATCATCAAGTCCTATTTTGAAGTGTTGTAAAGTCTTGTAACAAGATTTCATGCTTTCCTAGGCACAACTTCACTATTTATCTCTTCTTATGACTTATTTGACCCCTTCATTCCCTCATATGCTTTAATTAAGTGTATTTTTGGATATTATCCCGACAAACAACATTAAATGCAACTCAATTCCCGACACTTGTTTTTAGTTCCTAGGTGGGACCCATTTGCCATGGGCGGCAAATGAATCCCCCTTGGCCCCAAATTCAAAATATTTTAAATTTCTTTTTGGGATTTTATTAAAAATCACTTGATGTCGGCTTGTGATGAGGTATGAATGAGAAACTATGACACAAGATTGTATAAATATTCATTTTTCACTTCATTTTACATCTCATCATTCAAGCATTCAATCTCATCATTTATTCAAGCAATCTCAAGCATTCGAGCATATTACAATATCAATTCAAGCAATATTCAAGCACTTTGAAGCATCCATTGACATTACTTCAGACTTGCATTATCAAGGATTTGGTAAGATGATAGCATTTTCATGTTGTTAGTTTATCATTCCTTTACATTTCATTATTTCATTAAGGGTTTGATTACCAAAAGTGGGGTTTGACCAAGGCAAACCCCTATTCATTAACCTTAAACCATTTCCCCTTATTGCATGTTTGTTTGCAGACCTAGGTATGCAAATTTATCAAGCATTTATGTGTTGAAAAGTGGAAAGCAAAGTCAACTAGATGTTTCAAGTCAACTCAAGTCTATTTCAAGCTTGAAGAAGGTTTTATGTCCGTTTCCTGCAGATTTGACTTTAGCAACCCAACAAGCAGATATTTCCAAATCTAGTGTTACAGAGTTGTCTCATAATTTTGTAGAAATTTGGGAGAGGATTGATTCGCCATCAGTGGCGAATGAGTCCCACCTTAAGATTGAAAATCTGAGTTTTGTTAGATTCTGGATCTTGACTGTCAAAAACTAGTTTATGTTAGAGTAATAAGTTATTTCACTTAATTAATCTAATCATATTGGTTAATTAATTAAGTCACTTATTACTTTAGTTACTTAAGCTAAACTTATTCACATTAATAATTAATTAATTATTAATTATTAAGTGTGCACACTAGGGTTTCCTTTTAGGGTTATGCATACATTGCTTTTATAAAGCAATTCATCTCTTGTATTTACTCAATTCCTGAATATTATTCATTTGCACATCTTCATGCAAATTGCTTTGGTTTTTTCTGTTTTTCTCTTGTGGAAGGTATTTTTTGGTTTGCGTGTCTAATCTTGGATTCTAACATGGTATTAGAGCTTTTTCCCACCAGTTGTTTCCCCCAAACCTTTTTGGAGCAATTTTGGTATTTTGGCCATAACTTTTGCTTCTGAACTCGGATTTTTGAAAACAAAATATCGTCGGAAAGATATTTCATAGCCCAATCCAGTGGTGTAGGTTTTTTTTTCTGATTTTTCTATTATGTTTCAGTTTTTCCAGTCAAAGTCAGATAATCATTTTCACGCTTTCGGGGGCATATCTTTTGCATACGGTCTTTATTTTTAAAAAAAAAATAGGCATTGGAAAGATGGTTCAGTGCTCTAGATAGATTTGAGGTCATTTTTAATCATGGAGAAAAATGTGAACTGTAATTAGGAAAAAATTCAAGTTAATTGCAAATAGCATAAAACTATTAAATCCCCAATCAACAATAGAGCACAATGAAAACAAGAAGCAAATAAACATGAAACAATATCACCTAGTCTTCAAGCTTCCATTGGTTGACCTCCATTGGCCTTCTCCATCTTGCTACAAATTGTATAATTGCCCTCAGATTTGAAGTGCAACTATAACTTATGCCAAATACAAGCAAAATATTGAAGTAATATGTGATTGCTCAAATACTCAAGTTCTCAAGCACGCTAAAAATAACTTGTGTCTAAAATGGCTAGAGAGAGAGCCTTTTAAAGAATGTCAAATTGAGAATGGATGGCCAAGATTAAAATTTGGTGAAGCCCTAAGATCAAAGGCCAAGATTCAATGTGATAAGGAGGATTAGGGTTAGGGCAACATTAGGTCAAAGTTAGGGCAAGCCTTGAAATGGAGGGTTGAGATTTAATTGGAGATATTCAAATCAATGGTGGAGAAAAATAAGTAGTTGAAATAATAGAAATTATTTAATTTATGGAGAAAGGTTGACTTATGAATTAAATAATGGTTTAATTCATAAATGGGAATGAGACAAAAGGAAATAAATAAATTTATTTGGTGGGATGGAAAATGGGTTAAATAAATAAGTTTATTTGCTTGAAGGATAAATGAGAATGTTGGTAATTAGAAATTTATTTAATTATTGGAGGTAATAAGGGTTAATTAGTGATGTATTTAAACAAATAAATGTAATTTATTTATTTAAATAATCATGGAGGAATGATTAATACATTAATTATGTGAGGGAGAAGCGTGGTCATCATAGAAAATATGGTTTGCAAGTCGAGGCCATTTTTATGTGTCTATATGAACATTGGTTTGTGCATGCACTCTTTTTTGTTTTCATGCACTAGGTTTGCATTTTCTCTTTAATTTATGCATGTTTAGTATGTTCTCCTTTTACAATCATGGGGTATTGTAATAAATGAACTTATATAAAGTTCCAGTATGGGGATTCTTGCAAAAAAAATTGATTAAAGTGTAATTGTATTGCATGCACTTTGATCTCATCTTCATATTGATGACAACTCGCATGAGTTGTATTTGGATTATGTAGTTTCTTTTGGCCACATATTGCTCATAGCTTGACACATTTTGGTTCACATCGGTTCACATCTCACATTGAGAGCCTATGATTAATGATCCTGAATAACATCAGATTCACATCAGGTCACATCTTAGTTTGAGAGCCATTCATTTTATGGTTAATGTTCAAGAATCTTCATGGTACTTTCTCCTATGGATCAGTTTTAGTCACAGTTTGGCATCGACATTGAGATACACATAGCTTCCAGATGCTTTCATCATATCACTCCCTCTTATGGGGGCATCATTTATTCATCTATTGTTGCTTCATAGATTCTAGGGTTGTTCCAATTTGTGAGATTTCCAGTGTTCCTTGGCATCGGGTCTGCTGTTGCATTATCATGATTTTGCCTGATTCCTTCAACGACTCTCATATGGTTTCTTGTAAACAAAGTTATCTTTCCTTGCTTTCCAGATTCAATATTCCAGTGTTACTCCACCAATGTTCTCCCTGTGCTTCTTTGCAATAGGTCATCTCATTGAGGGGGGCTTTGTCCCACTGGGTTTTCTCCTCTTTCTCATTCATTGTATTTATACATGGGTACCTGATAAGGCCTTGTTGTTGGGACCCATATTTACTTTAATGCATCTTTTCTTTAGTGTTTTATCTACTTCCTAAGTTCATCTTAAAGGGGGTGTTAGAGTAATAAGTTATTTCACTTAATTAATCTAATCATATTGGTTAATTAATTAAGTCACTTATCACTTTAGTTACTTAAGCTAAACTTAGGAACATTAATAATTAATTATTTATTAATTATTAATTATGCACACTAGGGTTTAATTTTAGGGTTATGCATACATTTATTTTATAAATAAATTCATCTCTTGTAATTTCTCAATTCCTGAATACAATTCATTTGCACATATTCATGCAAATTGCTCTTGCTTTTTATGTTTTTCTCTTGTGGAAGGTATTTTATGGTTTGCATGTTTAATATTGGTTTCTAACATGGTATTAGTTTTAGTCATGGTTTGGCATCAACATCGAGATACACATAGCTTCCAGATTCTTTCATCATATCATTCCCTCTTATGGGGGGCATCATTTATTCATCTACTGTTGCTTCATAGATTCCAGGGTTGTTCTAATTTGTGAGTTTTCTAGAGTTCCATGGCATCGGGTCTGTTGTTGCATTATCATCATTCTGCCCGAGTCCTTCAGTGATTCTCATATGGTTTCTTGTAAACAAAGATATCTTTCCTTTCTTGCCAGATTCAGGATTCTAGTGTTACTCCACTAGTGTTCTTCCAACACTTCTTTGCAACAGGTTGTCTCATTGAGGGAGGGTTTTGTCCCAGTGGGTTTTCTCCTCTTTTTCATTCATTCCATTTGTATATGGGTACCTGATCAACCCTTGTTGTCGAGACCCATCTTTGCTTTAATGCATCTTTTCTTTAGTGTTTTAGCTACTTCCTAAATTCATCTTAAGGGGGGGTGTTAGAGTAATAAGTTATTTCACTTAATTAATCTAATCATATTGGTTAATTAATTAATTCACTTATCACTTTAGTTACTTAAGCTAAACTTAGGCACACTAATAATTAATTATTTATTAATTATTAAGTGTGCACACTAGGGTTTCCTTTTAGGGTTATGCATACATTACTTTTATAAAGAAATTCATCTCTTGTATTTACTCAATTCCTGAATATTATTCATTTGCACATCTTCATACAAATTGCTTTGGATTTTTCTATTTTTCTCTTGTGGAAGGTATTTTCTAGTTTGTATGTCTGATCTTGGATTCTAACAGTTTCCGACATTGTTTTACCAAGAGGAGGACTAATTCGGCACCCTGGGCGAATGAGTCCCACTATGAAAAATCAATGATTTCAACCAACATCCACAACATTCCAGATTCTTCATCAAGTTCCAGGTGCACTCAGATTCATCCCTTTTCTTTTCGTTCTGCATATTTTCTTCATTTAGTTCATTATTGCATTACACAATGTATTTTCAAACATAGCTTTAAATTGCACTTTTTCATTTGTTTTAATTCATTTAGATTAGTCAATTCCATTTAGTTTACTTCATTTAGGTTAGAAAACATCACGCATAACATTAATTGAATGAACCCCATGCATTTTTGGGTCCTATCTCTCTCCTTTTAGGTGAAAACCCCTAGAAGAGCTAGATTTGTCCATAGTGACCTGAAAATCGATGGTTCATTTTGGTGAACTTGACTTTTGGACACTTTGCATTTCTAATTTCATTCTCATGTTGCATCCTAGTTTACATTTGCATAAACATTCAATTAGGTCATTGTTTTATTTTTTCATTCTAGGTATTTCATATTGCATTAGTGAAAACTTCATTTAGATTTGATTTTTGCATTGCATCTCATTGAAAAAATAGAAAATCTGCATTTTGCATCCTTAGTTGCATTCTATAGAACATTAAAATCATCTTAAATTTTTTGAAAAACACAAAAAAATTGCATACTGGGACTCATTCTCTACCCTGGGTGAATCAGTCCCTCTGCACTTTTTAGACAACATTTCAAACATCTTTTCTGAATTTTTCTATATTCTAGTTTACTGTTCCTACATTGTATTTTAATTTCTAGAATCTCTATTTTTACTCATTTATTACATATTAGTTTATTTGCATCATGGCATTTTATTTCAATAAGTTTTGGAATTCATTAAAATCCTTGGTCGACATGTCCAATTGTGCCTTTGGTTGTGACCCTAATGCCATTGAGTTGCCTCATGCTCCTTCAACTCCTCATTATTTTCCTCCTCGTGATGTAGAAATCATTGGAGAAGATGATGTTAGCATGAACCGGTTCTACAATGACTGCTTTGATAACTTAGAAGCCAATGCAGCGTTTTATCCCTCCATTAAGTCACAAGATCTTCCTCCTATTGCACCTCCTGATCACTTTGCATATCTACATCCTGAAATCAATGATGGACCTACGGTTCCTCCCTCAAGAGGATCTAGTTCCTTTAACCCAACACACTTAAACCCCTTTTATGATCATAAAGTCACAAACACTTCCATAAACCTTGAAGCAACATATGGTAACAATCTCACTATCTTGAGTAAACAAGGTTGTGACACGAAACATGAACATGACATCATCAATTTATGGAACAAAACCAAACCGAAGCAAATACAATAGGACTGGGATATCAAGATCCTTCTCATCTTGATAGACATCCTCTTCAATCGAGGAGACTTTGGGATGCTAGTACAATGATCTTGAATCCTCCTCCTAACTTGAACATTCTCCTTCCACGTGAACAACCATTCTCTCCTTCTAATGATAAGGATGTTAGGATCCCTATGGGTCCCCTTCCTCCTATTCATGAAAAAGGAGAACCTAGAAAATGAAAACAACCATACAAATTGAAGAAGCTAAAGTTTCCTACACATCCTCCACCTGAATGTGAAAGGAGACTTCAACTGCTTTTAAACAAAGGTCTTATATGCTTACCACCTTCCAATAGGTTGGTCATTCATCCTAACAATTCCCACATACCATATTGCAAATATCATCACATTCTTGGACATCGAAAAAAAAGCATGTCAAACATTGAACGAGATACTAGATAAGTATCACTTCACTAATACTGACTGCTTTCCTATTATCCCTTAAAACACTATTGCCTTATCATGCCATAGTTGAACGATTTTTCATTCTCACTATCGCATGATCCTCTCCATCCTCACCCTTAGCTCATACTTGTTTTCCCCTTTGTGGACACAAGTAGTTGTTAGCCTTTGTCCTTGTAATGCACTTGTCTTTGTCTCTTAACTATGTTATTCATTTTCCACTTACCTTTTAAGATTGAGAAACCACTAACTTAGTTAATGGTTGACTTACACTTGCATTACTTGTTTCTTGTTATTTTTCTTTCATGTGTATCTTGTGTTCCCCCGTGACGTGTGTTTGATGTTCCCTCTCTTTGTACACTTCTTCTATTCGTACCTCTATTCTTCTAATCATCGTTCCTTTTCTTTTTCTCTTTTCCTTTTGTTTTGTGTTTTCCGTTTGTGGATGATACAAAGCATAGAGATGCCCTATGTCTCTTCCATGTTGACCCAAAAGGTCCTTGTCTTTTTCTCTTTTCTTTTGTTTTGTGTTTTCCGTTTGGGGATGACGCAAGGCGTAGAGATGCCCTAGGTCTCTTCCATGTTGACCCAAAAGGTCTTTTTTTTTCTCACTTTTGTTTTTAGTTTTCCTTTTGGGGACGATGCAAGGCATTGAGACTGAAATGTCTCCTACATGTTGACCCAAAATCCTTTTTTTCTTCCTTTTTGCTTGCAAATCCTTTTGGGGACGATGCAAAGTGTTGAGACCACAATGTCTCTTCCATGTTGACTCAAAATGAAATTTATTTTTCCTTTGTTTTCACTCTCTTTGTGTCATTCTTCTAGTTCTATGTGTATTTGGGGAATGATGACAGTTCTGAGCTCTTTCATAAAAACATTGCAGCAACGAACATACTGACCCCAGATCCATAGATCCATTATGTGTTTGGTGTGCTTTCTTTTTCGGGGGCCAAATCCCTTTCTCTTTTTTTCATTGTCCTTGACATGACACAACCTAACCTCGAAAAATATGACTCGACATAGGGCTTTCTGAGTTGGCTCTTGTGTCTTGTTTTCTTTTTACCTTTTTCTTTACTTCTCCACTTTCAAGTAATTGCTCACAGAATGATGTGTAGCAATTCCTTTAAAGTGGGGGGCATACATTATCATAATTCATTTTCATTCTTGGTTCCTAGTGTAGCCTTGTCATTTTTGTGATGCGTTTGTTACTCTGTGGATGGCATTGGGTGTGATGTCTTTCATAAGTGTGATCTATCTTAGCATATTGCATTCCTCTTGGTGACCTGATGCGACGCACTGCATCCCCTAAGTTGTGAATATACTATTCTTTGATTGGTCCTCTCTTGGAGACATTACACACAATGTTCCCTAAGTGACTGACCTTGTATAAACTTAACAAGACTCCTTTGAACATGTTTTACATTTTTGCGTTTTTCCACCTTGCATAACACAACTTGCATGACTGTGGTACCTTTGTCTTTTTTTGTTCATTAGCATTTTTTGTGGTGCCTTGTTAAAGTTATCAACGGGTATGAATTTAACATGGTTGAGCGGGAAGCCCACCTAGCGGTATGAATTTTCCTCATAGCCACTTTTGTGTTTGTGAGTGCATACCAACTAGCGTATGTATCTTACCTTTTTGGGATTTCTCACCTCGCGGAAAACTAGTTTTGTGGCCCCATAGTGAGTACATTTGGGCCTTCTCACCTGGCGGACCGTCCTCTATTCTTTTTCCCCAGAGTGAGTACACATTCTCTTTTAGCCTAGATCTTATCCACAACTAGTTGGATTAGTGATTGAAGCTTCATATGGTTCTCAACACTTGTGTGTTCCTTTGTTCTTATGTTTAGTTTTCCATGGGATCTTCATCCTGAGGGCTTGATCATCTCTCTTGATTGTTGTCATTCCATCTTGCTAATGTAAGTGCATTTGAATCCTCCTCTCGATGTTCATGGCTACTTTAGTGTGAGTTTAAAGCAGATTCATCCTCTCACTAAAGTGGGGGCTAAATGTGCCATAGAAAAATGGCCCCTTGTCATTTTCATAGCCTTTTAGGTCTTGTTTCATGGTATTTGATATATTTTTCTTTGATTTTATGTTGCAACATGGCTTGAACATGCATATTTAGGTACTAAAATTCAAATAATGATGTCTTGTGAAGGTGTTGTGAAAATTCAAATAATGATGTCTTGTGAAGGTGTTGTGAAGTGTTGTAAGACATTTCTACATTCTTCTAGAATCTATTCATTACAATTCACCTAAAAATAACCTTTTTACACATCATCAAGTCCTATTTTGAAGTGTTGTAAAGTCTTGTAACAAGATTTCACGCTTTCCTAGGCACAACTTCACTATTTATCTCTTCTTATGACTTATTTGACCCCTTTATTCCCTCATATGCTTTAATTAAGTGTATTTTTGGATATTATCCCGACAAACAACATTAAATGCAACTCAATTCCCGACACTTGTTTTTAGTTCCTAGGTGGGACCCATTTGCCATGGGCGGCGAATGAGTCCCCCTTGGCCCCAAATTCAAAATATTTTAAATTTCTTTTTGGGATTTTATTAAAAATCACTTGATGTCAGCTTGTGATGAGGTATGAACGGGAAACTATGATGCAAGATTGTATAAATATTCATTTTTCACTTCATTTTACATCTCCTCATTTAAGCATTCAATCTCATCATTCATTCAATCAATCTCAAGCATTCAAGCATATTACAATATCAATTCAAGCAATATTCAAGCACTTTGAAGCATCCATTGACATTACTTCAGACTTGCATTATCAAGGACTTGGTAAGATGATAGCATTTTCATGTTGTTAGTTTATCATTCCTTTACATTTCATTATTTCATTAAGGGTTTGATTACCAAAAGTGGGGTTTGACCAAGGCAAACCCCTATTCACTAACCTTAAACCATTTTTCCCTTATTACATGTTTGTTTGTAGACCTAGGTATGCAAATTTATCAAGCATTTATGTGTTGAAAAGTGGAAAGCAAAGTCAACTAGGTGTTTCAAGTCAACTCAAGTCTATTTTGAGCTTGAAGAAGGTTTTCTGGCCGTTTCCTATAGATTTGACTTCGACAACCTGACAAGCAGATATTTACAAATCTAGTGTTGTAGAGTTGTCTCCTAATTTTCTAGAAATTTGGGAGAGGACTGATTCACCATCAGTGGCGAATGAGTCCCACCTTAGGACTAAAAATTTGAGTTTTGTCATATTCTAGATCCCAACTGTCAGAAACTAGTTTTTGACACTGTTTTACCAGGAGGAGGACTAATTTGCCACCGTAGGCGAATGAGTCCTACTGTAAAAAATCAGTGATTTCAAAAAATATCCACAACATTCTAGATTCTTCATCAAGTTTCAAGGTGCACTCAAATTCATCCCTTTTCTTTCTGTTCTACATATTTTCTTCATTTAGTTCATTATTAAATTACACAATGTGTTTTCAAACATAGCTTTAAATTGCACTTTTGCATTTGTTTTAATTCATTTAGATCAGTCTATTGCATTTATTTTACTTCATTTAGGTTAGACATTATCACACATAACATTAATTGAATGAACTCCATGCATTTTTGGGTCCTATCTCTCTCCTTTTAGGTGAAAAACCCTAGAAGAGCTAGAGTTGTCCATAGTGACCTAAAAATCGATGGTTCAAGAAGAAACACATTCATTAGGTTTATCACTCATGATTAGGGGAGCCCCAAGGCCCCCCCCCCCTCCTCCTCCCCTCCCCCACACCATTGTCCATGCACCAAAAACTTTCAAAAAAATGTAGAAAATTCAAAACCCTAGTAGAGTGCAAAATAAAATTTCGAGTTCAAAATATATTAGCAACCATAAGTTCAAAAAAATAAAAGAATTTTTATCCAACAACTACCTACTCTATCTAAACCATAAAAAAATAATTTTAAAAATTGAAACAAAACCATAACATCTTTTATCTGTAAAATTTAAATTTATCACAACAACAAATCAATTCGTTCATTACCTATAATACATTAAAACAAATCAAAGTCATAATAGTAAGCAGTTACTGTAAATAAATAGATCCTTAGAAAAATTCAATAATTGGTGAAAAACTAAGGGTTAAAATACTTGCCAAGTGCTCTCTCTGTTATACTCTATTCTACTACTTGTTATCTCCATCCATAGCAAAAAAATGCACAACAATCAGGTTAGGATGCTTTTTTGCTAAAACTTGATTTTGATAGAGCCTATGATAGAATGTGGTGGAGATTTATCATCAAAATGTTGTAATGGTTGGGTTTTGGTTCTAAAATATGCAAACATGTTCAAATATTATTTCAAGATGCAAATTCCCAATTGGTAATCAATAATTCATTGATTGACACATTCCCCTTACAACTCTCCATCAGATAAGGCTACCTTCTATCACCATTTCTCTATGTTCTTGTTATTGATGCACTTGGTTATTTGCTGCAAAATTTTAATTATATAAAGTTGATAAATGGTATTTCTATTCCAAGCAATGTAGTGGTGATTAATTCCCAATTTGTTGAAGACAACATGCTTTTTATTCAAAACTCTGAAACAAAAATAAGTAATGTCTTAGTAGTCCTAAATTTGTACTGTTCTATCTTGGGTTCAAAGCTTGCCCATCACAAAACCGAATTTCTCATGATTCATTTTGATCAAGCCCCACACTGGATTCCCAAAGAATGGACGCAAATTAAGCATGGGAAGATTACTCGATACTTGGGCATATCCTTTAAACATATTTGTGTCATTCTAGAAAGCTTGTTTAAACTTTGAGTATTTATGATTTAGTTGCTATGTTATAACGTATGTGGTTGGTTCAACTAGCTTGATCATTTGAGTTGTTTAAGGTTGGGACAACTATTGTTACTCTTATTAGAATGGTTGTATGTGTAGACACCGAAATTTGGTTTAGGCCTGTGACTTCAATATTCTTCATAATTCGTATTCTTCATGGTCATGATTAAATAATGTCAATTATTTAATTATTCTCTATGGTCTTCATTTCTTCTATTAATTAAATAATCTTAATTATTTAATTAATTCACACTTTTCTTTATTCTATCTGATTAATTAAATAAACACTTTTTATTTAATTATGCTACTAATTAACCTTATCCTTCTTGTCAAATTAAATAAATTCTTATTTAATTTACTCTTTATCATACTTCAACTATAATTAAATAAATTATTTATTTATTTAATTATTCATTTAAATCCCTTCATCACTTAATTAAATAAATCTTATTTATTTAATTATTCTTCAAATATCAAATCTTGAATTAAATGAAATATTTAATTCATGAATTCTATTTTAACGCATTCCTCTATATTTAGATAAATGTGTGTTATCTAAGTATTCACTTTTACTCGACTCAAAGATCTATTTCAAATCGCTCAGTTAACTCTTGCTTTAATGTCTGAGTGGCATTCTCGAGTAATCTCTTCATCAAGTCATTTAATCATTCAGTGCTAACTCAATTGTGTGTACATGCATATTAATTAAATATTCTTATTTAATTAATTAAACCTTGTGTGTGCATTCGAACAAGAGTTTCTTTAATCAATCTTCATCTTTGTCATGCAAAGATAATTCTTTTGTTTTCAAATACCAAACTAGAAGATTAAATCATTTATTTAATCTTTAATTCTATTTCTAATTTGTATCACTCATGTCACTACTAATAGTTAACAAAATGCATGTCTAATTAGTCAATCTCAACCGTCCATTGATCTTTCGATCTTGGCCTGTTGTTCAAATAATCAATTTTCTACAAATTGATCTGTCATTCTTCATTCCAATCTCTCACGAAATATTATGAATTTTGAGAGCAGTTATCTTGAATCTTCGATGTTTTGCTAAATCATTATCTTAGGCTATACTTGCACGAAATTATGAGAAATTTGAGGGAAATTATACTACACAAGCAAAATGGAGAAGGGAAATCGAGATGAATCATGGAAATACGTACAAATTTGGTGAGATTGTTCAAGTTTTATTTACATCTTTGACTTCCTTTGTTCTTTGTTGTTTAGCATTAGATTACATTTAGATTTGTATTGCATGTTTGCTCTAATATTGTCTTGTGCACTTTCTTGGCATTACATTTGGTGAACCCGATGTGAAGACACCATCTTTGCATGTCCGTAGACTATTATTTTAATTTTTGCAGGTTTTTTCGTATGGAATGACGCATCAGATTGATGAAACACCGCAATTGAAATTCATAAACGCATCAGTTTGATGAAGCGACACAATTGATTTCCTGAACCGCATCTGATACACTAAACGACGCATCTAAAAAACTATGATGCATCTGAAAATTCCTGAACCGCAACTGACAAGTAAATATCGAGAACGCAATTACAGAGGAAATCAACGCATTTGACTAAAAAAAAAAGTGACGCAATTGACTGGTAACCCTTTGTTTATGTTTTCAGAAATATAAAGTTTTCAATTGATTTGTGTGTTACTAATATCAGATTTTCAGCATGTGGGCTTTTTGTTTTTGGAGTTAACGAGTTTTTGCAGGACGATTGATGAAGACAATACTGAAAATTACTAACGAATCTTTTTGCAGAACGCATGTCGAAGACCTTAGTTAATTTTCTTGAAACAAATTGTTTGGTAGTGTAGAAAATCTTTCGTTTGGATTAAAATTAACAAGTGTTTACTGTGTTTGGTGCAAAAGAACATCTATGTATTACCCTCACGATTTGGTACATCGAAGTATGCTCTCCCCTTGTGCATCCGTGCGATCCTAGGTGTAAGAGAAATGGTTAACAACTCTAGAACTTGGGCCTGCTCTGGTGGGAAAAAGTACTCACCTCAGGATGACTCAGATTGGTAGCACCCTGAACCCAAGGGACTTCCAGTCGGTATATAAAAGTGGATTCTTGGGGAAAACCCAAGAATCACGAGTGTGGTTCTGACGAGATGGATCCGAAAGGGGACTCTTGCCGCATTGATCATGCCCCACAAACAAAATGCCCATATTAAACACCTTTTGTTTTAGTGTCCAACCGTTCTATTGGTCGTTGCTTGGTATAGTGTAGGGTACAGTATCATGCCAGAAGACACTCACTATTGATCCCCTTGAGTAGAGATAGCAGTTCTTGGGAGGTCATTGCCCAAAGAATTCAAAATTGGTGTGCTTGAAAGACGTTAATGAGTAGTGGAGGGGAGCCAATGCCACCAAATTTCTAAGCTATCTGCTCTCGAGAAGGAAAGGTGTTTATCACCAATCCAGGGTATTTTGGTGGGCTATACCAAGTATACAAACCCTAGGCCTTTTGGCCTATTAGGATGTACTTGTTTGTTGTCAAATTAAACGTTCTTTGAGTCCAAAATTAAACTAAAAACACTTTTTCTTATGATTGTTCTTGTTTTCCAGAATTTGATCACAGAAAATAGAGTCAGTTTTAAATCTTAGATCACTGAAAAATTCACAGAGAGTCGCAACTTTTCACCACTGGAAGGTTGCAATTGGTTTTTAGAGTCACATCTTTTTAACTTCGAGTCGCATCTGTCAGTTAGGGTCGCATCTGCTTAATTTCGAGTCGCATCTATCAGTTAGGGTCACATTTGTTTAACTTCGAGTCGCATATGTTATTATGAGTCGCATCTGCCAGATTAACTCGCACTTGATTTGCAAAGGACCGCATATGTTAAATTCTGAGTCGCAACTATCATAGTGAGTTGCATTTGTTAGAAGGTTAACCGCATCTGTCAGAGTCTGACATTAAACTTTATCAGAAACATGCGATTGTTCACCATAAAATTGCAACTGTTGAACTGAACTGCATATGTGAAATCCCACGACTCATTTCCAGATTATTAGAAAACCAAAATTCACAATCACTGTCCAGTCAACATGGTTATACCAGTTTTAGTTGTCTTTCCACAAGTAGTCATTGCACAAAAACCTGGAATGATTTGCTCAGTTTTGCATCCTTTAGGTTCATTTAAGTCATTATCATAGTTGTCCTAATTCAGAGTTCGGTCTCATCTTAGAGTACATTACCTTTAGAGTACACTTCTAGGAAGGTCATTTTTACAAACTTTAGGATAGGTCCACCATCTACACTCTAGAAAAATCATAGCGTCAACAAAATCTATCATTGAACCTAGTCTTATCATCTTATCGTTTGTCCTACAGAGAGTCCGCCTAGCTCATCAGTCTAGTTAGGAGACTCAAGTTATCTTTGATCTTTTTCCTACAATGGTTCTTTGACATAACTAAATTGGCACCTTGGTTAGACTTTAGGTAGTTGGTACCCTCTTCTTAGGTTTATGAAATTGATTACCTTAGAAGCTTAGTTGGACTTTGCATTTTAGATATTTCCATTCTATATTAGTGTCATTTTAGAACATACCTTATTCTGCATCTAAAAAATCCCAAAAACATAGACTAGAGTCATACTATCCATAGACGTAGTTTTGCATTTCCTGCATATTGAGCTTGTCTTACATGGTTGAAACTAGGTCTAAGAGAAGAGAGAGAAAAGATGTCGAACCCAAACGAATTCATCAACCCATTTTCTTCAAGACCTCACAAGACTTTACTGGACAAATTCACCACTAGAAACACTCAAGGGCACATTGGAATAGAAGACATAGAGGCTGCTGCCCAGGACACTAAATTTTCCTCTTTTGTAGATGACTACCTAGCAAAAAATCGTCAACGATACTTAGCCAAATTGCTAGCTGAAGGTGCTACCTTACTTGAAAGATTTGATATTAGCACCTTACAAACTCAACCTACACAAGGGACAAACACAATGACTGCTAGTACTACTATACCTCAGATAAGCACAACTATGCCATCTGGCACACCTACACATAGTACAACAGTCCATACTTCCCCATTTGGTATGTCTGGCATGACATCAGGATTTAATTTCATTGTAGGGGCATCATCATGCACTCCCTCCGATCCTCTTGTTGGGAGTAAAAGACCTAAAATGTCAACATCTACACCTTATGTCGGTGTCACAAGTTCACAGTCAACAACCATACCTACTGCTAGTATCATGAGCACCATACCACAGTCGACGGCCATATCTAGTGATCAAGTCACTAGTACTATACCACAGATTACACAAATAGGAGGCATTCCCTCCTTCCAATATGGCAATCAAAATCCATTCTCCCAAACTAGGAATCAGAATCCATTCACCCAGATTCTGAATCAGAATCCTTTTTCACAGATTGGTAGTCAGAATCCGTTCACACAGATTCCAAGTCAAAACCAATTTACACCAATTCTGAATCAGAATCCTTTCTCCCAGATTGGTAGTCAGAATCCGTTCACAAAGATCCCAAGTCAAAATAATTTTATGCAGATTCTGACCCAGAACACGTTTACCACCATTCCGAATCCAAACCCACCTCAAATACCAACATTCAATCAAAACGCATCATGAGAATTTGGATTTTAGAATACATACACAAATCCGCATAATCCGCCTAGCACATCCTTGACCCAGGTTGATGTTTTACAAACACAAATGCATGCACTACAAACGCAAATGGATAACATGTCGATGTCAACTAAGAAATCATTTTCAAAAAAGGACATATGCCCATTTCCCTTTGATCGATCGTTGTACATGACCCCTTTCCCTCACGGATATGTCATACCGAATCTCCCTAAGTACAATGGAAAATGAAATCCAATAAAACATATAAGGGAATTTTTTACTATATGCATAGATGTCGCCTATGACGCCACATATCTTATGAGACTATTTCCACGAAGTCTTGTAGGGATTGCACTAGAGCAGTTTTCGGGTCTAGACTCTGGCATCAGATCTTGGGGTGAACTGGTTGAGAAATTTGTGGAGCAATTCTCTTTCAACATAGACCACGAGATAAATATAGCAACCTTGTGTCACACAACACAAGATGAAGGTGAAACATTCATTGCTTTCTTCCAGAGATGGAGGACTATAGCTAGTCGATGTCCTGTCGAGATACCTGAAAAACAAAAAGTTACTATGTTCCAAGAAAATCTTCATGCAAAAATAAGGAGTAACTTAAGGGTACATTGTTTCACATCTTTTTCAGAACTAGTGGAAAAAGGGGTTATCATAGAAAAGGATCTCATAGAAAAATGTGAACTTAAGACATCAACATCCAATAGAAACTCAATCGTGCAAAACACCTCCACTGACAGAAACATATTCTGGTCTCGCAACAAAAATGTCACCAATGATGAGGTAGTTGATGCTAAAACAGTACAGGAGGGACCACTCATCACATTACAGGGACCTCACACTTTTTCCAACACTCTTAATGCTGTCCATCAACCTCCTAACATGGTGCAAAATACTCAACGTGATTTCAAAAATGTGAGTTCACTCCCTTAGGGGAACCCATTGAGTTCGTATTCAAACAACTATTACAACATAATCTTATACAGTTGTAGGAACCAAGACAATACGATCCAGGTCAATTTAAACCAGCTTGGTGGGATGATAATTCCTTTTGTGATTATCATAGAACTAAGGGACATAACCTACAAAATTGTCGACAACTGAAGAATATCATACAAGATCTTGTCGAAAGGAGAATTATATAAGTTGGTGGATAGAAACCAAAGTCATCAAACACCAATCATCAAGTCTTTTTGGATCCACTACATGACCATGGCAAAGGAAATGTTCCCAGTTCGAGTACTAAGACCAATATGTCAGCCAACTATGCAAGTATCAAACATGATTATAATAGTGGTAAAATCATTAGTTGCCTTTGCACTGCTAATGAGAATATTAATACCATTACTATCAATACAAATCCTAAGTGTTCAATCAATACTCGTCGTACAAGGATCACCATTCAAGGCCCTCCATTGTAGCAAACACCACAGCCTTCCAAGTCACAATATAACCTTCTTGACCAGTTGGGGAAGACCCCAGGCCAAATCTCAATCTTGGAACTGTTGTGTATTTCCCCTGAGCATCGATCTATTCTCGATAAGGCTTTACAAAATGCCACGGTCCCTAATGATCTTGATGCCAATCATTTCCAGGAAATGGTGGGCTACTTGACCAATAATCATCATGCCACATTTTCTGAACAAGACTATCCAATTGAAAAGACGAACCATAATGATCCTTTACATCTAGAAGTCCTTGTTGATGATACCAAAGTTAGACAAGTTTTGGTAGATGGAGGAGCAGGGTTAAATCTATGCACTTTAAAACTAATTAAGGAATTAGGTATCTCATAAGCATGTGTAGACATGACCAAAAGTATTGTCATTAAAGCTTATGACGATGAGGAACGAAAATCAAAGGGGGTGGTAACACTTCCTATTAGAATTGGTCCTGCAGTAATGGAGACAAAGTTCCTGGTCTTGGATCTCACCCTCCCTTATAACCTTTTGCTTGGTAGACCATGGATTCATGCCATGAAGGCGGTCCCTTCCACATATCATCAGTGTCTTAAATTCCCTTACAATGGCACAAAAATAACTATAGATGGTGATCCTGATCCATTTCAATATTACACCAATCTAAAAGAGATCCCCCAATGTCAAGTGCCAGTGAACCAAGAGGCTTCATCATCCAATCCATCTTCCTATGTTGATCCATCCACACTCACTCGAACATCTATTTAACCCTCAATTCCTACCACTTCTAGGGTTGAGATCCAAGACAAGGGTTGTGGAGAGTACTACCTGACAACATCTTATTGTGTCATCCATTTGATTCCTCCTAAGTCATATGGTTTACCTACACCAGATAGGGGACAGTCTATGGTTACTATACATGTTCCTCCTACAACAAATTTCACTAAATGGGGTGAATTAAGCAAAGAGGTCGTAGATGCAGAAGATGTCACTTCCTAGTTGTATAAGGAAGATAATGAGGAACCTCTCTCACTTGCTCACATTACTATAGATCTATATGGTAAAGGTTTCAAAATTATGCAGAGCAAGAGATATGATGGATAGAGTGGGTTAGGCTTAAATCAAGATGGAAGGATTGAACCAATCTTTGTTTCTAAATGGCCAAAAGGTGTGGGACTAGGGTTTCAACCGATTCAGATTGGCGTTCCTAGTACCACATCACCCTTAATCGAGGAAGTAAGTGCTTTAGAAGATATTGAGACATCTCACAAACCATTGGACCCATATCACTGTGACTCCCATGACTCTAATGATTATGAGTGGGATTCCCTATCCTCTACCTCTTCCATGGACCTTAACAAGTTATTTGGAGAACTTGACTTAATGTTAAGTTCCTCACAAAATCCATTGAATTCCTGTCCACCAAAGAAAATGACAAAAGAGGAATGGTTTAAACACTACTATTGGGAATCACTTGATCCTACCTCTTGGCAACTCGATACATCTATTTCAGATACTCAAACCTTGGCATTAGGCCCACCTATCAATCTGTCTAGACCTAAACCTAAGAACAAATGAGATTTAGTACAAAATTTTTATGACCATATGAATAAATCAATCTTTACCTTGACCCCATTAAACTTTGATAACTCCGATGATGACATGCCCTTAGTCTATCCCCAACTCATTGATTGGGACCAACAAGACACACCTATCTTAGACATTTTTGAGAACGACGAAGCAATTGCTGAGTTCCTGGGATTACGAGAAGGCATACCTAATGGTGATCACAAGGTTGGTTTTACCATTGAATTGGACAACAAAGAATACTTTGGGGAATTTGTTCAACCCTCCAGTCGCAAAAATGAGAAAAAGAATAAACAAGATAAAAAGGACGAGTCTCCAGGTGAAAACCGAAAGGCACCTTTAGACAATGAAAAAGTAAAAAGAAAGGATGCATCCGAAGGTGAAAACCTCTCTGAGGCACCTAAGGATGGAGGTTTGAACATTCTCCCCATTGCATAGTAAAATTCACCCATGCTCATTGAAGAATCGGTGGAAGTCAACATATGCACAAAAGAGAATCCTCGACTAGTTTATTTTGTAGCGTCATTGACAACAGAAGAGTAACCAAAATTCCATAACTTCTTTGCACAGAGACAGATAAATTTTGCTTGGTCATATGCAGACATGCTGAGGTTGGATCCTAAAATTTTTCTACATCACTTTCCCTTACAACCAAGTGCCAAACTAGTAAAACAAAAATTGAGAAAAATGCATCCATAGATTGCTTTAGTAGTCAAGGTAGAACTCAAGAAACTGTTAGACGTTGGTTTCATAAGATCAATCGACTATGCCGATTGGATCTCCAATCTTGTTCTGGTCACTAAACCAATTGGGGGTATCTGTATCTGCACTGATTTTAGAGATATCGACAAGGCTTGTCCTAAGGATGACTTCCCTTTGCCTAACATAGACATGACAGTCGACATGACGACAGGATATGAGATGTCCCTTATGGACATATTTTCAGGATATAACTAGATCAGAATTGTAACTGAAGACCAACCTAAGAAAACTTTCACTTGTCCTTGGGGAACGTATTGCTGGAATGTTATTCACTTTGGACTTAAAAATGCTGGAGCAACCTATCAATGTGCCATGACTACTATCTTTCATGATCTAGTACACACTCTTATGGAGGATTATGTCGATGACCTTATTGTTAAATCCAATACAAGGGTAGAACATTTATAGGTTTTGGACAAGATATTTCAGAGGTTGGAGAAGTATAAATTGAGACTCAATCTAAAGAAATGTGTGTTTGGAGTCAAGTCAAGAAAGTTGATAGGCTATATCATTTCTAGAAGAGGCATTGAAGTGGATCCGACTAAGGTGAAAGTAATCATAGACATGCCTCCACCCACTAATCTCAGTCAACTAAGGACACTACAAGGAAGACTGCAATCCATCAAAAGATTTATAGTGCAGTTAGCAAATAAGACACATCCTTTTCAACATCTACTTAAGAAAGGAGTACCTTTTGCATGGACAGCTAGGTGCAGAGAGGCTTTTCAATTGATTAAAGAATATTTACTCACACCACCAGTCTTAATGCCACTTGTTGAAGGAAGACCATTGATTCTTTATATTACAACAACCCCTTCATCACTCGAAGCATTGCTTGCATAGAATGACGATGAAGGTCATGAAAGGGTAGTCTATTATATCAATCAAACTTTGGTAGGTTATGAGCTTAACTATAGTACCATTGAGCATGCTTGTCTTGCAGTAGTATTTGCTACCCAAAAACTAAGGAACTATATGCTAAACCATCAAACAATGTTGATTGCTAAAATAGATCCTCTAAAATATCTTCTCAGCAAGGCAGCATTAACAGGGCGACTGGCCAAATGGGTTATGATACTTAGTGAGTATGATATCCAGTATGTAGAAAGAAAGGCTATTAAAGGATAGGTCATTGCTGATTAGTTAGCTGACGTACCCATATAGGTAGATCACCCATTAGTTGCAGACTTTTCGGATGAGTTTATATTCACCATTAACACAAACATACCCTAGAAACTATACTTTGATGGCTCACATACAAATCATGGCTCAGGGGCTGGTATACTGCTTATCACACCACAAGGTGATTCCTTCCCTAATTCATTCAGGATTTCATTTCCATGTACTAAAAACATAGCAGAGTATGAAGCTCTAGTGACAGGGTTACACATGGCAGTCAAGTGGAAAATTAAGAATCTACAGGTATATGGTGATTCTCAACTAGTAATCAAACAAGTAAATGATGATTATGAGACTACGGATGAGAAGATTGCTCCCTACAAACGCATGACTAATAGATTTAAAGATTACTTTGACAAGGTCAAATTTCATCAGATACCTCCTGTTTTAAATAGGGCAGCAGACGCTATGGCTACAATTACATCACTTCTCGACTTTCCTAACAATGTGCCTAAGTTAGAGTTCTTGGTAGAACAACTTTTGGTCCCAGCCTTCAATATCCCAGATTCTGAAATGGTGTGTGACATTGTTGGTCCTGATTCCCCATGGTACAAAGAAATCTATGACTACCTTCATGCCGAAGTCATACCCACTGGCCTATCAAATAACCAATGTAGGACATTCCTCCGCAAGTTAGCCATATACACCATCATCAGAGACACCCTATATAGACGCGCCTTAGATAATAACCTACTGAGATGTCTTGATACTACTGAAGCATAGGCAACCTTGCATGGGGTGCATGAGGGTATATGTGGTTCCCATTCTAGTGGTCCTACCTTAGCCAAAAAGATTATGAGATTGGGTTATTACTGGCCTACTATGGAAAAAGACTCATATGTCTTTGTAACAAAATGTTGCCAATGCCAAGTTCATGGAGACTTGATACATGCGCCAACACAGGAGCTCCATCCTATAACGTCACCATGGCCCTTTGCCCAATGGGGACTCAACCTCATAGGTAAGATCCACCCCACATAATCTAATGGACACAAATTCATTATCATTGCCACTGAGTATTTTACGAAATGGATTGAAGCCATTCCTATGACATACATTACCGGCACACAGATTTTTAAATTTATCCTGAATTATATCATTTGTCGATATGGTGTCCCTCATTCCACAATTATTGATAATGGCTGCCCATTTAAGAATCAAGAAGTCCGCCATCTATGTGATGAATTTCATATTCAACATCACTTTTCCACTCCATACTACCTGCAAGGTAATGGCCAAGCAGAGGAATCTAACAAAACCATCATTAGGATCCTCAAGAAGACTGTCAATGATGCTGGTCATGAATGGCATTTACAGCTTAACCTTGCCTTATGGGCTTATCGCACAAGTATCTGTACTCCCACTGGTGCCACTCCCTATTCACTAGTCTTTGGTTCTGAAGCTATTCTTCCTATTGAGGTCGAGATTCCTTCCCTAAGGGCATCCTTGAAAGGCCACATTGATGATGAAGAGTACCGAGTATTGAGACTCCATGAGCTAGGATTCCTGGATGAGCGAAGACAGAAGGCACTAGACCATCTCCAAGCATATCAGAATTGCCTTCGTCATAGCTATAATAGGAAGGTTTTGAACAAAAACTTTGACATTGGTGACCTGGTTTTAATGGAGAACCCAAAGAATCAAGCAGAAAGAGACAAACCAGGAAAGTTTGAACCAAACTGGTTAGGACCTTATATTGTTACAGAAGCTTTTGGATCAGGAGCGTACCAACTCTCTACTCCTAAAGGGGAACCATTGTCCTCACCAATTAATAGTCTGCATCTGAAGAAGTTCTACGCATAGCTTCTAAGAGCCTTGTCTTATTTAGCAAAAATACAAAAAAATCAGAAAAACACAAAAATCATTACCAAGGTGAAAACCTAGCCAATAGGCATCTTGGTAACACCAAAAAAGTTAGATAATCAGGCAAATAGTAAATAAAAATTATTTGTCCAATAGTGAAAACCACTTCGATGGTGCTTTAGATAGGTACCATGGTGAAAACCTAGCAAACAGGCGCCATGTGTAGTTGACTCTGCTCCTTTGTCTACTATTTTTCTAATCTACCTATCCCTGTACATAGTCCACATCCCTGTACATAATACCTATCCCTATACATATCCCTTATTTTTCCTGTCCATTGCTTGTATATACCATTCATAATAAGTGGTAGTCCTTCCCATAACTTGGAACAATTGACATCGAGTGCATTTCATATCCCCCATTTTACCCTATTAATAATCAATTGGTCTTATACTCAACTGGGGGAAAACACTTGACGTGCGTCATATTGGTTCTTACATTGGTTGTGTTGAAGACGTAAAACCATAGAAAAATCCAAAAAAAATCACAAACTGACCTGAGAAAACACAAAAACATCAGAAAACTTCAAAAATACAAAAATAAAACATTTCAAAAATCCAAAAACAAAGTCAAGGTTAGTCGTGCTTGTCAGTCTTTGTCGTTTGTCGAACTATGTTGCCTCTATGACTGGACGTAGACAAGGCCATCTATCGATGTGCCCTCGAGGCATTAGGTCAGTCTGTTTAGGTTAGTCTGTATAAAATCATGATTCAATCCATATGTCTATATGACAAGGTCATTGGTCATGTCGAACTATGAGGTCTCTGTGTGTATAATGTAGGCAAGGCCATCAATTGATGAGCCCCTGAGGCCACACTAGGTCAGTCCATTAGGGTTCATCACATTCACTTTCACACAAGTCTTCTATTTTTTGTCAGTCTTGTTAGTCAAATTCAAGTCAAACTACGAGGTCTCTACATGTATAACATAGGCAAGGCCATCACATTGATGAGCCCCTGAGGCCGCACTAGGTCAGTCCTTTAGGGTTTGTCGTCACACACAGTCAATTGTCCATATGTCGCATCAAGTCATGCATGAATTTGGTGAACAAGTCAGCAATGTCTCTCTATCAAATCAAACAACTTGCCAAACAAAACACTTAAAATAGATCAACTAATGTCTGCTACGAGATGTGTCCTTCCTGGAAATAGACATCATCAAAACAATCAACGTGTGTCTTATTCAGGATGAGTCCTTCCTATATACTGATATCGGAAAAACAATCTATGTCTTATATAGGATGTGTCATTCCTGCATGATTGACATTGTCAAACAATCAAACATAGCCTCACGCAAGTTATCACATCAACGACATCTGATTTAACATCTTATACGATACATGTCTTTCTGAAACCAGGATTTTTCATGCCTTATATAGACAGTCATAACATCGAAACCAGACTCACAGTCTTATCCGGTATGTGTATCTCCTAAAATCAGGCTCTATCAATTAAAATAACTCAAACAAACAAGATCAAGTTTTGACAAATACTTCACTAGATTTTTGAATTTATGGCTTATTTATCTTATCATTTATCTTGAATTGATGACTGGGATTCATGTTACTAGCTTTCTCAAGGATGTCCCATGAAGGATTTAGAGAAGCAACGATGTATCAGAATTCTATTTTCTTTGACTATTGTCTGTCGACTGTCTTTTAAATTTGATTTTGAGTCATGTTACTATTTTCCTCAAGGATGTCCCATGAAAGATTTAGAGGAGCAATGACGTTTCATGACCCATCTTTTACTTTGTTTGTTGTATGTGGTTTGTCTAGACAAAAAGACTGGTGCAACTTGTGCCCTTAGTATGAGTTAACGACACTCCTTATCTGCGACTGTTTGTTGTTAGCAAGTGGACGACCTTGCACACCTTGATCTATCTCATATCATGGTGTTTGTCTCCATTTGTATTAGTCCCAACCAATGATGATAAAGTGCAATATCTTTTGTGATACAATGAAACATTGAAGATTCTTAATACTAACATCTATCGGATCTCTTTCGTTCTTTCTCAATATTTCTTTTCATACTAACAGTTCTTCTTTCTTGCATTATGGCGGAGTCCTGTGACACACAACAATATAAGTCATCCTGCATACACATACATGTTAGAAAAATACATACATATAGGCATTTATCATATTTAGGAAATCATGGCATAATAGACATTCATCATCATACAATACATATCATAAGCATTCCATGTACAAAACAAATGTAAATATATGCATCACATTACATTTGTATACCATCACATGTAGCATGCATTGTACATATAACATCATATTGCATCTTAGAACTATAAATTGCATGCATCATATAGAATCAACATCACATAGAATCAACATTATATCATTAGCTGCATAAACGTCATAAAATAAATATGATCATCCATCACATAGGTATATCATATAAACATCACATGTGTAAATAAACAACTGTATAATCAATAAATATAAATGCATATCATAGGACTCACCACCAAAATCATATATATATATATCGCTCATCTGTGTCACATCATAATGTCATAATGTATCAATAATACATGAAGGCCCGCAGGCTATAGAATCATAATATAGTGTCTCAATGAATATCAAGAAGTGCCCCTATCCTTAACTCCCACTGCTTTCATGGTTGAGTGCACAGATGAATGATGTCTGGAACCCAATGACCTATGCACTGAGTGAGGCCTGTCATATGGACTTGCTCTACGTGGCTGCTCCACACCCTCTGTACTAACTGTCCTAGTGTGGGTCCTGGTCTGTGACATGCTGCTACATGCCTGTGAGAAGCTAGGAGCCCATCTCTCTGGAGAAATCTCTGCCTCATATAGATCACGGTAATAAGTCTCTCTCTCCCCAACTCTGACTAACTCTCTGGCGAAGGCCACTAATGGTCAAGTACATAAGGCTCTGAGCTCTGTAAATCTCTACTCAATCTCCTGTCTCCGAGCAATGGCCTGATCCCTGTCCATCACCACTCTATCCCTCTCCATTCGATACGCATCCCTCTCAAACATCAACACTCTCATTTGCTCCTCCAAGGATGCCACCTGCTCACACAATGTGACTGTGTCAGGATCCACTGCCCCTATCTCATCCTACCCGACTCTTGCTACCCCATCCTCCTCCTCATCCAACTCCTCCAAAATATGATCACAAATCTCTCTCTCATGATCATCATCCTCCTCGTCATCCTCTGGATAGACACCCAACAAGCCCAAGGAATCAATCTCTGCCTCCTCTCTATCTGCCTCCTCCTCTACCGAGATATCAGGAATGGCCTCCTCTGTGGGCTACTCCTCCTCGCCACCTATCGCAACATCTACCTCCTCCCCTCCTCTCCCAATGTCTGGTATGACCACATCCTCATCCCCTCATCCCTCCTCACGGATTGGTGACAGTGGTGGCCCTCGTCCTCTCCATCCACATCTCCCTCTCCTGCCCCCTTGTCGTCCACCTTGACCATCATCTCCTCCATCACCTCGGCCTCCTCCATCTCCCTAACCTCTACCTCTACAATGCCTACCTCACGGACTTGTACCTCGCCACTCTACCAGCGCTGGCTACTCTGGATCTGTCAACAGAATTGGTTTGTGTACTGCCCACCACTGATCATACTCCTCTGTGGTCCCTGGGTCAACAAGACCATCCCGCCATCCCCATGGAACTGCTTGTAGTGCATCAATGTCTGCCTCGGCTGTGGCCATTGGAATCTCTGGACCCCACAGGGGGATCTCTCGTGATGACCTTGCAAACTCAGCCTGTCCTCTCGGCACATCCTGTACCTCTCCAAACTACCACAGGACACGATATGGAAAATGACACTCTATAATGTGGACATGTGACACTATCTGCCCAATCAAGAACTGTACCTGTCAGAAAAATAGAAAATGCTCATCCTCGTCTGACCAATTTGTGCAGCCGAAGTATGGTCTCCATGTAAACTAAACCATCATGTCTATGGCATGCCTGAAATAACCTGTATCTCCTATGTGGTGCTGAGTGTTTTCCCCCACATAGCGGAAGGCATAAGGAGCGCTGTGTGGAAGGTCAAGTGTCACTAGTGGCCGAAAAATAGTGATGTGTTCCAACGTCCATACCATCAGGAGCATGGTACCACAACTCATCGACTGTGCCTCTCAGTAGGCAATATCATGCAAATGAAAGTACAACATCCCAAGCAGATAGGGACCCCATGCATATACCTTTCGTCTCTCTAACATCCCTACTAACATCTCCTTCCACCCCACGGGGAAACCATGACCTCGACGGTCAGGAAGCACTATACCACCTATCAAAGTACATACTAAACAATCTAGCTGCCTATACCTCTAGGCTAGCACCCGCCACCTAATCTCATAGTGGTTGAATCCTAACTGTCTGATGTCTACATGCGGATAGTATCTGCACATCTCAACTACACCCCTCTAGGTATCATACCTCACCCATGTGCCTCGAATTGGAAGTCTGAGTATCCTGTATACATCCTCTAATGTAGCAGTGGCCTCTCCAGTTGGCAGGTGAAAGGAAGATGTCTCCGAGTGCCACCACTCGCATAGTGTTGTCAATAAACCCTGATTCACCCAAATTTGGGGCATGTCGGTAACATGTAACAAACCTAGATGCCATAGGAATCATCGCTCTGCACTCTGCAGGTTGTCTTTGAACCGAAAGGTTGTCGGTCTCGACTCTCGTGTGTATAAACTGTCCAACACGACCTGTAATGACATTACACATGCCTCATGTCAACATAAAACATCTATCCTAATACAAAATGACTAAATTAATTGCTCATTCACATGCATCATTATTTTGCAAATGTGTCATTTCATTTGACACATGCGTCGTTCTTAATATATGCGGTGCATCAAAATCAAATGTGTCATTTCAATAGACACACGCATCGTTCATTTTCAAATGCATATTTTCACAATGCATATGCGTATATTCTCAAAATACCATGAACAACTACCTTTTAAATGCAATTGCGTTGAAATATATGCGTATGCGTTGAAATAAAATCAAATGTGTCAAATTAAATACATATGCATTGCATAAAAAAATGCAGCTATTCTAAATGCACATGCGATGCAAACTATCACATGCGGTTCATTAACCTACAAATGCGTCGAACTGCAACAAACCTATGCTAGTGATGAACGTGAATTTGCAAATGCATTCTTTCACAGGCAAATGCGACTTTTGTGTATGCAGATGCGGTGTTTTATAAAAATGACGCATACATAAATTTTGAATTAAATGCATAAAATTACATGCAAAGGGAAAATTTCAAAGGTCAAGTTTGAGGTACATACCGAGGGGTCTGCATCGACTGGCCTCTAGAAGGTCTGGATCCTGTATGTGCGATGGTGAGTGTTCAGAACGAGCGACATCCTCACTGTGGGTGCAAAGCAAAATCTCAATTCTAAGGCTAGGTGGGTGAAAATGAATTGGTTTTTACCCCAATTTCTATATATACCTAGGGTTTTGGTGGCATTTCTTTCCTACTGGCCGCGTTAACTTCCAATTTTGATCAACCCGTACTCGTCCCTAACATTTCCAAACTCAATTATGTCAACTCCACTGCATTTTTGGCTATCCAATGGACTAATCGGGATCATTTCCAAATTTTTTAAATTTCTTTTGACAATTTTTCAATTTTCTCGAGGGGGAATACCTTCACCTATTTTACACTGGGGCATTACTGGGGCATATTTGTTATCAATTTTCTTTGACGCAACGCCGAAGTGACATTGTATCAAAGAGGGGCAAATGTAGACATTGAAATTTGGTTTAGGCCTGCGACTTCAATATTCTTCATAATTCATATTCTTCATGGTCATGATTAAATAATGTCAATTATTTAATTATTCTCTATGGTCTTCATTTCTTCTATTAATTAAATAATCTTAATTATTTAATTAATTCACACTTTTCTTTATTCTATCTGATTAATTAAATAAACGCTTTTTATTTAATTATGTTACTAATTAACCTTATCCTTCTTGTCAAACTAAATAAATTCTTATTTAATTTACTCTTTATCATACTTCAACTATAATTAAATAAATCTTTATTTATTTAATTATTCATTTAAATCCTTCATCACTTAATTAAATAAATCTTATTTATTTAATTATTCTTCAAATATCAAATCTTGAATTAAATGAATTATTTAATTCATGAATTCTATTTTAACGCATTCCTCTATATTTAGATAATTGTGTGAGTTATCTAAGTATTCACTTTTACTCGACTCAAAGATCTATGTCAAATCGTTTAGTTAACTCTTGCTTTAATGTCTGAATCGCGTTCTCGAGTAATCTCTTTGTCAAATCATTCAATCATTCAGTGCTAACTCAATTGTGTGTACATGCATATTAATTAAATATTCTTATTTAATTAATTAAACCTTATGCGTGCATTCGAACAAGAGTTGCTTTAATCAATCTTCATCTTTGTCATGCAAAGATAATTCTTCTATTTTTGAATACCAAACTGGAAGATTAAATCATTTATTTAATCTTTAATTCTATTTCTAATTTGTATCACTCATGTCACTACTAATAGTTAACAGAATGCATGTCTAATTAGTCAATCTCAACTGTTCATTGATTTTTCGATCTTGGCCTATCGTTCAAATAATCAATTTTCTATAAATTGATATGTCATTCTTCATTCCAATCTCTCGCGAAATCTTGTGAATTTTGAGAGCACTTATCTTGAATCTTTGATGTTTTGATAAATCATTATCTTAGGCTATACTTGCACGAACTTACAAGAAATCTGAGGGCAATTATACTACACAAGCAAAATGGAGAAGGGAAATCGAGATGAATCATGGAAATACGTACGAATTTGGTGAGATTGTTCAAGTTTTATTTACGTTTTTGACTTCCTTTGTTCTTTGTTGCTTAGCATTAGATTGAATTTAGATTTGTATTGCATGTTTGCTCTAATCTTGTCTTGTGCACTTTCTTGGCATTAGAGTATGTTAATTTCATAGTCCAACCTTTGATTGTCTCAGTTGTGCTACAGCCTGTTCACTGGATTTATTTTGTTATTCTCCTTCTAGTGCAGTCCCCTTTTGGACTACTTATTCTTTTCTTTGTATTCCAGCTTTGTTCAATAAAAACATGCACATCGAAATCCAAATGAGGATAAAGGTTTAGACAAAAAATTAAAGATGGGAAAATGCATAGAGAAAAAATAACAACATAGTGTAAAACACTTTACGAGGTTTTCTTCTCACTCTTTTCTATGCCCTATTCTTCATTTCTCTTATGAAAAGATCAAGAAGTGAAAATATAAACAAATTGGTGCAAAAATAAATTAATAGAAATAGTCCCATCCAAAGATACAAACATAAAAATGCCAAATAAGTTCAAAAGAAATAAAGGAAGAGCCCAACTAAAAATTTAGAACACGACACACAGAAAAAAGACTCAAAATAGAGTGATCTAAACCAAAATTAAAATAGCACAACAAATGAATGAAAAATGGAAAAAGATCTTCATCCACAATATTTTAAACTGCCCCTACCACTACTTGTTCCTAAAATATTCATAATTATCTCTGCTTTTTCCAGGAAGCTATCTAAGACAAGGCCTTGCTAATTTATTAGATTAAAAATGTTCATCCCCACCAAATTAGTTTTCCTACTTCCACACTCGGTTGAAAATTCCTCAACAGTTTAATTTTGCATATAAGAATTATTACTAGATAGCCATTAGGCATTGATGGCATCAGTCGACCCCACAACTCACAAATACAATACACTTTAATAAATATTGAAATTAAATATTACAATGATTATATTTGCATACCCATGCCAATTCACATTTAGTTTTACATCTCTTTTTTGACGGAAGGTCATATGTCAAATTTCATTTGTTTTCTCCAATAGACTGATTTAAAAAAAAAATCTTGCTATTTTTCATGATGAGTTGAATAGGATAGAAACTACTTTTGGTTTTGGTATGCATGATAATGTGATTGTTGATTTAAATAGACAAGCTATCTTAAAACATATTTGGAAGGTTATATGTATTGTTGTGTTTTCTAGCAATTATTTTCAAGTAACTGGTACTCTAAGACTTTACTCTGACATATTTTTTTAGGTTGGTTCTTTATTTTTGTAACTTCAAGAATTATCAAAGAAAAATGTAATGGACCTAGATCAATTTCAACAAATTCAAGACCAAGATAAACAATTTTAGGACAACAACCACCTTGACCTATGTCATCAAGTATTTTAGCTCAAGCATTGACTCTTTATTACTTCTAACTTTCAACCCTCTGTATGGTGACAATGTAATCCTTGAGAGTATTATTTTAGATCTTATTCAACTATATGTTGGTAGCTTTTATTCTTTATAGTTTTCTTTGTTCAATATAAATAAAACTTCAATTTTTTTTAGTTTAAATTGATATAATTACATATTGATAAATGACACATTCTTGTGCAAAGTTAGTTTCATTTCCTACTTTCTATTTACACTCATTTCTATATACTCAACTATATCTTACTTGTACCTACACATACTCCCACATAATTAGCATTTATTACAAATGTCATGTCCAAACATTCATTCCCCATATTGATATTAGTATACCTCTACCTTTGGTCAATCTTGTGACATGAGATCAATTCTACACCACATGGAATTGATCCCTTAAATTAAAAAATTCATATTCAAATTTTATCAATTCTTGCCCACTTCATTTCCACCATGAGTCAACTTGGTACATGTTTCATATGATTTATTGCTATGTACTAGAATCTAGAGCAATTCAATGCACATCATTTAACTTCAAGGAAATTCAAGCATTATCATATTATCATTTGCACATCTTTCTAGTAATTTTTTATTTGGAACACTAAAATAAATCTAATTGACACCAAAGTCATCTAGATCATTTGTATTTTCTAAGATTCTTGTTTTCAATCATTTCCGCAACCATAAAGTTGATCTAATTGATGTTGGTAAAAGTGTCTCAACCTTGCCTCTCAATGTTCTGTATTTAATTATTTGTTGTATATATTTATTATTTTTCATCATATGTGAAAGAGAGCATTCCACTTTGAGGTGACACTTTTGGTCATGTGTCAAATACTTTGTAATTTGTGTACGAAGTTATAAGAACATCTAACGTCATTATGACTATAAGATATGGGGTTACTTATGAAAGATTCTATGATGCATGTAAGAGCATGATCATGTATGAATTTGCATAGTAGACATGACTTTTTACCAAATTTATGATGTAGGTTATGAGACAGCATAAGACATCTTTGAATGGGTTAATGGAGCCAAATATATTTTCAATCTACTTCAAGCAATTAATGATCTTTATTAACATAAGGAGATTGAAATAAAGCATAAGGTTAGAAAGAAAAAAATTTGAAATAGCACAGATATCTTATTCCCAAGCTTGAACTTTATTACAAAGTTAAAGAAGCCATGGCTCTCAAATGGATTCTATATATATATATATATATATATATATATATATATATATATATATATATATATATATATATATATATATATATGTTAGTACTCAAGTTCACCATCTATTATAATATAATTAAGTTTAGAATGCAAAGGTCCCTCGATTAGATTATCGTCGACCATTAAAATTGTATGTAGATAATTTACATTATTATCTTTAAATAACTGGAGAAGCTAATAATAGTGTATATTACAAAAGCAATAAAACAAAAACAATCTACCTACAAAAAACAATTAAATTCAAAGACCTATACCAACAAGTGTAGATAGCATGCTTTAAGTGTAGAAACTTCAATTAAATCTATATAAAATAATAATAGAAATCATATTTGTAAGTGACACAAAAAAACATAAAAAAATATTATATTTGAATTGATTTACAATATTAAATATGAACTTATAAAACCAATTCTTTTCAACTATCAATATCTAAACTATTAAAAATTGGAACAACAAACAAAACACTCACTGCTTGATACCAAAATAGAAAAATATAACAGAAATACAGAGAATGGATCTGCAAATAAACTCATACATTTTTATTCATCAATCACTGTTACATATTTATACATACATAAAACCCAACAATATTTCTATAAATCAGCTAATTAATTTGAAACTAGACTTAACCAAGCATAATGGACACCTAAACATTATTTGATCATACATACACAATACATGCCCAGTTCTGTTACTACTTATACTAAATTATGTTGAAATATTATATTCCAACATAAACTACCTAAATCACAAACTATTAAACTAACAAAATATTAATACATAACTACAAACTAATTACATGATAGAAAGAACAGGCCGGGCTTAAGTGTCACACACTAAGCTGGGGCCCACCTCCCCTGTTCCGTTCTCTAAACCATTTATGTTCCCATAGACACTCACCATTACAATCAGTGGTCAGGCCTTTCAACAGTCCACAATTCCCACGCATAAGAGAAACAAAAACTCAAATTCAAAAGTTAGTTCCCGCATTGCTGCGACACTTAGGTGGACGCGACTTTTTCTTCATAAAAGCATAAAGGGTATACTTTTTTTTATCAGATGTAGTTGGAATGGCTTTCAAAACATGGAAGCATAGACAAGGCTCATAAGCTGTTTGACCAAATGCCTTGAAGAAATGTAGTTTCATGGAATGCGGCGATTGCAAGATGTCCACAAAATGGATTGTTGAAACGTTCATTCAAGCAAATGCAATTTGCAGGTGTGAAGCCTGTCTCTGCAACCTTCACCAACATCCTCCCAGCCTATGCCAAATGAGAGCTTTGGAGCAGCATATGGGCATCCAACAAAGCATAAAGGATAGAGGAATTTTGTCAGATGTTGTAGTTGCTACTGTTGTCCAGTAGACATGAATGTAGAAAGTGAAAGCATAGATAGGGCACGTGAATTGTTCAACAAAATGCCTCAATCGTAAACTGTTTCACAAAATGCCTCAAAGAAATGTGACCTCATGGAATGCCTCAAAGAAACGTGACCTCATGGAATGCAGTAATTGTAGGATATGCGCACAATGAATTTTTCAAGAATGTCTTCAAAAAATTTGAATTAATGAAGCCCCTCGATCTCATGGAGGAGGGATTCTTAAAAAGATTATTGAGTGGTATTGAATTTTTTTTGGGAGTATTTTAAAGTGGGTGGTCTCATAGCTTAAGTTTAAAAGTTTAAGTTTGGTGGTCTATGAACTTTATTATTTTGTATAAGGGAATATAGAATTATAAAATAAAAATTAAAAAAATTATTTGAATCTAAAAATTCTAAATGATTGAAAAGTGGCAGAAATTTTTCTAAGCTAGTGGGGACAATTTCTAGCTCTACGCCAAATGCACCTACTTAAAATTGCAAATTAAAAAGTAGGGTCTCCTATTTATTAGAATTTTTTTTAATAAATCCTATATCATTATTTTTTTGCCTCATGGAATCCCATGTTCCATAAAAATAACTCTTGAAGCCCTTCCATGGGATTGCAATCTTAGAAGTATTTAAAGGGACGTTTTATTAATTTGGATCCTAAAAATGATGTGACTTTATCAACTATCTATAGAGAAGTGGGAAAATGGTGTGCACTTCAAATGATAATGAGTTTAATGTAAGATAAAATAATTAAAAGATCCCCAGATGTAGTTGGATTGAAAGCCAAAAAATGGTACATGCATTTTGTATAGGAAAAAAAACCATATTCAAACATAGAAGATTTTTGCAAAGTTGGAGAAGCTGGCTTGGGAGATGAAGGTAGGACATTATTTTCTAGATTCAAGACATTTACTTAGTGATATGGAAAAGGAGGAAAAATAATTATTTTTCTACCATAATAGGAAAAATTTGGCAATTGTTTTTGGTTTGTTAGATATGCCCCCCAAAAAAAACTATTAGGGTTGTGAAGAACCTCCAACTACAATAAAATTTATCTCCACAATTGCTACAAGAGAAATTGTTGTAAGAGATGCAAATTATTTCCATGATTTTAAACATGGAGAATGTTTTTATAGAGATTATTATTGACACTAAATGAAGTGATCTAAAAAATAGGTTTGCACTATAATAATGTGCACCGTGTCATACCTAAACTAATATTGGAGTAAAGTTTTATTTTTAGTTTTTAGAAACTTCTTTTGCTTTTGTCTTTTGTTTTAAGAAATTGGCTTTATAGACTATGACATTGGCTTCATAAAATTATATGGGCATAGGGTACTTGATGTAGATCACTTTATATATATATATCTATCAAAGATCAATTTTATGATAACAAGGATATTTAATTGAATGGTTTTTCATAAAATGAACATATATATGATATGAAAAGTTGGAGGAAGAGGTGAAGGAATTAACAAATAAAAGGTGAGGAACACTTCAAGTAAATGGAAAGATGCTTGACTGGCGAGAAATGGGAGAGGGGTGCTCACAATTACTCTTGAGCTTTTGTATAGTTATTTTGCATGGATTAATTATGTTATCTTTTATCTACGCTAGATTAACCGTCTAATTACAAAAATACAGTGGGCCCCTTCAAACAATGATATACATTTTCATTGATCCTTTTGAGCAATTGGAAATTTCCTACATGATACATGCAATAACAAGATCAAGTTGTCATGAGATGGCATTTTAAGTGGATCCAATTTATCTTTGGAGGGATCATCAGTGGAAAAAATCATGAGGATATGGTATTGTACTTAACACCTTGTAAACGATTTAATCAAAGATCTAATAGATCATGAGAATTGACACTTGATTCATAAGAAGAAATGCTTGTGGGTGCTTCTTGGTCATTCAATGTATATTATCTATGGTTCTACTTTATTGATGAGCCGACCCTACATGATGATAAGTCCTACATTGGATACCCATGACTTCCTCAATTTAAAATTAATTCAAATTTGGCCTTAATTCTCTAAAATAAATAGTAAGTAAGGACTGCACATGCTAACAAACTCTAAAGTATGTGTAGGCTCAATCAAGCATTTGATTTACTACCAATGAAATTTTATTATCTTGATGTAGGGGATTTGTAGGTAAAATTGACTACTTAGAACTTTGAGTGCCTAATGAGGTAGGAACAAGGACAACACAAAATCTAACCTCAAGGACACAAGTGGTCATGCCACCATTGAGGCTCTAACCCTCCTGAATAGACAAAGGCAGTTGTTGTAGGTAATAGCTAACATAAGTCAAGATGGAACTTTTGATATAAAATTCAAACATGCTCTTCCAACACCAATGTAACAAAATATAGTAGCATGCACCAACTTCCAAAAGAGAATCAAGTGCCATGAGGAGGGACCAAGATTGTGATAGGTGGCATGTTGATACAAGGAATTTTTTTATAGTGGAATTACTGCCATTTGGTGCAAGCCATGATGTTGACCACGAAATTATTTCTTTATTTTCTCTACACTTCTTTGTTCTATTAAATTATTTATAAATGTATTGAGCTCATATGAGTTGGTGTGAGAATATTTATATTTGAATCCTTGATATTTTAAATTTTTGAGCCCTAATGGCACCTATATTTATTTTACACTTGAGCCTTTGATAATGATAAAATGCACAATTTGTGTTTTCCTTTCACGTAATTATTAAGTGTTTTACTTTTGGAAATTAAGCCATTCATGTTCTTTCTTTTCCTTATTTCATTTGGTTCTCTCCTCCCATTTCTTCTCCATTTCTATTTTCATGATAGAGTGAATCCATGCAATGTAGGAACACATCCTCAAAAAGTGTGTTAAGAAGAGTGGATGGGATCGCTATGATAGCAAGAACACTAGAAGGTGGGATAGAGATTGAAATGTCAAAGCATAGAATTCTTCTACTAGAAGGGGAGGTAGCATATGTCAACTCATGTGAGGGTCATCTGGAGGCAAACCAGTGCTTGTGAGGAGATCAAGGTAGTAGGGGATAATTATGGGATAGAGGATTTAGATATCATTAGGGTTGGTATTAGGGTGGGACTAGCAAGGTCTCACTATAATGGATACAAAATGTTAGAAGTATCAAGTGTAGGAGGAATGATAAAAAAATATTAGAAATTATAGGGGCAATGGTAGAGGGAGAAGAAGTATGACAAAATAATAAAGGTGAGAGAATAGAGTGAGCCATGACAATGTGAGAATATTAGGATTATAGGGAAGGTGAAACAAATGGGATGACACTCTATGTTTTGGTCCAGGTTAGGCATGGGGTGGGTAAGATGGTTAAGTCAAGGGAGTAGTAGAAAAATTCTATGGGATAGAAGGAATGAAGGGTGGGGGAAGGGGAAAATATAAGACTAGGGGAGGCTACAAAAAGGGTAGAGATTCTAGGTGGATAATTGTCAAGAGTTAATATGGGCTCATTAAGAAAGTTTAGGATCAATGGATGAGTGTTGATTAATCATGCTTTGACTAGCTAATTAGTTAAAATCTAGTTTTTAATTGCTTTGCAATCCTCATACTCAATTCCAAAATCACTAAACTTCATGAATTATTTAGCCATGTATCTTGTTGGGAAGTTCTTGCTATAAGATACTTAAGTGGATAAATTTAGGAAATAATATGAATGTGTTGATTAAGCATGTAATGTTAGAGATTTTATAGGGTGAAGAAAATGTCCAAGCATAATTTTTTTATAACTATGTGGCGGAGTTCATATATATTCTGAATATTTTGTTCATATAGTAGACTACTCATGTATGGTCCTATTCATCATGATGTGGTAGAAGTACTCCCAAGGTGACTAGAGGAGATGTAAAATAATAATCTTATGCTTTTTCCATGGGTTCCATCAGCAAAGGTGACATAGAAAGGTATTCTTTAATTTGGCCAAAGGAATTCTAACAAGACACATCCCAATGAAGCTAACACTTTTCTTGAGAGGATAGGACAATGGATAATATTTATTGGCTAGTTGTGCAATGAACCTATGGATAACCTAAATATTTCTTGGAGGGTATGGAATTTCTTAAGATTTCTTAGTGGAGAGATTTAAATGATCATTATAACTTTAGTGGGATCCATCTCTATGCTATATGTCTAGAGACATTAAAGATTATTATCTTACCTATTGTTCCCAAAGACTCATTTCTTCAAGTTGAGGCATACCTTGTATTCTTGTAGTCATCAAAAGATTCTCTAGAGGATATGCAGATGTTCATCCCTTCTTTTTATTTACTCAAGATGGAATATACATAATATTCTATGATTTCATGTAGCATTTCAAGGAATATTACTATCATATCTCTTTGATAGGCAGCCCTAAATTTTTTTAACCCAAGTGACATGACCTAATAAAAAAGGCACCACAAGGAGTCTTATAAGTTACTTTATTCTAATCTTTATAAGAAATTTATATCTAGTTGTAACCAAAAAATATATCCATGACTATTAAATGACACCCTTGATTGGTCTATTGTGTGACTAAAATTGAGGCGTTTATCATGGTTATTAAAAGACACTTTATTGTAATTAGATTAGATAGATGGAACTATAAGTCTTGGTGAGATGGAATCTTGACACATTGCAAGTGGCTTCATCTTTTGCTCTATCTCTATGGGCTAGTTCTTAAATGTACATCATCAAATTGGAAGAAAATTGTGTGGGATTTTAAGATTGACCATATTTAGGAGTAATTGGTTGTAGTATTGACATTGACACCCAACAACCACTCTTGGTGTTGAGTTCCCTTGTGATATTCGTACCACACTCTAAGAGATGTATAGAGACTCAAATGAGCCTCCATTCCTAAAGGATCTTGTTGTGTATTGTCTTGTTCAATTTTATTTGTTTCAATCATATGATCAAAAAATAGTTGTAGTGCTTGCTAAATGAGAAGAGCTTGATTGTCATGATGACAAAGAGACTTCTACAATGCTCCTTCTCCTCCTCCAAATATGGTCATAGAGACTTCAATCTAGATGAATCCTAATTTAGATTTAGAGGGTTCATCTTCTTCATCTATGAGTCAAAATCTCGAGGCTAAGGAATCTAGTAATCCGACATTGGCATATTCAAATTTGATGCTGACACTTAGGCATCTTATGTGGATGTATCATTGAGGGATTAGTAGTGTAGTTGAATTTCATGCATTGAATTCTTATCACTGTTGACTATTACTTCTATAATGAGATTAGTATCTCTACATCCATGAATTCTAATTATTGGTGCAACAATTTGTTAATTATCTTCTATATACAACTACTTGGGATGATTATTTGATAGACATTGTAGATTTATTTTGTGAGTCCAAACTTGTAGACTTGGAGGACACTATTGAGGATATTCATCTTGTCTTTGATGTTAGCTCTTATGGAATTGCATCATCTTCTTCAAATGTTGTGGGGGAGCCTTTAGACCTTTTTGTTCCTTATGTACATCATCATTTGTCACACTTTGGCATTGGTATTCTTAACTCATTCTCATTGTATACATGCATCCTTTGATAAAGGAGCATTATTCTCTGATATTTGATTTCTCTTGTGCTTTCATTGAAGCTCCTATATCTTGGGTGGCTATGTAATTTTCAGTAAAATATTTCATTGTATAGAGCATTCTATACCAACTCTTACATTAAACAATCATGAAAAAGAGTAATCCTAATAATATTGTAATTATGGTTGTCAAAACATGTGAAGAAATATTTTATTTAGAATCATTTGTAAAGATATTTGTGCATGCCTATATATAAGTCATGCAAATTTGTCCATACAAGTGTAAATTCTTCCATATAAATGTATAAATAAATAATCTTTAAGGTGTGTTTATTGATTTTTTTAAAAATATTTCACATTTTTGTACAAAACATTTGTAATATAAATATATATTTATTTAGTAAAAAATGTATTTATTTATTTGTAATATAATTTATTTTGTCTATGATACTTGCAGTTATTAATAGATGGTTCACTTCTAAAAGTTTGAGTTGTACAATAATTTGATCAAGTAAATTATATTCCCTTGTCAAGTACTAAATAATTCATCAAATATTTCATGTACCATAAAATCAATAAATCTATGCTATCAATATAAAAGGTACATAAGACTAATCTATCATATTCCTTAAAATCACAACCATCATAAATATTCAATATTGCACTAGTTGTTTGTTAGTGCATATTGCAACAACCCTTAGACAAATAGTACACATTTCATATAATAGAATATATGTTCAGAAAGTGTGCTTGCATCTTTCATAATCTTAATGTCCTAAAGCTTTTCAATGACCCCATCCAAATAGAGAAATAAAAAAAATTACAAATATTAAGACATTAGAAAAAACCTTATATGATCAAATAATCAAAGTTATTAATAAATTAAATTAAACTAACCATTTGCATGAATTAAGATAATTTTGAATATATTGATGTAGACTTGGGAAAAATAAATATATTAAGACATTAGAAAAAACCTTATATAATCAAAGAATTAAAGTTATTTCTCTCTGGCCTGGAAATCACCCTGCCGCGGACGCTAGGGGGCTGTGTTGGTTACCCGGTGGCCACAAGGATTAGTCTCACCTCAAGCTTGCCCCGTAAAGGGAACCCACTGGGCTTGAGTCGCGGGGATTCCCTAAAAAGAACAAAAAAGAAAGAAAAAAAGAATCAAAGTTATTAATAAATTAAATTAAAATAACCATTTGCATGAATTAAGATAATTTTGAATATATTGATGTAGACTTGGGAAAAATAAATATATTGTTTTTCCTTAATGTAGATGTAACCAAAATTCATGGTTTGAACAAGAATCTCAGAATTCTTGGTGAAACATGAAAAATACAAGTACATTTTGACTAGAATAATAACTCACATTTCTTATTTGTGAATATCAACACAATCCACTAGGTAATAAGGAAAATACTATGATTGTTCAATACACCATTAGAAATAATAGTACACATGTATGGCTATAATTGCAATAATATCTAAAAATGTAGAATGGGCTAAGGGAGTTATAAATTTTAATTTATGCCAAAAGGAGATGTTTGTAGTGTCATGATTGGGACATTTATTCAAATATTAGCATGTTCATTGTATTTCCCATTTAGTTGTGTACCCAATTAGATGGGAATGCCTTAATGACATGTGGCATGCTCTTATTTTAAGCTTGGTTCATGGTTAGATTCCTATTAACTCTCATTTCACTCCTATTTTTTTCATGTTCATCGTCTACTCATCATTATCACCCCTTTATTCACACTCGCATATATTCTCTCCCAAGTTCAAATTTATCATTTCACCCTAAAGCCTCCTTGTTCAATTCTTATGTGTTTAGTTTGTAAGAATCCTCATATGATCTAGAGCTTCCTTCCTAGTTGTTCTAGGGTTGTCTCTCACATAACATTATATCAATTGAGCAATATCTCTATGTTATTTCACATGATTTAACAACAAGAATAAGAAATAAATTGTTAAGAAATTGTATTAAACATACAATTTATAATATTACTAAATCCATATTTATACTATGAAAAATGGTAGATAGATAATTAAACCTTTGGAGTCATCAATTAATTGACAAACCAAGGCTACACTACTCTCAAACTTATTAACTTTCTTCAAAATATCATCTAGGAGATAGGTGTCAATTAAAATCAAGGGAAATAATGTTGCCATGTGAACACTATAAGATATCAAGGAATTCATTAAATATTTTTAGAGTTGGATGATAGTCATTGTAATCTATTCATCATCTTAGAATCCTACCCAAATTAGTGTCTTCCATTACAAAATGAGACATGAAATGAAAATTAAAATTAATAGTGTTAAATAAAATTTAAAAATCATAAATTCATAAAATTAATATGTATAGATTTATAAACATCAACTTGGTGCTACATCACAACCCATAGCTTAAATAATCTTTCATCCATTGTTGCACACTAGGACCATGTATCTAAATTCAAATTCAATAGTTATATCCATATATGTTTTATGGACAAACTGAAGACTAATTTGCACATAGTTTGGAAGTTGATCCATCATTGACATATAACAATTGCATATTGAAGTCAAAATAAATAACTTCATATACCAAATAAAATCAAAATAAAAAGATAATACATTGTACATTATTATGATTTAAAAATTTAATGCTTATTTTCAAATTAGGTTATGATAGTAATAAACTCTATGATAAATAAATTACTTGATCAAAGCCTCCCTAATGGGTATGAGCTCATCAATTGTTCCATAAGTATCAAAAATATCATAAACAATAATAATGAGTGTACCCAATTTGGCATAGCATAATTTTGTTTCTATAAGTTTAGACTCATATAATCTACATGTATAATTAAAATAATATTTCACACAAATGCTTAAAGAAACTTAGTTTCTTCACAATCACCTCATCCCACCATCTAAACATTTGTATCACAACAAATATATAGAACTCAATTTAAAGGATAAACAACCATAAGTTTTCAATTATTTTGAATTTGACTCAATATTTTGAGGCTAAATTGATGAGCATGTATATCATGAATGATAGATTGAATGTTTTTATTGTAACTTTTCAATTGTATTCCTTTCCAATGGTCTAAAAAATATTATTGAGTTAATTCTTATGCAAAATTAATATAAAATGTGATATTAACTATCACAAAGAATCTAGATATAGTTGTATTACTTGGCCAATTATTTGAGTTCATTTTGCTGGTGAGATTGCAAGATATTGAAATCCACTATTGCTAGCTCTAAAATCGATTTGTTCCATTCACTTCACACCCTAAAAGAAAGAATTATCAAAACCATTAAGATTTGATACTTTAATTGAATTGTCTTTCTATTTCAAAAAAGTCATTAGGGCTTACTTATAGATTCACTCCAACAACATGCAATCATTTGTATCTTGTCTAAATATTTGGATAAAGTTCAATGCCTCCCACTTGACTACTCTACATCTCCATGGGTATCTATAACATATTCCACCTATATGAAATATAGAGTTATGATATCATCTGGTTGTTAACACACAATGAACTTGAAAAATCATATAAGAATTAAAAAGAAAGTTTGTATACTTTCTTCTACTAGAATTTGGGTTTTATCTTTTAATTTATGACTCTTTTAGGATGCTTGTATTTTGTATTAGATATGTGATGAGGGCACAACCTGAGACACATAAAATAACCCACAAACAAGAGAATAATTTTATTATTTAGAAAATATAACTTCTTACATGCAGAGGATCTCAAATCCCCAAGTTCTACAACACATGCACGTTATAGAAAGCTACAACATAACCCTTTCACAATATGCGAGCTTGTCCCCAAAAAGTTACCCAAAAATACTAGAAACCCACCCATAAATAGAGCTCCTCTTTAGTTTGGAGCCAAAACAACATTAAAATTTGAGTTTAGGCGGTTTGGCACCGAAAATTACAACTTGAAGTTCAAATTTCAAAAGAACATTTGCATTTGTATCTTCTAGAAAGTGCGCCAACTTCCCGGGGCCATAACTTTTGATCCGGGGCTCTGATTCGCGAACTGTTTGAACCGTTGGAAAGGTCTCAAAGTCAAGAACGCACTTGAAATCTGCTACACCAATTTTGGCAAGTTTTGGGGCCATTCCGGAAGCTCTAAGTGCCTCAAATCCAAACTCGGAAGATTTTCAGGTGCAAATATGGGAAACTAAAACTGCAATATCTTTCAGCCCAGGAATAGAAAATAAAAACCGTAAATTGGGAATTGCATTATGACAAAAAGGGTATCCAAAAATGTAAAAACATCTAAAAAATGATAAACTTGAAATTTAACTAATTTTTTTGGGTGATGCAAGATTGCCCTTACACCACTGGATGCTCCTGCATCAGACACCCAGGGTAATTTGAGGAGTGACCCCATCACATCTCAGATGGTTGAGGAAAACCCAATCGGTCAACCACTACCTTAGATAGCCAGGATGAATCTTCCACAGGCCTTCCTCTCCATTTCACCAGATATTCTTCATACTGCCTGTTTCTGGTACTCCTTCCCACACGACTATCCAAGATTTCCTCAATCTCATCCTTTAATGAAGTAGATGCTGGAATCCCACACTGTTCCATCGTTGGTACTTCCTCTGTGCCACCTTCATGATACTCTATCAAATCAGAAATGTTGAACATGAGGGAAATGTTGAATCCATCTGGCAACTCTACCTCATATGCATTCCCTGAATCATGCTTCTTTAAAATTCTTACAGTGGACCAAACTTCTTTCATCTTCAAT
>VDFB02271358.1:140999405-141129832 GCA_007258455.2 Sequoia sempervirens | reverse complement strand
ATCAACTCTTCCGTGTTCAGACTTCTGGAATAACTGGGGACTTCTGCTCTGGGTCTTTTCCTGATCTTCAAAATGGCCCTTATTAGTCGCATTTGGTCTTGATCAATTGCTTCTTCTTCCTCTTCTACATATGAACCTTCTTCCTTTCCTTCATCCTCACTTTCCTCCCTTAGGTTTAACCCTCTTCTCAACTGCTCTTGTAACACATCAACCTGTCTCTGGAGGGCTACCAGTGCATCTCTGCCACTTCGACCACCTCTGGCACCACCATGCCTACCAGGAATCACTCTTGGAGGCATCTTTCTTGAACTCGACCCACAACCACGGTCCTGGTGCAAACTGCCTCACGATCGGCGATCTGTCCACACGCTCAAGAAAAACCCGCTTTGATACCACTTGATGAGGGCACAACTCGAGACACATAAAATAACCCACAAATAAGAGAATAATTTTATTATTTAGAAAATAGAGCTTCTTACATGCAGAGGATCTCAAATCCCCAAGTTCTACAACACATGCAAGTTACAGAAAGCTACAGCATAACCCTTTCGCAATATGCGAGCTTGTCCCCAAAAAGTTACCCAAAAATACTAGAAACCTACCCATAAATAGAGCTTATCTTTAGTTTGGAGCCAAAGCAACATTAAAATTTGAGTTTAGGTGGTTTGGCGCCGAAAATTACAAATTGAAGTTCAAATTTCAAAAGAACATTTGCAATTGTATCTTCTAGAAAGTGCGCCAACTTCCTGGGGCCATAACTTTTGATTCGGGGCTCCGATTCACGAACCATTTGAATCGTTGGAAAGGTCTCGAAGTCAAAAACATGCTCAAAATCCGCTACGCTGATTTTGGCAAGTTTTAGGGCAATTCTAGAAGCTCTAAGTGCCTCAAATCCAACTCAGAAGATTTTTAGGTGCAAATCTGGGAAACTAAAACTGCAATATCTTTTAGCCCAGGAATAGAAAATAAAAACCATAAATTGAGAATTTCATTATGATGAAAAGGGTATCCAAAAATGTAAAAATATCTGAAAAATGATAAACTTGAAATTTAACTAATTTTTTTGGGTGATGCAAGATTGCCCTTACACCACTGGACGCTCCTGCATCAATATGTGGAGGTGAATGCTTTAGCCTCTCATGGTATTATTTCTTGGAAAAGAAATATTAGAGGCTAGATACAAATCCACCATGACCTTTATTTTTCTTTCAAATTATTCTTCAAGGAAAATTATGAATTTCTTTTTTTGATTTAAAGTTGTGAATACAAATCTGTCCGATACATTGTTTAATAAAAAAACATTTCTTGAAAAAAAAAAAACTCAATGTCCATATTTGCTTGTTGATAGACTTGAAAAATAATATGAAGACTTTGATAGAAAAACACATACTTAGAAACATAAAATATTCATTCACATAAAAAAATGAAATCCCAATATGATACCGAGTGCTGAGATCAATAATGCCATTTTTTCCTCCTCCAAGAAATACATTTTTCACTCCAATATCTAATATTGTAGCAAGAATAACATATATTTAATTAGTAAACATTCTATAAGAGAAGGAGATAATAAGGTGCAAGGGGTATAGACATACTCATATGTATAATTCAAAATTGATTTTATTTCTTCTCAAAATGGCTATCGATTCCAAGAGGATGCTGGGGAAAGTTGCAGAGAATAGCTTCACACCTGTCAATTTAATTTGCTTTTACAGCCTTGTCAACAAATCATTTTGTACCTATCCTGCAGTCGTAGCATTCCACGAGGCCACATTTCTTTGAAGCATTTTGTCGAACAGTTCATGTACCCTGTCTATGCTTTCACTTTCTGCATTCATGTCTACTGGAGAGCAGTAGCAACTACAACATCTAACAAAATTCCTCTGTCCTTTATGCTTTGTTGGATTCTCATATGCTGCTCCAAAGCTCTCATTTGGCATAGGCTAGGAGGATGCTGGTAAAGGTTGCAGAGACAGGCTTCACACCTACAAATTGCATTTGCTTGAATGAACATTTCAACAAACCATTTTGTGGACATCCTGCAATCGCCCCATTCCATGAAACTACATTTCTTCGAGGCATTCGGTCAAATAGCTTATGAGCCTTGTCTATGCTTCCACATTTTGAAAGCCATTCCTGTTGGGTTTGGTGAAGCCCAAATTGGCAAGATCCTCAAACAAACTGGATAAGGATGCCTTTTGTCTGAATTGGCAAGTTTCTCTCATAGATTGATTTTTCTATTTATTGGAGTGGAGACCGTTTTATATATATGTTGCTGGTTGAATATGTAAATGTATCTTAAGAATTAATAAAGAGATTCTCCTACTGTTGAAAGTGGATGTAGGCAAATTTGACGAACCATTATAAATTTTGTGTCTCTTATCTTGTTCTTGATTTTTCCTGTTTTCATTCTATTTCTTTGCTCATTTTAATATTAAAAATTGGTATTAGAGCCTAAAGCTTGGTGCTGGAAATCAGTGAAGAATTTCCTGAGCTATGGAAAAGTAATGAGCAGAGATGGAAGACGATTGGATGTCAGATCCTAATGAAGTGGAAGTTTCAGATGATAAAGATGATGAAGCTGATGAAGATGACAAAGTTGTTATGGAATAGAGTCCCAACTGGGATGATTGGGTTCAAGCTCTCATGTCTTGGTCGTGTGGCTCTAGATTGAGTGATGATGAAGTGGGAGCTATTCATCAAATGTTTTTGGATGAATTAAATGATGAGGCTGATTTTATTATTGAATAATTTCTTCTCCATTTAGTTTCACCAATGAGTGAAGTCTTTTGTTGCTTATTCGGCTATGATAAATGCTCTTCTAGCCATGATTCAGATGACATGGGAGTGACTGATGATGTGCAAGTGCAACCTGAATCAATGCACCATGTTCATTGGTGGGATGGCTGGACAAATGAGGAGATTTCAGCTGAAGAGACTATGGAGTTTTCCTTCCAAGATGAGGAGGATGCCTCCCAAGGAAAGGAGGATGCAGTTTGGACTCAGGAGAGTAAAGATGATGATGAACCTAAAGAAGAGGCCGAAGAAAAGGCTGAAAATCAAGAGGCAAAAATAATGGTTTATGGTAATCCATTATTCAAGCAAGAAACAAAACTTGTTTATGATAATCCTTTATTCATGTCCGAGGGGTTTGGTATAGCAGCTGACGAGGAGGATGTTGGGTATGTTTCCTTCTTGACTCCTGATGAATATATAAATGGCTTTAGCAAGGAAATTGATGCTGTCCCTATGGTGCAAGTTGCACATGCTACAGAAAAAGCAGAGGCTAATGAGATAAATACAGAGGAAAAACCCTCGGAGCCAAAAGATCAAGAGAAAGTGGTGTTGGCTAAGGAGGTACCATAGCCTGAGAAGAAAGCCTTTCACTTGTTTCAGAATGAGGGAGTTTCGGTTCAGATTGGGACAAAGCACTTGGATGTCCTGGAGGCGGTGCGAGGCATTGTAGACAAAGTTCCTGCACTGCACACGCTCTTTGTGTGGGGTCTCGAGTGGGATACCACCATCGAGTCCCTTAAGTCCCTCTTTGGCGAGTTGAAAGAAGGTGCTATAATCATGAACAAAAACATCGACAAGGGCAAGGGCTACGGCTGCATGACCGTCAGCCAGTTAGCCTCCACTGCTGATGTTTTGGCCAAAAAAATCTATGTTCCCATCGACATGCGTGCAATGGATTTGGATGAGAAAATAGAAATCGTGAGTCCCTTGTGGAACAAGGTTCCCATTTTTGTGGCGGCCGAACAATTTGAGGAGCATCTCATGCTCAACGTGGAGAATCGGTCTAAACCTAACAAGGACGAGGTTATTGGTAAGTGTATTATTCCCCTGGGGACTCAGCTTGACTATAAGACTGTGAATTCGAATTGGTATAATCTGGAAAAGCTTCCAAAGGTGATCGGTGAGTGTGACAGATTTTATGAGATGCTAAAGCATAACGCAATGTGGATAAACACGCTTCTATTCATTGCTAAAACGAAACAAGAGGAAAATGTTGAAGACATGCTATTGAAATGCAGCACGTAGAGTGGAGGAACATATGCAATTGGCAAGTGCGGAAAAAGAGTTGCAAAATTGCATGGCGGAATCAGCGATAGGAGAAAAGTGAGGCCTTTTGCTGACGGGTACAACAAGTCTTTATTGTCCACACAACCTGTACTGCCCACACACAAGGAGGACAATGAATTTTTGTCTCCTAGAGTAGGTTTGTTGCGGTTAAGCTCATGGCTTGAGGGATGTGATGATGGTTCTAGAATCATTGTATAGCTGCAGAGGACATGGGCCCCCCAGTGATGTTGATAGTTTGAACAAAAACAAGCTCTATGTATAGCTTCAGAGGAGGACATGGCCCCCCCAGTGATGTTGACAAGCAAGAAGTGTGGAAATTTTGCTTGTGCAGAAACATTTTTGTCAAGGGGACATGGAAAAGCACGTCCACCCTTGGTTACCAAGATCGTAAGGAATTCATCCACAGGGATTTTCTTTTGGTTAGATTTGAATGTGTAAAATATGTTTACCTTGATATAATGGTTATGACACAAAGAAGGTTTTTTTTTAATAAAATATGGAAAGCTCAAACTTTAATAAAACATTAACCACATCATTTCTATTTATATTTCAATTCTCCTAAAATATTTATTTTCAATTATAACCCCTCTTTTTCCATTGTCCATCCACTTAAATTTGATAATTTTAAAATATGAGGAAGTCTCAAAGAAATTATTTACATTGATATTTCAACTCTCCTAATTTTTTCTTTTCCAACCATGACCCCTCTTTTCCCACTGCCCATCCAATAAAACTTTGAAATTTTAAAATATGAGGAAGTCCCAAGGAAATTGAGTGTGATTCTTCATGGTCAAGATATTTTTGTTTTAAAGTGAGTCTCAATAGTGGACAACTTGTACTCTTCAAAGAGAGGTCACAAGTTCAAATCCTACAAGGGGTAAGGTATGTACGTCTTGTATTAGAAGCATAGTTAGGTGCCTCCTACATAGTGGGAGTATGGGGTAGTCTCATATACTATGTCATTTGTAAATCCAAAAGCAAAACACCTGGTATTGTGGAGTATAAAAGATTATATTTCCAATCACATTAAAATCTATCGTAAATGTAATCATGAACAATATCAAACGTGAAGACATGGTCAAATGAAAGAAACAATTGATATTTGTCTCATGAATATGTTGTTTATATCAAAACATTCCTAATTACTATGAAACCACAAAACCACAAATTTCTTCCTAAGTTGTCTTTATGGCACATAAACTAAGTAATAGACAATGCATTTATAACTCATAAAATAGTTATATGTAAGCCAAAGCCACCTAAGTTTATTGGTGTATATATATCTATGTGAAGGAAAACAAATTTTAGATTAATTTAATGAAATGTAAATAAATAATTAAAAATTACATTATGCTTACAAATTATTAATGTTAATAAATTTGATAGATTATATTTATTATTTTAGAAATGTAAATGAGAAGATAGAGTTATTTAGTTTCAAGATTAAAGAATGAGTATCTTTAAGGTAAGATTTTAGAGATTGATTTATGTATGTACAAAAAAAATGCTTTTCTATGAGTGAAGTATTTATGAATTTGTGTTGGATTTGAATTTTAATAGAGAACTAGTTTATGGATTTGGGACGAAGTTGTAGTCACAAATTAGTAGACTCCAGTTTGAACTCATCCACAAACAATGATGTGTTGTTTTTCTCGCCTAATTGATAAGTATATGCTCTACATTTCCTAAAGAAGTAGAGAATGGTGGTATTTATAAATGCATAAAATGTTGTTAATTCATGATAAGGAGATAAGATCTCTTACATGATCCCCTATAAAGTATAGAAATATTGAAAACAAAAAGCTAGGGTTATATTATGCAAATTTATTACTCCTTTTAGTGCACCAAATTGAAATTCGTGTTGTTATTAATTGCATCCAATGCTTTAGGATGAGAGAGAACAAGTTATCCTAGATTATTAGAAATAAATGAATTGAATTCCTTTAAATTCTAGCACATATCATCAAATTATACCAACATTTTATTTAGATGACTCAAGATAGAAGGATGAATGGAGCCAATTGGCCAAATTTGAATTTTAAATTTTAAAAAGAGGATAGGTCTATAACTATGGGGTCACCTCTATAATCATAGAAGTGTCCCAAGATGAGAAAAAAAATATATCAAGGTGGCTAATCAATAAATAAGGGCACGTGCATAAATGAATGCAATAAATTAGTAGATAAGAGAATGTATAGATGTGTGTGTGTGTGTATAAGGATAGGGTAGGGCTAAGTGTATAGGGATATGTATGTATGTAGATAAATAAATATACAATAGAATAAGTGTAACTTCACACAATATCATGTCATTTCTCACTATGTGCATGCATCAAGACATTTCCACAAATAAGCACATAACTTAATAAGAAATGGGTGGGTATCCAAATTTCACCATTACATTTTTCTCCACTTTGAGGTGCATGTGAATCCCAAAATATGTTAAAAATCAAAAAAATTGGTATAAATGAAAGCAAATGTAAACAAAAATAAATCTAATTTATGGATTTAAATATGATGTAATTATTAATTAATTAGTCATGGAGAGTCATATAATCAACACATAAAATAGGAAACATAACATCAAATGTATAGGGAGAAACCCTTTCAGGAAATAACTCCACCATCAAAAATAAGTAAATTCGATATTAATCCCAAACAACATGTTATAATAATATATCAACTATCTCCCTTCAATTTGATAGTATTTTGGTAGCATAATTGTGCTCAACCTAAAAAAGACCCATGAAAAATCATTAAGGAACCTAATTTATAGAGAACAAAAGGGGAAAACTATCAATGATTTTCTCAAACTTAAACCACTAAAACCCATTGTAGGGAAAAAATCCAACACACCCATATGACAAATAATCATTTCCTCCCTAAATAGCAACCATACTCATCAACATTTTTTTAACAATAACTCAAGTGGGCACACACCCCCAAAGTAGTGCTCTATTTTTTAATCTATTGTATAATATGGACTCCTAATGCCTAGGAATGGGAAAGATGTGTAAATACACTATAAATAATTTGTAAAATTGTCATCATTATAATCCACCTTCTTTCTTAATTCCATTACACCAAGTATTCAAGTTAATCAAGAGATTAATAATAAATAAATAATCCCTTAACCACCTACATGGATTGTTAGGGTTAGAGATGGCAGATCTAACAATTAAATGCAAATTTTATATAATAAACAGAGAAACTAAAACATACACAAAATAAATCATAACACAAAGAATTTAACGTGGTTCACCCAATCCGGGCTACATCCACCAAACCGCAGCCATCCAATACTTTTATTATCCAGTGAAAACCCTATTACAATCTTGCGAATAATCACATTTTTCATCATACTGAAATACCCATCTGAACCCCTTTTTACCAAGCTTAGAAGCTTCCAGATTTTAGGGTTCGGCAAGGATAGGGGGCCAGGGTGTACAGTATACCATGGGCTATATAGTATAGCATGATCAGTCGCCACATACCAACAATCTCCCACTTGGAGACTAATCCTGGATGACACTGCTGCAATTACAGCTCCCACTGGAAATAAGTACCTTGGACCCTGCTACTCTGTTATACTTGACTTCAACCTTGAAGACCAACTGAAGCTGAAGAGGAGCTCAGCTTCTCCCTTGTCACCACCTTTGTAAACATATCTGCTAGATTGACATCTGTATGTATCTTGTTGATCTGGGGGACAATTTTTTAGTGAAAATTGAAGTGTTCCCAATGCTCCAGATTTCAGCGTCATCAGAAAGAGAGCGACGTCCTGGTTCCAACGCAACTTGAACGGGTCGAAAAGGACTCCGTTTGTGCAAGTTACGGCCAGTCAAACTGGTTTAGGGGCATCCAAAAGGTGAAAAAAATAATCATCTCAGAAATCGATGAAATCAGCGTCATCGCGAAGAGCTCGTCGAGACGATTTCGACGGCGTTCGTTTCGTCGAAATCTGACGTCGCATGCTCAAGATACAAGCAGTCAAAGTTTTGAGTTGAATTTCTAGCTGATTGTACGGATGATGACATCAGCATATCATCCGTACTGTACAGAATCCATATGTACGAATTCGGCCGAGACACGTGGCAAGTGACTCAGCTGTACGGACCAATCATATGTTGACACGTGGCATCCGTACGGATGACGTGGTATCATCCGTGGCAGACACGTGGCATCAGACGTGGCAAAGTCTGGCGAATGGCGTTCTGACATGTGTCATCCAGTCAGCGTACGGGCTTGTCTTGTCATCAGACAGCGTGGCAGGTTTTGATGAATGATCGTTTGACACGTGGCTTTCTCACGATGGTCGGCATGATTTTGTCCATCCGCAAGGTTGTTGGGTTTGTTTCAACAAAATATAAGTGTTGGCTGGGCTCGACCCCACAATCTGCGCCCGGGTAGCCGATGGTTTCGGCCGTTAGACCATGCACAACTGCTTTAACCATGTGTGGAGAGCGGTTTTATTTGTTTAGTAAATATTGAAGATTTGTTTTTAAAACCAAACGGCCGGCGGTTTGAACCCGCGCCGACCGGGCTAACAAAAGGAAAATTAACCACTGCGCCACGCATACACTCTAAAATATAAGTGGCTTCGTTTCTTTTTATTGAGTTGTTGTTAGCCGATCCATAACCAAATGGCCAAATAAGGCCAAAACAAAGAAAACAACCTAAACCACCTGAAACCAAAAGATGTCAGAGGATAAACCAGTCATGATAAGAACTGATCAGGGAAGATATGCATTTATTTTGGTTTTTAGGCCTAATTAGGCAAACTTTTTGTATAAAAGGAGGGGTATAGGCCTTTGTTTTCCAAGTCCAGGTTGAGATAGCGGGAGAATGCTCGAGAGTCTTTGAAGACATTTCTGCATATCAGAGTACTGTCATGCTGCTGAATGCTTGAAGGAGATAGTCTTGAAGCCATTGTAATTGAATTTGGAGCTAATCGGATCGGTCCTCCATTGGAGAGGGACCCAGAGACGTAGTCCTTAGGGATGAACTCTGTTAACAACTTTGGTTTCGTCTCTCTATTCTTCTCTCTTTTCTTTCTCAGTTTATCTTGGCATTTATTTATTGTTATGTTCATTATTTAATTTGAGCATTTAATTTGTAATCATTTAAATTAAATGTTGTAATAATCAATATTTTACGTTAAGCATTCTGTAAGCAATAAGTCCTAGATCCTATATAGATCACTTGTCTAGCTTAACCTGTCCATCCTCCAACACTGACCGAATGAAATGATATCTCAACTGGATGTGTTTTGTTTTAGAATGCAGAGTAGAATTATTTGCAAGATGTATAGCACTTTGGCTGTCTGTAAACAAGTAATTGCCAGTCTATTGTTTGCCCAACTCATCCATGAAAAGTTGCAGCCATATCATCTCCTTTGCCGCCTCTGTTGTAGCAACATACTCTGCCTCTGTGGTGGATAAAGCAACCACCTTTTGCAATTGAGAAATCCAACTCACTGTTGTCCCACCAACTGTAAATACATAACCTGTGGTACTCCGCCTAGTATCTATATCTCTTAAAATCTGAGTCAACATAGCCTTTTAAATCAGTATTAGAGCCCCCAAAACATAAACAATTATTAGATGTACCTCTCAAATACCGAGAATCCATTTTACCGCATTCCAATGCTCAACTCCAAGATGACTCAAATACCTGCTAACAACTCCTACATCATGTGCAATATCTGGTCTTGTGGATACCATGGCATACATCAAACTACCTACAGCTGAAGCATATGGTACCTTGGACATTTTTTCTTCCTCCTCTTGTGTCTTTGGACACATATCCTTAGTCAATTTAACATGACTAGGCAAAGGTGTGCTGACAGCTTTTGCATTCTCCATATGAAATCTCTGCAACACCTTTTCAACATAATTAGCCTGAGATAAAAACAATTTTCTGTTTTTCCTATCTCTACGAATTTTCATACCAAGGATTTGTTTTGCTGCCCCCAAATCCTTCATAGCAAAAGACTTTGCTAACTATTGTTTCAACTCTCTTATGTGGTCCATGTTAGACCCAGCTACAAGCATATCATCAACATATAAACACAAAATAATGTAGCTATCATTATCCAACCTCTTAAAATAAACACAATGGTCGAATTACACCTGTTGTAGCCTTGTTCAGCCATAAAACTCATCAAATTTCAAATACCATTGCTGAGGTGCTTGCTTCAAGCCATATAAACTTTTATTCAATTGCACACTAGTTTCTCCTTACCTTTGACCTCAAATCCTTGTGGCTGTTCCATATATATTTCCTCTTCCAAATCACCATGGAGAAAAGTTGTTTTAACATCAAGTTGTTCTAAATGCAAATCTTCAGCAGCCACAATACTTAAAACAATACTAATAGAAGTCATTTTAACAACAGGAGAAAAATTTCATCAAAATCAATACCCTTTTTCTATGTAAATCCCTTTACAACTAATCTGGCTTTAAATATTTTCTTACCTCCATCCTCCTCTTTCAGCCTGTAAATCCATTTGTTTGGTAAAGCCTTTTTACCTGGAGGAACTTGCATAAATCCCAAGTCTGATTTTCCAGCAAGAAGTCCATTTCTTCTTTCATTCCATGCTCCCACTGAACCTTGGTATCCACCTGCATAGCTTCATCATAATATTCTAGTTCACTAGCATCAGTTAACAGAATAGTATACAAAAAGGGAGAGAATCTTTCTGGAGGTCTACTTAACCTTGAAGATCGTCTAACAGGAGTTTGTGGTATTTGTTGCTGTTGTTGTTGCCCAACATGAGAAACCACTGAAACATCATTGTTGGGAATATCATCCAACACGACATAATCATTTTCTTTCTTCTCATGCTGCAGCAACATATTTGTGTACAACACTTTTTCATTGAATATGACATCTCTGCTTCTCACATTTTTTTGATTTTCAAAATCCCAAAGCCTATAACCAAATTCATCAATGCCATATCCAACAAATACACATTTCTTTGATTTTGCATCAAGCTTGGTTCTATTTTCAGAATCTACATGTGCAAATGCTTCACAACTGAAGGTTTTAGAAAAGAATAACTCACCTTCTTACTTTTCCATGCTTCCTCTGGAATACCACAACCTAGAGGATTAGAAGGACCTTTGTTGATTAAATAAACAACAGTGTTTACAGTCTCTACCCACATTTTTAAAGGCAGCCCAACATGCAATCTCATAGTCCATACACGCTCCATTATTGTCCTATTCATGCGCTTAGCCACTCCATTTTCTGTGGAGTCCTTGGAACTGTTTTCTGCCTACGAATACCATTAGAGGAACAATAATCTTCAAACTCTTTACTGCAATACTCACCACCATTATCAGATCTGAGAAATTTTATCTTTTACCCGCCTCCTCATTCTCAACCAAGCTTCTCCATTTTTGAAAGTTTCAAATACATCGATTTCTGCCTAAGGAAATAAATCCATACCTTTCTAGTTGCATCATCAATGAATGTAACATAATACAGAGAGCCACCGAGAGAAGATACCTGAGCTGGTCCCCATACATCCGTATGCACAAGCTCCAATTTCTCATCTTTCTTTTGCTTCCCTTCCTTGAGAAAACTAACGCTCTTTTGTTTTCCATACACACAACTTTCACAAAAATCTATATTAACACATTTTAGACTTGGTAAAACATTATTTTAATGAAGTACTTTCATACCTTTTGCACTCATATGCCCAAGTCTATTATGCTACAGTGTTGATTTAGAGTCCACAACAACTATATGATCTTCTACCTGCTTAACTGCAGCAACTGTTCCTGAACATTGACCCTTTTCTGTAACAATTAAAGTAGAAGGAACAGTATGACCTCTACAAAGATATAAGGTGCCTACTTTCACACCTTTTGCTACTACTAAGGCACCCTTTGTGACCTTCCAATTTTTATCACTGAATGTAACAACACAACCTTCATCATCTAGTTGCCCTACTGAAATTAAATTTCTGCTTAACTTTGGAACATGCCTTACCTCACGTACTAGCCAATGATTCCCATTCTACAACTTAATCTTGATTATTCCCTTTCCAACAATCTAACAGGGTTCGTTATCTCCTAAATAAACCAGCACAAAATCCCCTTGGACATAATCAAGAAAATAACTTTTATGGGGGGTAGCATGAAATGAAGCCCCTGAATCTAACACCCAAGAATCATCAACATTATGAAGGGAAAGAATCAAAGCATCCTCATCAGATTTATTACTTACCACATTTTCCTCTTTGCTTCCTTCCTTTTTGTCTCCATCTTTATTTTTCCGAGACCAACAATCTTTCTTCAAATGACCCGGCTTACCACAGTACCGGCAATCCCTCTTGTCTCTGGATTGGGACCTTTTGTCCTTTGATTTTCCTCGTGACTTCCAATTTCTAGAATTGTTTCCTCTCTCCTTTGTTCTCGCTTTAGATTCAAAACATTGCCTGATGTGGATGTTCCACTTGAGCTTTTCCTACGAATTTCCTCGCTCAAAATAACACCAACAACATCATCAAACTTCAATGTATTTGAACCAAAAACAGAATTGCTAAGAGCCATTACCAAGCTATTCTAGCTGTCAAGCAAAGAACACAGAATCAAAAGAGCCCTAACTTCTTCATCAAAGTTTAATTTTATAGAAGTTAATTGACTGGTGACCGTATTAAACTCATTCAAATGATCAGTAACTGACCCACCTTCTACCATTTTCATATTAAATAAACACTTCATAAGAAATACCTTATTCAAAGCGGAAGGATTTTCATATAACTTCGCCAGGGTTTCCATCAACTCTTGAGTTGTCTTTGCTATTGTAATATTAAACGCCACTGATTGTGCTAGGCATAGATGAATACTGCCAAGAGCCTTTCTATCTAAGATCTCCCAGTCCTCATCTGACATTGTTGCAGGTTTATTGGCTTTCCCTTCCAATGGCCACCATAAATCCTTCTGATAGAGATAGTCCTCCATCTGCATCTTCCATAACTGATAATTCTGCCCATTAAACTTCTCAACCTTCTTACCCTCGTCTGCCATTACTCCCACTCAACCGTGAGACTCCCACTCAGCCGTGAGACTTTCCTATAGACGATAATCGAAACACAACTCGCTCTGATACCACTTGTTAGGGTTAGAGATGGAAGATCTAACAATTAAATGCAGATTTTATATAATAAACAAAGAAACTAAAACATACATAGAATAAATCATAACACAAAGAATTTAACGTGGTTCACCCAATTCGGGCTACATCCACCAAACATGGACATCCAATTAGTTATTCCAAAGGTGCTAGAGACTTGACATTAATATATTAGGATTGCAATTAAATATTTCTCTATCACAACATTCTTCCATATATTGTGTATTGCAATGACATAGATAGGAATATACAATGAATCAAATATAAAATGAAAGTCATGTGGCCTCCTTAAACTAAGAGAACTTATCCATTCTCACTAGTTTCATAAGTAAATATATTATTTAAAGTATCAACCTTCTAGATCATAACCTTGCCACTCTCCACTATCTCTTGAACAAAGGGTATGTGTAGGGAGATGGGGGGTTAAAAGGAAGTTTTAAGTAGCCACTTTTTTTAAAATCAAGAAACACGGATCTTGATGAGAAATTGAAGATAGTTATTCTCAAAATTTCAAGGTGCAACAAGAACAAGAGTTGTAGTGCTCTGAATATACTTTCTAAACTATTTTTTTTTAATGGTGGAGATTAAGGGGTTCAAAAAGGGGGAGCACACAACTTGTGCTCTTGTTTTTGTCAAAAACATAACATAGCATCTGGTGTGCTCCCCATAAAATGTTAAAAAAAAATTATTTAAAAATCACTTTGGTGAGAAATTAGCTAACACCATGTAGTTATGCCTAATTTTTCTACTAATTTTTTAATGAATATATATTTTTTTACTAATTTTGAAAGTGGATACATCATGAAAAATAAAAATTGAGTGTGCTACCCCCTAATTTTTTGGAAACCAATCAAAAATATTTTTTTAATGTGCAAAGAATAGAGTCTAGTTTGTAAAAATGTAATTTGTTTCAAATTTAGACAAACGAGTAAAAAATGAGACCAAAAATTCCATATGTAGGTTTTTGACAAAAATGGAGACACTAGTAAAACAAATTAAAGATCAAAACCCTAAAATATTGAAAATGTGAAAAAAATTGCATGGTTAGAAAGCTAACAAATAGCTCAATGTTACTACATCATTTTTCTGACTTGACATTGAAACACATGCAAAACTGAGGGGGAGCATGCTCAAGATTGTGTCAATTTTTTACATTTTTCAAAAACACCTCTTTGGACATTGAAATGTCAATTAAACCCTTTGGGTTTGTGATAAGGTGGAAAAAGTGAAACCTTAGGGCTTCACGTTAGGATTTCAGGGTTTCACAATGGGGTCTTAACATTAAGATTGGATTAAGGGGATATGAAATTGACTTGCAACTTGAAAGGTGAGTTAATCAACCCTTGTGGATCTAAATAGGAATGATTTGAAATGGATTTTGTATGAAATTCAATGATGCAACTAACTAGTGATGCAAATTCACTACTCTCATGTAAAACAAAAAATCTAGAAGGTCACTGACAAATTTAATGTTCAAAAACAAACTGAGTAGACTTGTATGCACATGTCATATAAATTTGGAGCTCAATTTGAAAGACTATGTCACCCATGGTACCTATGTTTGAGTAACTCAATTTGAATTCTATCTTCACAGTCCTCAGAAGTATTATCAAAGGCTTCTTCCTTTCAGATCATACTATTGGATCTTCATCGAATGCTAAGACAACTGAGTTTTCATATCTTGTCAAGTTGTAGGGTTTGAATGCAACAATGGATAAATGATCTTCAATCTTCCTCTAAACTTCTTCAAATTTGAAACCTACACATTGAAAGAGAGAGGAAGGGTTGTGTCATATAGGTTCTTTCCTTAGTCAAACCTTGTGTTGGTTTTTTCACCTCCATAATGGAAAAATTGATAAAAGATAGCTTATCCTTTTGAGGGATAGAGGCTTAATGGTAAATGAACATGATGAATCAAAAATTGGATGCAATTCACCACTCAAATTTTATTTCCTTGAAGGAGTGAATTCATGCACATCTCGTCAAAGCTCAATTATAATTTGGCTTGATTTTCTTGGAAGACGTACAAATATTAGTCCTCACAAAAAAAATGATAACATAATCATGAAAAAACTCACATAAAACTTGACATAATGTTGAACAATGTTGAAATGTTGCAATAAATCTTCTCTTGACTACTCTTTACTTGATAATGCTCTTTATTTACAATTCTTGCTAGATGATTTTACTTAATTTTCAAATGATGGAATGAATAAGGTATTTATATGCAATTAATCTAATTTACCAAAAAGTAAATCCCAATAGTTGACGTTTGACATTTTAAATTCAAATAATAAAATGCCAACTCTGACATATTAAAAATTGGAGCCAAAATAAGGGGACCAAGTCACTTAAGATGCCATTGTCCTAGCCCTATTTTGCAAAGTGTAAAGTCTCAAGAGCAAAATATTAAATTTTTTCTGTGGTTTTGTAGACATGAAAAAATATATCGATTGATCCTATACACCTGATCCTGATTTTACTAACATCAGTTCTTCCCGAATCATCTCCTTTACTAATCATTTAACTAGATAGTCTCTATTTAATTAAATTCATCATATTCTTCTCTTTAATTAAATAAATCAATTTTATTTAATTATCTTCTAATTTCATCTCCTTTAAATTAAATAAATTAATCTTTATTTGATTTAAATATAATACCATCCCCTTTGATTAAATAAATCCAACTTTATTTAATTAAATCTAATAATCATTTTCCTCTCATTTTGATTTAAATTAATCCAAAATTCTAAGTCAATTGTCAAATTAGCTAATCTTCATCTTAATTAATCAAATTCTGATTAATTCTAATCTTAATTCATCAAATCCTCTAGATTTTGCAACTTGCTCATGAAAATCAATTTAATTAATTAATAAATCTTCAATTTTCATTCAAAAAGGTATCAAGGTGGGAATATTCTCCAAGTTTGAATTCTCCCCCCAAAAGTACTTGTCCATCCAACAAGGCATTAAAGGCCTCTTACATGTCCTTTTCTTGAGCCAAGTGGCATTTAATTCATTTCTTCTCTCCCTCCAACTTGTCACTTCTCCAATTTTGAAATTCCACCTAATTGCATTAATGTGCACATTCATCTAAATGTGCTCCACCTTTGTCCACTCACATGTTGACAAGTGACATTATGCTATTGGTTAGTGTTTGATCTCACATTCATCCATTTTGCCTCATCCTCCATCATTCTCTTCAATAAATAGAAGGCTTTCATTTGGATTTTGGATCCACAAGCTCATCCACAATCTTAGGCATTTTATTCACAACTTGAGCAAAGTTATCATCTCCATGTTTTGAATCAAGTCATCCATTTTCATGGTTTCATAGCTAGGTTATGGAGAAATTTCATCAAGGTGCATCAAATCTTCACCATTGATCATCAAGCTTGCAAGGAATTGTGAAAGGGTCATTTTCCACATCAAAATGACACCAATTCCCCCAAGGGATTGAGAGTTTGTTTATTTTGAGTAATATTAGATAGTTTTTATTCATGTTCTTCATTTATTTATTGTTCTTGATATCTCAAATGAATTTCATGGGGAATGTTGTTTCTAACTTGCATATTGGACTAATAATGTGTTTGTGCAGGTCTAGGATCACCATTCATAGGTTTTGTGTAGGGGTTTTCTTGATAAATATTCAAATGGTCCATGAAATGCATAATTTAGGATATTAGATGTGCAATTAGGTCCATGCACTTAGGAGGGAGAAAAATCTAGTGTGAAACCATCAAGGGTGACAATTTACGACGCTACATTTGAAGCCCAAGGAAATCCAACCCTAAGGTTAGAAATTACTATAGTTGAAAATAATGTGAGTGGGCTATAATGTGCTCACATTATTTTTTGTACTAGCTTGCAATAACACACTCACATTATTTTAAAGGAAAAATGATCCTCACCTTTTATCGCTCTCCCCCTTTTCTACCTCCTACCCTCTCTCTATCTCTCCCTCTCTCCCTCCCCTCTCTCTATCCTACACTCTCTCTCACCTCTCTACCCCTCCCTCTCTCATTTATGATTTTCTTTGTAGACATCCATTTCATGTCATCTTAGAACTGCTACACCTAGGACATTCATTACTAAAGTTACCTTGGATTGAGTGGAGTACTATCATAAAAATAGGACATTCATGTTGGTGTGTAGCAACATGTCCTACTAAAGCATTATTCATGCTTTAGGTTTTAGGACCTAGGATTTAGGGTTTAGAGCCTACGATATAGGGTATTTGATTTAGGGCTTAGGGTTTACAATTTATGATTGATGATGAAGGGTTTAGGGTGGCACCTACCTCTCTCTCACTCTCTTCTCTCTACACCACTTCTCTATATCTATACCCTCACTACCTCTCCATTGCTCCCTTACTCCCTCCTTATGTCTATCTTTGTCACTCCTTCACTCTCTACTCCTACCTGCAACTCACTCACTCACTCTCTCTTGTTGTGTCTCTATCTATATTTCTTTGTGACACATCTCTCTCTCTCTCTCTCTCTAATTGTCCCCTTCTCTTCTTATTGGAGTTAGACTCAATTCAAGCACGATAATGCAAGCACATTATAACATAGTCACATTTTAGGGAGACACAAAAATAGTAAAAATTGCATGGGTCCCCATGATTTAGGACCCACATGCTCTTTTATTTTTCATTTTATGCATTACCTGAAAAACAAACACCTTTTTCATGGTGTTGAGGATGTATATCTTTATTGAATTGTTTGCATATTCCACCACTTTTATTTGTTTTGTCAACATAGAAGAAGAAAATTGTATGTTTTTAGGCTAAATTTGGTTCTATGAACTAATATTTTCATTTTTTAGTGTTGGAATGTTAATTATCATGCATTTTTGTTTGAAGTTGATAATATAGACTCATTATTTTCATTTTTTTTACTAATTCTATTATATTGATATAGAATTCAACATTTAATATGAAAGAATTTGTTAAAAAAAAATGATTTTGAAGGTGTGTGAAGCCAAAAATAAAGAAAACATAATTGTGTAATTGGTCAAATTGATTCCTGAATTTTAAGGTTCTCTCTCTTTGTCTTTCTACATTTTGTGCATTCCACCTTGTCAACATAGTTCATGTGCTATATTTCATACCATTCCTAGTAATAAATAATATTGATATAGGATTTGTGTATCAAGTTAAATTCTTGCATGCATCAATAATACAAAAATTCACATTTTCTCAATGCACAATCAAGTGTCACTTGGTCAATCACAAAACATCATATTGGTCAAGAATATCTTAACTAGGTAAATAAAATATGCATGAATCAAGTTTCACTTAATATCATAATGATTCCATTGCACCAGGTGTTACTCAATATCCATGAAGCTCGAGTAGTAGTAATACTTATTAAGCTTCATTATGGTCACATATTATTTATAGTGCATCAAGTGTTGATCATATTTGAACATCTTGGAATGAAGACATGTCATGTTTCCCAATACTTTATCGAGTTTCTTTGTTATGCATCAAGTGTTACTTGGTAATTATAGAACCTTAGTTACATTAGGTCATTTCTTGACCCATGATGCAATCTTGGATCCTTTATTTGTTCTAAATGTTACTTGAACAAGTGAACATCCTTAATAATTCAGTCATACCCTATTCAATAAATTTCCCCTTTTGATTCTTCACTTTTTCTCTATGGTTGGTTAATACATTTGCACCATAATTAGGTAAGTGTTTAAAAGATTTAAACTATAACAAGGTCTAATATTTAACTTCAAGAATGGTTTCAACCATATTATTCTCACAGTAGGGTCAACTATCTTGGCTAGTAAAGCCAATATTTAATTTACCATCCTAATTGGTTCAAGTTCTTATGGATATAAAATTTTAAATCCCAAAGTCCCCTTTCAAGTTTAACCAAATCATTTTTTTATCTCTTATGTCACAATAGATAGGTATATCAAAATACACACATAATAATTTGACAACATGAATGCACAACTCTCAAGTAGAAAATATCCTTAATTATTATTAGGACACAACAAGCATTTTTTAAAAATATTGTTACATGCTCAAAACACTTGAATAATATTTTTCTTTAGTATCCTCACCTTTGCATTTAGTATAGAAGATTACACCTAGAAGACTACATAAAATGCTTGCAATGTAACATTCAAATTATTGTCTTATAGCTTATATATTTACACCATATTGGTTTAATACTATGAATATCCATACACTTGGTTGCATACATTAGGAATCAATTCATAATAATGATTTTTTATTTGCACTAGTGATGTAAAAAATGGAATTAATTGGAAGTATTTTTATTTGCAATAATTTGTCTAAATGTAATCTTAATTCACTTCTATAGAAAAATTGGTAAGAGAATTCACATGATAGAACTAATCTCTATGTCTTATAATTAATGATATATATATGATTCATCATCATGCCAAGGAAATGACAAAAGACTCTAACACTAGATGAGTGTGAGGAATAAAATGCTAAGAAAATGGAAAGAATGAGGCTATATTGTCAAAGTAGGAAATTGAACACCATACACGAAGACATAGCATCGTTGCCAATTGAAGATGAATATGAAACATCAAATCAAGCTAAGAGAGAAAATGAGTTGGTAGCACAAAGGAAAAAAATGTAAAAACTTTGTGGAATGAGGAAATTGAATCTCAAAGTTGGAGGCACTCAATCTTTTGCATCTCAAGTTGAAGGTACATTGTCTTTTCCATCTCAAGTTGAAAGTGCACAATTTACCTCATCTCAATTCAATATTAAAGAAATTCCTAATATTTAGGCAACTTTACCATTGGGAACACCTAAAATTTTGCATAAAAGCCTATTTTTTTGATTGATATTGATGAGAATATTTTGAAGTTGATGGTTGATAAGATTCTTATTAGTACTTATTGAAGATACACCAATAGGATATGGAAATTATTTTTTGAGAAGTTAAATGAAATTGAAAGATGTCAACTATTTGTTGAAATGATGAGAAATCTAAAATTTAGACCCATTATGAAGATTCTTGACCTAAGAAATATCATATATGTTTCAAGTGAAAAACCTATTATAAAAAATATAATGAGTGCATATGAGAGTTTGGGTGCCACTTTATGCACCAAAGATAGTAATATCACACGATGTGTCATTACATCAATAATAGTAAGAAATCAAACAAATAAAGCTCGCCTCATTAGAAAGACAAGTCAAGAATTGAAAATAAGTAGAAAACTCTAATGAGAATTGTTGGAAGGTGTGAAAGAGTGGAGGACCCAAATAACAATTAATTATGGGCATTCTACAGTAGACTCCCACAAAAAGATAAAACGAATCGGTGAAGCCTTGAGACCCCTAATTGAATAATTTTGGAAAAATAACACAAGGGTATCTCCTAATCAAAGAGATGTTGTAGGAAGGAGAATTGCTTTTAAAAAATGTGAGCCATATCCAAAGAATTTTTTGGATATGATTCAAAAAAAAAAATTACTGAATTTATAGAGATGTATCCTCAAATTAAAATTAGTTAAAGGCATTTTAAAATGGAAAAGTTTTTTTTATGTCAAAATAAATAAGACATGCACAATTTTTTTTGTAGTACATATTGAGTTTCTAATCATTATGATGTTTGTCAGAATATGTGTAGATTTGCATACCAATGATGTTTTGTAAGAGTATAAGATACTAGCTCCACCTATATTTCAAGAGATTTTATATCGAGCATTTTATTTCAAAGATTGGATGGTCAGTTATTCTACAAGAAATTATGCTTGGATAGCACATGTGAACATTGTGGTGGATTGCAAAATTTTCCATTTTTTCTAAATATAGAGAATACACATGCAATTGGAAGCGAACTAGAAAGATTTGGAAAATATAAGATAGTGGCATACAATCTAAAAGATGGCAAAGAAGCAAAAAAGTGCATGAATTGGTGAGTGAAAATATACTAGTGTATTAATTTATATCTATTTTTGGGAGAATATAGTGTATGAGTATGCAAGTCATACCCATAGATCTCGACGGTTGGACTTGCAATTCAAGTTATGCAATGACATGTTTCCACTCAATACCATCATTTCAATTGTTGACTTTGTAAATAACTACACACTACAACCATATAATGAGGTATAATCATAGTATTACAACTCCACACATGTTGCTATATTTTTGTATGCAACATTCATTCATGCACATGAAAGTATAAAGGAAGACATGAAGATCTTGAGGGAGTCACTTTTATATCAATGATGACTACACAAATTCTACAGAGTTTGTGCAAGGTTGATTTTAGATGTTCTACCATGAATTGGCTAGCAGGAACATATCATATGGTTAGATAATTGTGCCTCACAATTCAAGAAATCACAAATGCTTTATTGGTTGAGCAAGATGCATAAGATCATTGGTGTTCAAAATATGTGGAATTTCTCAAAGGCCAAGCATGGAAAGGGGGATAATGATGGTGCAGGAGCATGTATTTAAAGATCCTTAGCATGAGAAGAGTTGAAGTACAAATAAAATTCAAAGTTGAAAAATGCAGCATCTATCATTGAATGGTGTAAGGATACAATGGGTCCAAGTAATGAAATTAATTCTATAGTTCATATATTTTTTGGTTGGTAGATGATACTAACATTGCAAAATATGAAGATGTTGTACATTCATGGAATCGAGTGGGATACACTCTTTTAGAAGCTCAAATGTAAGTTCATGGTGTATTCATATGAGAAAAATGGTGTGATTTTATTCTCCATGTATAAATCAAGTTTGAAATGAGTGTAAGTCAAAAGAGTGGGTTGATGAATAGTGTACAATAATTCTAGGTCCACTTGAGACTTATCAACACCCAACAATAATACAACTCATGGAGATGGAAACATTAGTCAAATTTGAATACATATCAAATCTAGTTCAACTAGGTAATATCTACATACATAATTTAATAAAATTCAACATTTTATCTTATTTTGTAGTTCTTTTTACATTGTTGACTAAATTCATCTAATTGGATGCACATATCAATGCAAGGGATGCTTATGCAGTTATTGTAGATGAAGACAATGAAGAAGGAATGGATTGTTTTTTATATTGTTGTATTGAGACAAAAAATAAATTAGAGGCCCCTGTTATAGATGGAGAAATTGAGTATCTTATAGGGTTAGTGATTGTTATTGGAACACAGATTAGAAGGCACCCAATTAAGAAGTTTGATGTGTGGTTGTTTTAGAACTTTAACATGCATAAAGAGATTCTTCATTACTATGAATCAAATTTTCATTTGATCAAATATGAGAGAAACCATTGAACAAGAACTTATAGAAGTTTCATGAATCTATCCATGACGCAATACTTGACACAATAAAGAGTAGAGAAGATTTGTATGGTTCCTTGGATTGATTATAAATGAAAAAAATTGTGAATTTTCAAGTTGATTTGTATATGTACATCAGATTTATATATTTGTACAAGTAAAATTATGTTCCTTCGAGCTAGAATCATGTCTCCAAATTGATATGTCATCCTTAGTTCTAGATCTAGGTCTACCATATAATGTTGATAGGTCTAACTTTACTTAGCAATTGTGCTTCTCATCGAGTTGATTTCTTAGAAGATTCTTATCATCATCTTCTTATGTATTGGTATGCCTAACTTGTTTTTGTTTATATTTGAATTTATGATAGGTTTTCATGGCAAGTATAAATTAACTTTGTATGATTGTGGGAAGGTTTTGTATAATTTGTATACATAAAAATCCTATAAATTTCACTCACGTGATTCTACTTTAGGTTTAATTAATTTGTATGCTTTTAATTCATAACTTATTGATTACCAATATATTGTGTCAAGGTTGGGCACCTATTTATTCCACATGAAACTCTTATGGTATGCCTAGTGTGTTTTTTTAAATCAAAAGTACATTGAGAGAGAAGATAATGATGAAAATTTTGTAGATTTGTAGTCCTCTAAGAACATATTCTAGGATATAAGGAAAGGTTGGGACTACTTTAGAGATTTCCCTAAACATGGTCAAGAAACTTGTTTGGTCATTCAATATCCATGATAAAATCATAAAATAAGGATGATTTGAAATATTATGTGTGCTTAAGATTATGTGAGACTAAAAATTAATAAGATTCAATAGACAAATAAATATACACGTGTTTATTTCCTAGTCTATAGGGAGAAACACACTAATGTGGGTATGTTTAGAGAATAGGTGATAAGTATCACTAATAATTTTGATAATGATAATAATAAAATTAATGGTAAACAAATAATTTCCAAGAGAGAGAGACATAGTTTCATGTGAATGGTTCAAATTCAAACAATCCTTTTACCTAAGAATCTTGAGTGTAAGCATAATAGAAATATATATGCTATACCATATCTAGCATTGAAATTTGTGCATAATCATTATAGAGAAGGTCCTAGGGTTTCATTTAATGTTAACCTCCTTTAGAGGCTTATTGAATTTAGAAGAATGTGCCCTCTTAAATTCTTCCATAGATGTGAATAATGGTGATGGTTAAATTATGTGGCTTTAATTGTTAATTATATAAGAAAGAAACATTCAAGTACCACTAAAAATTTACAAAACCCCTTATGGCTTATATGCTACCATATGAGTAGAAATTTTGATGGCTCAACAATCTTATCTCAAATCTAAAAATTTACATCTTGCACTAGACTATGTCATCATCTATGAACCTCTAAACCATCTACAAAATTATAGTAAGTACATTGATAGGATTTTGAACACCAAATACTCATCTTATATTTATACAAGCATACTAGGAAACCATAGAAGTTGATTGCATAGTTTCCATATTTTCCTAACACAATCTAGATATAAATGAGGTCATGTATATAGAGCCTAATTCACACCCCCTCCATGTTAATTTAATTGATGAGATTCATAACTAATTCTTTCCTATTATACACATAGTTAGTCTTTCTTGACACCTACTAATATATGCATGAAAATTAATAAGAGTTAAAGAAAACATGTCATAAAATATCTAACCTCATTAGCCTATCTTTTTCATGATCACATCCATTTACACCACCATCAAGAAATTAAGCTTATTACATTCATGACTAATCCTATTACCAGTTAAAATTCTTTTCCTTTTCATGATTGCATTCATTCATATCTCCATCATGCTATGTAAGAGTTGATGAACTCGAGCACCCAGGATCACTTGCAAAACCGAGATTAACCTTCTACACGAGAGCAACAAGAGGATGAAATGCTAGAATATGGTGCAATAATAGAATGATGATATTATCACACTAAAAATGATACAACATGCATTAGCACTCCCTTGAACTGACCAAGCTGAGATGAGCTCATCTAGACTAGATAGGAGGGAGAGGTGAGTGTTGATTATATAGTAGAATGTGGGAACATAATTCCAAGAGGGGTAATAACTCCCAAATAACCAAATTAGGTGGGAGTTATTCCTACTTGGAAAATGCCAAATAGGTGGCATAACCTACTCAGAAGGAGACAAGAGAGTGGTTTTGTGAGGTGGCATAAAAGGAAAAAATAGGGTATGAGACTCAACCACCCAAGTGTGGGTGAGAGTGACACATGTAATCTATGGATTACACCACGTGTTCTCACATGAACCACGTCTCATATAAACTAAGTATGCTTAATAATGTGTAGGAAAAATAAATATTACAAAAACTTACACTAACACCCCCCCTTAAGCATAGCTTAGGTGGGTGAAAAGACACAAGGATGGGTCCCGACTACTAGGCCATATTAAGTACACATGTACATAATAATCTCTCACAACCAAAGAAAAGGAGAAAACCCAGTGGGAAAAAAATCCTCCCCAAAAGAGAGAAAATAAAACAAGTTTCCCAACACAAGAAATAATCCCATGTAAGGAAGAAGTCCCCTCCAAAATAGAAAGGATAAGAAATACTATGTAGCCTTCCCTCAAGTAGTCAACTGTACGAATGGTTGATGCTTGAAAATGGATGTAGAAGATGGTCCACAATTTTTGAACAATGTTCCTCCCCTTAGGAAGAAACAAAACCAAAGGTGCATGAAAATGTCTTCCCATTCCTGAAAGGAATATAAGGGAAGAAATCTCAAAATGTAAGAAGCCTCTAAAAATTGCTCATCTATCTCCATGTTGATGTCAAAAGATGTCACCATCAAATCAAGTGTTCTAGGCCACACTAATGAATATGACAATCAGAACCTAGTAGAGATGTATTTAGAACAAGATCCAAAGACTCTAATATCTCATTTGAAGACAAAGATGCATCCTTTGAATGTTGCTCAAAAGTATCCACAATCATGTCAAATTGTGATGAATGATCATGTGGAGAATGAACAAGAGGATCCAAAGGTTCATCCACAACAACTGAAGAAGAATAAACTTCATCAAAGAGAAGATGGATGTCATGAATAATGTCTCCCAAGTTTGAAATATGAGACTCCATAAAAACTGACAATTTTTATCAAGTATTCATCCAGAGTAGCTTTATCTGGAAGATGATGTGTATCCTGCTACACTGAATCACAAGAAGCCATGAATGTAGCAACACAAGTATCCTCAGAAGCAACAGTAGATGGAAGAGAAGGAATGCAAGGCTCAAGAATTGGATCACATGTGAGAATACCCAAGTTCAAGTAGCCAAAGTTCTCAAAATAAAAGCTCAGATTGAGAGTGTGATCAACAACCAAAGGATCAGAACCATCATCAAGTAAAAAGTTTGAAAAGGTGTATAATCGAGATGTATGATCAAATATCCCAGTAGCAATTATCTATCTGCTCTCCAAGTCTCTGATGATAACTGAATCAGGTGTGAATTCCACAGTCTTCCTTGTTCCACCATGAGTGATTTGATAGATGGAAAGAAAATTGTTTGAAACATGAGGTACACACAAAACATCATTGAAAGTGCCATGCCTGATATCAACATATCCTTTCCCAATTACATTCATGTATGTATTATTTCCCATCAAAATAGATGTCATAACACAAGGCTCAAAAGAAGAGAACATAGACTGTGTAGAAGCCATATGATGAGAAGCTCCATAATCTAAGAGTCATCTCCCTAATCCAATACCTGTAGAGGCACAAAGAGGTTTACCCTTGATTTACCTACCCTTGTAGCATGGCCTTTTTCCTTATCAAATTCTAAATGCTGAATTTTTGGAATTAGAAGAAGAAGTTGAATCAACCATTCGATAAGGTAAAATGATTTTGTTCTTCTCAAGAAGATGTTTTAGTTCATCAATATATTTCTTATAACAAGAATGTTCTGCATGTCCACTCCTCTTGCAATATGCACAAGTGAGCTTCTCCTTCTTAGATGAATCCTCTTTTGAAGAGAATTTAGAGTCTACTTTAGAAGTAGATGAAGATTGATCTTAATCTTTCTTTCTATCTCCTTGGTTCCTTTGTTTCTTATGATTTAATAATGCCCATTTGAATCAATTTATCTTGCTCCTTTGTGAGATCAGCTACGAACTCACCTAGAGAAGGCATAGTAAATCCTTTTCCTAAGGCTCTTTTCATTGCATGAAATGTAGAAACAAACATTGCATAATCAGGACCAAGTTTTGAAAGAATACTCAAAATCAGCTATGATTCATCCTTTTTAACTCCACATTGCTCTAATTGCAATCTTATGGCATTCAATTTAGTAAAGAAATCCTAAATGGTGTCAAAAATGCATGGGCTCAATCCTATGAGCTCATTCTCTAATGAATGTGCTCTCAAATAATCATGTTTACCAAAGAGATTATTCAAAGTATTTCACACTTCATCTAGTGATTTTGCAGATATAATATGAAAGTGTAGATCAGGAGATACAACCATGCATAAGGTGCCAAAAGCTTCATCACACTTGTTGAACCATTTAGGCTTTTCTTCATCCTTTGTAGGTTCTTTTTCAATACCCATTGTTATTCTATACAATTTTAGCTTTCTTAAGTGAAGTTCCATTTCATTTTTGCACTCAAAGTAATTGTATGGTGTAAGTAGAGGAACTGTTTTATCCATTTTAGATTGTTGTTGCAATGTGAGAAAAATGCAAGAAGAAACACATAGAGACACCCCCCCTTTTCACTCAATAAAGAATCCCCCCAACAAAAAATGATTTGGAACTTTATAAATTAGTACATTTACAATGCTAGAGTTGTTTTCCAGAGTTTTACAAGTTTCCAAAATGGACCCAAATATTGAAAGTACAATACAATCTCAAAATAAGAACCTTAAAATAGCACCATCATGTAGTTCTCAAAAAAATATCAACTTTCAAAAAAAGAATCACTTTGATCCAAGGTTATACACGAAAGTTACAACTGTTTGAAGTTCAAAAAATGGTGATTGTCCTTCAGATCTAATGAGAATTCTAAATTTCTGGAAAAATAGAAACATTGAGAAAAAATTGATTCTGCCACTACGAAGCCTACAAAATTCAACCCCAAACCAAAAAGAATTGCTCGCAAAACGGAGCCCGAATGACTGAGTTAGAGGCCTCTGAAGTTTGATTGTGAAATAAAAAATGCAAATGAAGTAGGGTCTGAGTCGAGGAAGAGGATGTTGATGTCAGCACTACATCACCGTCAAAGTTGGAAAAATTTCCACCAAATTAAGAACTCCTCCAAAAATAACAACTACTAGATAAATTTGGAAGTACTGCCAGATTTGGTAGAGATGCCAAAAATATAGCTAAATGTAGTCGACCTACTCAATTTTAGACCTTTGCCAAAATTGGTGAACCACCAGAAGAGACACTAAAAATGGCAGAGGCACAAAGTTCAAAGTTTGGCCAGATATGTACAGCGTAGAGGCCAAGACAGTGGCACAATAGTATGGACGCGAAAAGAAGTTTTGAATTTTTTAAAGCTTTTTTTTGAAATTTTCAATAAATAAATAAATAAAACTTTTCCAAATAAGTGGGCGGCCTTTTCTTCAAAAACCATCTGCACCCTTTAAGAGTGCGGGACCCAATGGTGGGGCCCACGTACCTTTAGGTATGGCTTTGCAGGACCTGCACAGTACTTCTACATAGGTGCCTTTTTTCACTTTTGATTTTTTTTTTATTTTTTTATTTTTGAACATTTTTTTTTTTTTTTGAACATTTTTGAAAATTAAAAAATTATAATGAATTTTTACAAATATTTTAATAAAAGTGAAAAAGACCGCAATATATTCTTTTCAAATAAATATAATTTAATTTGCAACAAATAAAAAAATTGGAATTTTTATTTTAAAAAAATATCACCTTGAATTGTATGCAAGGGGGTTTTGGGCAATTTTTTTTGCCCCAAATTCAATTTTTTCCAAATTGGGCAAATTATATACTCAAACGGGGGTTTTGGGGCCTTTTGGACTCAATGGCGTGGTCCATTTTGGCTCAAAATGCTCCTAGCAAAAGATCAATACTGAATTATCCTAAATTTGAGAAGGGGCTTATAGATTTGAATGCTCTGATACCATTTAAGAGTTGTTGATGAACTCGAGCACCAAGGATTGCTTGCAAAACTAAGATTAACCTTCTACATGAGAGCGACAAGAGGATGAAATGTTGGAATATGGTGCAATAACATAATGATGATATTATCACACTCAAAATGATACAATATGCATCAACACTCCCTTGAAATGACCGATCTGATATGAGCTCATCTAGACTAGATAGGAGGGAGAGGTGAGTGTTGATTATATAGTAGAATGTGGGCACATAATTCCAAGAGGGATAATAACTCCCAAATAACCAAATTAGGTGGGAGTTATGCCTACTTAGAAAATGCCAAATAGGTGGCATGACCTACTCAGAAGGAGACAAGAGAGTGGTTTTGTGAGGTGGCATAAAAGGCCAAAAGAGGGTGTGAGACTCAACCACCTAAGTGTGGGTGAGAGTGATACATATAATCTATGGAGTACGCCACGTGTCCTCACATGAACCACATCTCATATGACTTAAGTATGCTTAATAATGTGTAGGAAAAAATAATATTAAAAAAACCTATAACACTAACATGCTAAAATTTAATTTTGTAAATATGGGACTCATTATCTTATAGTCCAGAGAATGCATGAAAGGTTAATAACATGTTTTGTAAATTACTATCCTCACTTGCGTCTCTTTTTCTATAATTACATTAAATTGCCCCTCCTTCATGTTAAATTTCATTTATGAGATTCATAACCAATTCCTTCCTATTCTACGTATAGTCAGTCTTTCTTGACACCTATCGATAGATTCATGAAAATTCATAAGAGTTAAATAACACATCTCATAAAATCTCTTCCCTCATTGGGCTCTCTTTTTCATGATCACATTCGTTCACACCTCCATCATGCAAAAATTGAAGTTATTACTTTTAGGACTAATCATATAACCAGTTAAAATTCATGTCCTTTTCATGATCACATTTATTCCTATCTCCATTATGCTAAAATTTAATTTTTTACATGCAAGACTCATTATCAATTGGTATACATATGCTTCCTCTGAAGGAAATATATCAATTGGTGCACTTCCTTGTAGGTCCCAATCAATTAGGTCAGGGTGATGGAGAGAAAGGCTAATGGAGAAAATAGATGTGGATTTGAAGAGGGTAGGAAGATCCAAATCATTGTAGGAAAGTATGATGGCCTACTCTTTAGGTATGTCCTCAAGAAAATCGGTTTTTGAGATAATTTTGTTCAAAGTACTAGTGGATTTCGCAAATCCTTCTTGTTTCTTTTCATAGCCGAGACCCAAGTGTTTAGGATGTGTGGGTGTTTCAATAGGCTTTCTCATTTCATGTTCATCAACACTGAGCCCTCCCCTTGATAATTATATTTTTCTGCTAACTTGGAAGCGTGATGGTAAACTTTTTGGAAGTATTCTAGAAGAGGAGGCGAAGGCTTGATTTCTTCTCAGTAAACCCATTGGATGATGTCCTCATCCATCTGATCTTGTAAATTTTTTGGAGATTGGAATGTAGTGGAACCCACATTCTTAGAGCTAATTGTTTTAGTCATAGGCTCTTCCTTTTGTAAAGACTCAGATGGTCTACCATAAGTACAGGGAGAGGGAGGCATTGTTCCCACATTAAGCGTAGTACACATCTTGTATTCTCCACAACCCTTGTCAATGATATGGACTTTGGTGATGGTGGAGTCGGATGTGGAAGATGAGGTAGAGGGTGCATTGGATGATGGAGTGGTGGATGGAATGGAGGAGGATGCCTGAGGAGTTCCCACTTCTATTCCCAGACAATGGAGTGAATGCAAGAAAGATGTTTCAAGAGCACAACAATACTTGAAAGGTTGGGGATCCACATGGATAGTAATTTCAACCCCATTATGTGGGAATTTCAGACACTGATGATAAGTAGATGGGATGTCTTACATGGAATGAAGCCATGGGCGGCTGAGGAGAAGGTTGTATGGTAAGTCCAGATCAAGGACATGGCAAGTGGTATATTGCACAACAGGGCTGACCTGAATGGGGAGGCAAATGATTCCCTTTGAATCTCTTTTTGCATTATCATATGCTTTGATTGTAATCACCTGATTATCTAAGTCAACATGAGTGTACCCCGCTTGTTTTATGAACATTAGTGTGCATGGATTTAGGGTAGAACCATTATCTACCAAGACCCTCTTAACCTTATGCTTGGTGACAAGGACTTCAATGTGGATGGAACTATTGTGAGTCGGGTCAATGGGTGGTATATCATTTTGACTAAAGCCCAGCTAGTAGGTAGATAATAAATCTCCCATAAGAGCTTGAAATTGAGAGGGGTCAATATCATTTAGTACATGTGTTGTAAATCCTTTGTGAGAATCTCTTGATGGATTGGTAAAGACCTTAGCAAATATAGAATATATATTTGTGTAGGTGTCTTGCCAAGGTGGTCAAGGATATTATACTGCGAGCTCATAGGTGTTGGTTGGGATGAATTAGGACTTGGAATTGATATGTGGGTCCTACGGGTGGTGACAATGTATTGGGGATCTTTACCTTTTACACAAATAATGGATACACATGGCTCTACTTGGGTAATGCACGTAACAATATTATCATAATTATATGGCATCTTGTTATAACTAATATTGTTTGTGCTATTGTTTTGATTGTTATTATTAGACCTAGTGTTAGTGTTTGACGTGCTAGGAACTGGGTTATGCTTGGGAAAGGCATTTTGGAATATTTACAACTGAGCATTGGATGAGGTGGATTGGTTTTCCTCCACCACAATGTCTCTTGAATCAATAAGATCTTGGATGTATCCTTTAAGACCTTGACATTTGTTTGTGGAATGACCCTTAATCTTGTGGTAATCACAATACCCATTCTCTCTATACTAGTTAGGCTTTGGCTTTGACTCATCAAAAGGTTTGGTAATAGGATAAGTAACCACATTAGCTTGAACTAACTTCTTGAAGAATGCATCTAAGGATTCTCTTGAAGGATTGAATGTGTGTTTAGTGTTCCCTTGATTTGATTGATTGGATTGAGGGGGAGGACGTGGTGTACCTTGAGGCACATATATAACATCGGTGATTGGTGGCAATTGAGGAGAATTTTGTGGTCTCTAATAAGTACTAGCCACTTGGATATGCTTAGTGTCTATGACACGATCATTAATAGCATTCTTATTTTTGTTCCAATAGCATGACTTATCCCTAGATTGTTTGTCCTTTTCATCTTTGAAAATTTTGATGAGCCCTTTAGCAATGAGAGCTTTTTCAATAGCGATCCCTTTCTCAATAACCTTTGCAGAGGTGGTGACACAATGGAGATGTAAGTTATGGGCTAACTCAAGATGGGAGTTTGTGACAAAGATGCATACTAACTCCTTCTCGGGAAGACTACACTTGAGTGGCTTTCTAGAGCTTGCCACCTTTGCAAGTAGCTAGCAAATGTTTCTCCATCACATTGTTTATCCTTCAGGAGATCTAGGGTGTCTATATATTTCTCAATATTGAAAGAGAAGTGTGTGACAGACTTCTCTCACAAATCAGCAAAGGTGGAGATTGACCCTCGTGGTAGGCATATGAACCACTCTAAAGCTTGTCCTATTAAAATTCCAGGGAACAACCGAAGGAGGTAGTTATAATTGTGTAGGACCTCTTGAAAATTCATATAGAACTCCTGCAAGTGGTCTCGAGGATCTCCTCTTCCCTTGTACTTGTCGAATTTTGGAATTTAAAAATGCTTGCGGAAGGGAATTGTGGAAATTGAAGGATCAAATGGATATGGACAAATATCCTCAAATTTGACAAATTTCTTTGATGTTCCCACTTGCAAGTATTTTAGGGTGGCTTTCATGTCTTCCCATTCTTTATTGATTGGTGTTGATGGGGAGGACCAGTTGGATTAGATTGATCATAGGAAGCATATTGTTGATATGAAGGAAATGGAGGTGGAAAGGATTGATCATATGATGACGGAGGATATGAAGGGACTTGCTAATATTGGCCAATGTAACTGGTTTGCGGATTGGTGTAAGCTTGTTGTTGTGAGGGCGACACTTGATAGTATGACGACGAGACACCCTCATGCTAGGATGGTGGTTGTTGATAATAAGATGTATTAGATTGATAATCATTTGTAGGTTGTTGTTGGGAGATGTATGGAGGTGGTTATGGATTAGGTTGTTGATGGTAAGTGTTTTGTGGGGGCTATTGAGGGTTAATGTAAGGTAGCTATTGTTGGGATGGTTGCGTATTGTAGTAGGAATAGTTAGGATTGGGGTTGGATGTGGTAGGTTGTGATCTAAGTGTGCCTGGTGGAAGAAGCGGCCGATAATAAGTGTTTTCTGAAGGTGGTTGATGATAACAGGGCGAGAAACAATGTTGTGGGGGTTGCGATTGATATTGGTACTGTGTTGTAGGGTTGTCTTGGGATTTTACAAGGGGTTGCTATGGTTGTGGAGTGATTTGCGGCTGATGTGGAGGTTGTGATGGTGGTTGTTGTTGTTGTAGGGTGACCTGTGGTTAGTGTTGAGGTTGTGGATTACCCTGAGGTTAATGTGAAGGTTGCAAATTACCTTGAGGTTGATGTTGAGATGGTGATTGGGGTACATGATAAGATGATGGTTGTGGCCCAAATGACTAGAATTAAATGACGGTGGTGGTAGGTTTAATGGATGTGTGTGGACAAGGGGTATATGAGGAGGTGCAACAACAAAAGGATTAAACGTGTTTCCCCTGGTGTTCCCTGATGACTGACTTGGTTGACTTGGCTGACGAGGTGGTGTGGATGGTGTGGGGGTAGGACCTTGCAGGTTACTACCTTGTGAATTAATAAGACTAGGACCTTGAGGATTACTAGGACCTTGCAAATTACTAGGACCTTGTGGATTGGTAGGGCCTTGCAGATTGTTAGGATCAAGTGTTGCACTCATGACTGAAATTAGGACATGATAAAATACATTGTTTCCAAATCTAGGTTGATACCACATGTCCTGTGGGGTAACCTAAGGAACCTAAGGTACTAATGATCTTGGATTAACTTGAGAGCTTTGCAGATCTTGTGATGGAGGGGGCGTGATGTTGACATATTGTGACATATTGAACCTAGTTGGTGGCTTAGTACCCCTCATTAGCAATGTGGTAAGGATCTTATCCCCACTCTCAACAAGGAGATGATCAATCATTTTAACATTAGTAGGATCGCTAAGATATTCATCGATAGTTAGCTCAGGTTGGTTATTTATGCCTTCCTAAAGGGAAGGGCGAGGGTGAAATTTTGTGTTGGATTATGAAGATCCACCAAATTAGTGGGTGGATTCAAAGGATGTCGTGGTTGACCAGCTTGGGACTATTGTAGTTCCATGAGTTTCTTTGCCTATGATTGTGTAATGGGAATGAAAATGTAGATTACTAGGAGATGACGATGACATGCAACTCTGAGATGTACCTAAGTGATGATGGAATATATGATGAATTAAAGGATTTTTAGGATGATGGATCGATTGATTGGATGATCGATAGGATGAATATGGATTTTTGATTGGATAGAATTAGATTGGATCGATTGATTGTATTGGATTGATTAGATTGGATTGGATTGGATTGGATTGATTGGATTAAATTAGATGATAAGATTAACCCTGAACTAGTTCAATTGTATGATGCAGGATGATGAGATAGGATTGGATGATAAAAAAGGATGATTACGACACAAATCCACCTCGAGATGGAAGTAGATTGATGAGGCCACAAATGATTACGAACTCAGGATGGATGACGATCCTAAGTGGGTATGGATGATAAAGATTAGGGTCAATTAACTAACCCAATTAGATGAAAATCCCTTGAATTAACATTTAGGGGATTCATATTGATGGATTGATGATTGATATGCTATCTAGGGATGTCCTAAGATGAACCTATGTGATTAAACCGATGATTGGATGACTTTTAGAAAATGCAGATGCACAAAAATGGAAATTATGAGAAATTGGATGATGATAAAAAAAATTTGATCACAGGAACAAACTCAAAATGAGGCAGGATTTTAGTGGCCAAGAGGGTTCACACTCTAGTTTTTGTAAGGAAAATGGATTCACCTATGCGAGTAGTGAATTTTCCTCTTTGGATCACGGGTTCGCCTATCTAAGGTGTCTTGGGTTCACCCCTGCATTTAGCAGGATCGCCTCTCTAGGGTTCGTATGTTTTCCTATGTCTTCAAATGTATGGATGGGTTTACGAGATCATCCAAACAAACTACGGGTTCACCTAAATAGGAATTGGTATGGATGGGCGAACGTGGGATCACCTTTTTGATGATCAAGTTTTCCTATCTAGGATGCAAGATCACTTATCCCTTCAAAATCATGGACGGGGTATAGACACAATGTGGAAATGCCTGTCTAGGACATGGGTTTGCCTATATCTTGAATAATATGGACGGGGATGGAACAAACTCAGCAGTGGATTTTCCTATCTATGACATGGGTTCGCCTATTTCTTGAGATGTACAGATGAGGATTGGAATGAATCTGACACAGACGCCTCTTCAGAAGACGGGTTCACCTATCCCATGGATGGGCGTATGCGGATTTTCCTATGGTTGATCCCACAATACTAGTTTACAGTTTTTGGTCAAACTGGACACTGAATATAATTTTTTCTAACTAAATCTTCACATTCAGGCACCTATAGCGGCTAAACCACGAGGAATTTGAAGATGCTGCAAACTAGTGATTTGTGACATTTTGTCTGTAGATTCTAAATATATATTTTTTATTTTTTTTGGAAATAGATTGCACTTCTTTTTCCATCTTCTTCAAAAACTAGTTTTTTTCAGTAAACACCATTTTTAAGGAGTGACGCTCACGGTATACAACATAATTTTTTTTCCATGAAGGATAAAATTCTATTTTTTTCGAGTTTATATTTATAACTATGATATCTAGTGCTTCCCATTGGTTTCATAGTGTTTTATTGAATATTTTTTCCTTAATCAAGTTTCGAAGTCAAACCAATTACAATTCAGACATAGGCAAACTGTATACAACATAAAAAAAAATTTATGTATCGAAATTCAATTTTTTTTGTTGGATCAAGGACTTCAATATCTAGTACACTAATATTTTTCAATTTTTTTTTGATAATCTACTATTTTTCCACATGTGCAGAATAGAGAGCTTGATTTCCAGTGAAAAACCTATGTTTAATCAAACTAAAAAAATAAATACATAATAAAACCAAAAAATATTAAAATTATATTCGTTGGATAGCTCGTTTTGAGGAATACCATCATCCAGTTGGGTTTGTGAAGTCTCCTCCATTTTTCATCCTCAACTCGAGCTTCAAATGGAAAAATTTTGAAGTTTTTTGGTGCTAGAGAGGGTGAAGGGGGGAAAAGGCAGGTTCGAGTGAACCCCCTTTCCACAACCCTTTCCTTTTCTTTTTTTCCTAGGAAATGTCAGACCCAACATTTAATGGGTTCTCTCAAAGGGGAGTTCTAGCGAACCCCCTTTGGGTTCACTCAAACTAGATGTTCGTTTGAATCCCCAAAAACCAATTTTTTTTGCATGGGGGCATTTTTTGCAACTTTTCCTTCCTCACTAGAATTGTAAACTAGTTATGTGGGTTTACCCCTATCTAATTGATTGGACCAATGGATTCGCCTCTAGAAGAAGCAGGTTCGCCTATCAGACTGACTAGACTAAACTGGATAGAGAGGCAAATTTTCCTCTTGTAGGGCAGGATCGTCCATCCATAGTGCAAATTCGCCCCTATGAGAAGTGGATTTTCCCTTGGGGAAGGGATGAACTATAGCAAAGGACCAAAAACAACAAACAAATAAATAGTGGGAAAAGACTAACTTAGACTGAAAAACACGCACTGGAATAGCACAAGAAGACACGCCAAACAACACAAGCCTAGAATTAGTATCAAGGATTTATAAACTCGATGTAGGCCCACCACCCCAAGGGGTTAATACTTTGTTATACTAGAGTGTCACCTTTTCTCACAAAGGAGGATAGGTAGAGATCCAATGGCACAAAGTCGTCAATGGATGCCACGGGATCACCTTCTCTCTCTCCTTGGGAACTATTGGATTTCACTACGAGGATTTCTATCTCAACTTAAGGGAGTATGTAGAGAGTAGCTTTGGGGTGTCATCTGCAATCCTTGTACTACACCAAGTCATAGCTAAACACGAGTCTTATACTAGGACATATAGGTGATCTAGGGAGTGCTCGATACACCAGGAGGGTGCATGAGGCACAACCGTGAACACCAACCCATCACAAGCGTGGATCAAGATCCCTAGCGAGGTACTAGAAACTCGAACCAACCCTTCATACCTAACTAGGAATCACCTTAGAATCAATGCTCCACCAAACACGATGCGACTAAATTGGGCTAGAACTTTAGCTCTCCCCCCTTTATCTACCCGGTTGATATGCATTGTTGAGATCATCCCCCGGGTGATAAAATCCTAGGTAGGTCTCCTAAAGGGCAGGATATGTTAGGTGTTTATGATCCATAGGATTGCACATAACGCAAGGGGAGAGCATATATGCAAGCTAGCACTCCTAGGTTGACTCACAACTAGACTTGAGTTAGCTATGATTTTTGATCCCCAGACTCACCGCACAGTGCAAGGGGAGAGCATACGTCAATATTTAACTCTAGACATGACAAAAAATGTTCTTTGACCCTTTAAGAAATTGAAGTGTGCCTAAATTAGTATGAAAAATGACACACACAAGCTAACTAGGGGTCTTCGAATGATCGTCCTACAACAAATGCGTTAGTAATTTTGATCACCAATCTTGGACAAATGACAAGATGCACAAATGTTAGCAGAATCTCACAAACACCGACAAATGAGTTAGTGGATTAGTACCTAAACCCAGAGTCAAGCGAAAGTATAAATTGGAAAATTTAACATTTTTGATTACCATAGGATTGCCCCTGTGTAGGATAGAGTTTCCTATATATTGGTTGTAGGATCGCCCTTTGAGTGGAGGGGTGTATGCGCAATCTCCTCTGTAAGCAAAGCAGTATCACCTATTCTGTTAGCAAGTTCACATGTTTGTATGGTTGAAGGCGTGTTCGCCTCTACAAGTAGGTCTCGGATGGTTGGGGTGTAGGATCGCTTGTTCTGGGAAGTGGCATTTTTGCAATCGCCTATTTCAAAGCAAGTTTTCCCATCAGGCATGCCAGAAATGTGTGTAGGTGAATTTCTAGTCTAAAAATGCAAAACAAGAAGGAATGCAAACAAGAAAACCATAAATAACACCTCAATAATTATCCTAGTTGAACTTGAACAAACAAAAGATAATACATCAAGTGTTTTTACCTTGCCCAAGTTGATGAAGTGGTTGGCCCTTTGATTTGTTGATTTGTGTGCTCCTTATTTGATTGAATGACATGTAACTAAGATAAAAATGATGGTGATGTAATGGAGAATGCAATGGAGTTCATGGATGTGGGATTTGACGGAACATGGGAGCTTGAAGTGGTTGCAACAATGGGTCACAAGAAGGCTAAGTGAGTGCATGAAAATTTGCTAAGTGTGGGATGATAGAATGAAGCAATTTTTTTTCTTTTAGGGAAAAGCCTCCAAAAGAATGGATGGACAAGGTTGATCCTAGGGTATGAGATCAAGGGTTGAGACATCTCAACCCATCTCATAATGACATGTGGATGAGGAGGTGGAGAGGAGATGATGAAGTGGCAATGAGGTGGTAGCCACATGGAGGTACTTGCAAGTACCTTGGGAATGGGAAAGATCTCCTCATAAAAGAGTTTCTTTTCCATTTGTACAATGAGAGGACAAGAGAGGAATTAAAAATTACTCACAAATCCTCATGGGGATTGAAAAAGGAATAAAATATTCCTTATGGGGGGATGTGAGGAATTAAAAATTCCTCCAAATGCTTAGGAAGAATAAACTGGAATTTAAAATTCCAAACAGGATGGGGATGACTTCTCCAAAAGGAGAAAGTCATTAATAGGGTTGACCAAGGGTAGATGCCATAAATGGCATGGGGATTAGGTTAGGTCTAATCATTGATTTAGGTTGTGCAAATGAGGGATTAGGTGGACTAATCTTAATTAGTGAGCCACTTCCATTTTATGGAGGATGTGACCCTAATCACGATTAGGAATGTGCACATCCTAACTAGGGATTAAGTGGGCTAATTAGGATTAAGGGAAATGTAGGAGGATGTTACAAGGAGAGAGAAGATGGGTGAATTAAAAATTTATTTAATTCATTTAGGAAAGGTGACTAAATTAAATAAATTAGACTATTTATTTAATTTAGAGAGGAAGAGGGATAAGGTATTTAATTAATTAATCAAACACCTTAGGGGACCTTAGGAATAGGATGAAATATTAACCAAATAATCAAATATTTAATTAATATGATTTAGGGACACGAGATGGAAGAATATAAGGGTGAATTTGACCATATGGGGGTGGTCAAATTCAAGAGTCTACAAATAGAATTAATATTGTGTGTGAGGCCCTTGTAGAATAAATTCCAAAGGAGGGTTGTAGGGAGAGGGAAATTGAGGAAAGTAGGGGTTTGGGGAGACCCAAGTCAGTTCTTTGATTAATTTGTGGAGTTTGGCCATTCCAAATAAAGAAAAAAGAAAGGTAGACTTGGGAGAGAATTTTTCAAATTATCCTTTGTATCTCTTTGATTCCAAAGTTGCAAGTAAAAAAGGAAGAACAATTCCATGAAGGAAATCAGTTTCAAAGAATCACTGGATGATGTTGTTTGTGCTCTCTAGAGCAATCTAGTTTCAAAGTGCCCTAATTTGGTTGATCTATCTTGCTTTTTGAGTTGTATGTCCTAAATTCGATGCCTTTAACTCATTATGATGATGACAATCTACTATTATTTTGGAACCTTAACATTGTTTATTTTTTGTTGTTTAATCTCCATCATATTATCATTCTTATCATGTAAAAATAATTCAAACCCTTTCAAAAATCCTACTTTTCCTTTTATAAAAATAAAATTTAATATAAACTATCATAATCTTAATAAGACTAAATTGTATTCTCTTAACATTAAAAATAAAAACACAATAATTTAAAATAAAATTCACAAAAATGTGATGTAAAAGGAATTTGATACACTACAACGGACCATGAATTTGGTTCCCATATACATAGAAAGCTAAGTTGAATATTGTGTGTGGGCCATGAATATGGTTCCATTGTATAAATGACGAAGAGCTGAGCAACATATTTCTTAATGATTAAACCATAGAAGGAAGAAAATTCAAGCACCTAAGAAAAAAGAGGGGTTCCCTCCATGTTCCTAGAAACTCTCTTAAACAAAATTTAGTGTAAATATCCTAAGCGAAAGACAAGGACTAGTTTGTTAGGTCAAAGGGGTTGGAATTTACATCTTCCTAGAAAAATGTGGGGAGTTCACTTGAAAATTCTCACTTGTCTTTATCCCTACAAAATCACTGCAAAGATACCATGCCTAGTGAAATATATCATTAATAAATGTTGCATCAATCACATCAAGTCCATTGGCAGTGGCTATCTAGCGCCAGGAATGCACTAGGGCATGGATGCATGCCACATACATAACATAACTTGCACGGGTACAGCTGTAGCGTAGGATTTCATTATAGTCAAACCTACGATGGCTAGCCGTCCCTTATGGACCAACAACATTCACTTCATTGATAAAAAAAACCACATTTTTAAATAAAAAAAAAGTGGATGGGCAGGCCAACAAGGATCCCTCCTCCTCCCCCTCTTTAAACAAAACTTAAACCTATTTCACTTATCAAAACAACCAAAAAGAAAAAAAAAATCTCATTTTGACATTTGCAAACTTGAGGTGAAGAGCAGCAGGAGAAAAAGGAGAGAACAATAGTTGAATGAGGAGACTAGGGCATCAAATCTACTCCATTAGAGATAAGTTCTTCATTTTACATTTGTTTTCCATTTTTCAAGTTTTTTTTTTAAATTTTCCACATAGGAAGGGCATTGTGAGATTATTTTTTCTTCTATTTTGAACTTGCAACTCTCTTTTCAATCCTTAACTGGAAAACTCATGAGCAACAATGAAAGTACTATTAATGATAGTGAGCAGTTTGAGGTTCACATGTTGAAAGAAGTAGACCTAGAAATATAACTTAGAGAAGTATGATAGCCACTGGAGGTTGTTCAGGGAGTGGGAGTGTAGCAGGGTCAACAACTTCAAACCCATTTGAATGTCCTTCCGAAGTCCTTAAAACCTATGCAAAAGGCCTATTTAACTTGGAGACATATATTTTATATGTTTTTGTAATTTTATAGTTGAAACTTGGAGCCTTTGGGAATTTTGTTATAATTTTTATATAATATGTATGCACATTCACAATGAAAGCATTTGAATTTCTTTAATTTGTTTGTCAATTCTCATGTGAAATCTCAATTCAAGTCTAATGTGATGAATTAATCTTCTACAGGGAAAAGCTATACAATACTATTGATTAGACAAGGTGAAATGCATTTAAACTAGGATAAATATTTGTTTTACATCCTCCAGTTTGGAAATTTACTAACTTTATGAATTTTTTATGTTTCTAAATTGTATGATATTTAATGTTTTAATAAATATTCAAATATATAATATTCAAATAATTATTAAAAGAGTATAATTAAATTATATATAGTTTTATAAATATAATCTAATACAATAATATATTATATATAGTTTTATAAATATAAATCTAATATAATAATATAATATATAATTTCAACAATATTATTATATTATTTAAACTAAATATTTTTATAAAATTTCATAATATTCTAATATACTTACTAACATTATTATAATATATTTGAATTGTGATATAAAAATTGTAATTATATTACATAATATAATATAAAGAAAAAATTTATAACTGATTTTTATATTAAAATTATGGAAAAGCATATTTTTAAAGTTAAATAATATTATATATGATAATAATGTATATTATTTAACTAATTATTCATTAATTATTATATAATTATACTATATTTAAATTATATATAAATTTATATGAAATATTTAGTTTATTATTATTATTGTTGTTTTTATATTATTGTCATATTGTCATATTATATTATGAAAATATAATAATAGTAATTAATAAAATAATTATTTAAATATAATATACATTATTATTATCATATATAATATTATTTAACTTTAATAATATTTTTAAGACTTTATTTAAGAAAAAAAATTGACGAGTTCACTCACATTATAATATAATAATAATCATTATAAATATATTTTTAATTATATTATATTGAACATATAATTGTATTAAAATAATAATAATAATGTATAATAATAATATAATACAATAATAATAATTATATAATAAAAATAAGAATATAATAATAATAATATAATATGATAATATAGCCACCAAATTTTCAATAAATCAATTGAAAAAGAATCATAATTTAAAAAGGAAACTTCTAAAAAGTAACTTAATTTTCACCCTAAGATAAAATAAAATCCAACAAATAATTAATATCTCTATCCAAATAGGACTAATAATCTAAAACCATTTAACATGAGATTCAAGCTTTAATAATATAATATAATATTAATAATATTAATATTAATATAATAATATTAATATTAATATAATATTAATAATATTAATATTAATATAATATTAATAATATTAATATTAATATAATATTAATATTAATATAATATTAATATTAATATAATATTAATAATATTAATATTAATATAATGTTAATATAATATAATATTATTTTTTGACCTGTGTGGCAATGGCCCCCTCTCCTATAATATAATATAGTATAATATTGCCTCAACATGTACAAAAATAAAAAGTAAAAAAAAATATAATATTAATACAATATAATACAATAATATATATAATTTTAATATAATATAATATTAATATAATAATTTATATTATATTTAAATAATTATTTTATTAATTATTATTATTATATTGTCATAATATGATATGACAATATTATAAAAATAATAATAAACAACTAAATAGTTCATATAAATTTAAATATAATATAATTATATAATAATTAACAAAATAATTAGTTAAATAATATACATTATTATCATATATCATATTATTTAACTTTAAAAATATTTTTTTGGATAATTTTAATATAAAAATCAGTTATAAAATTTTCTTTATATATTATTATGTAATCTATTACAATTTTTATTCAAATATATTATTATAATGTTAGTAAGTATATTATAATATTATGAAATTTTATAAAAAATATTTAATTTAAATAATATAATAATGTTGTTAAAGTATATTATATTATTATATTAGATTATATTTATAAAACTATATATAATTTAATTATACTCTTTCAATAATTATTTGAATATTATATATTTTAATATTTGTTAAAATATTAAATATCATATAGTTTAGAAACTTAAAAATTCAAATTATAAAAACTAAATTTCAAAAGTGAGGGATGTAAAACCAATATTTATCCTAGTTTAAATGCATTTCACCCTGTCTAATCAAAGGTACTGTAGGTGACTATAATGAAATCCTATGTTGCAGTCATACCCATGCAAGTTATGTTATGTATGCGGCATGCATCCATGCCCCAGTGCATTCCTAGTGTTGGATAGTCGCTGCCACTATATGGGCTGCAATTTTAGTACCATTTTGTACCTATATAATGTAGGTCATGACACTTAGGTACCCTAAAAAGTAATACCTATGAACCCACCAAGAATTTTCTTGGAAGTAATGAGTAGGTGACTAGATATAGCAGGTGATTAGTATTATATTTGGTAAGGGCATGGAGGAGGTATCCATTGACATGTGATAGCGATTTGTGTGAAGTTGTTTTCCATTTGAGAGGAGTACATAACTTTGTAAATATTTTATTGATCAAGTGGTAGATATTTTTGGATGGCTTGCAAGTTATCTAAACTAAACAAATGTTATGGTTGGTATTTTTGTTGTGTTTTAGATTGTATTTGTAGGTAGAAAGAATGACAAATATAAATATATTTGAATTAATAATTAAAATAATAGTTATAGAAGTATAGTTGGAAATACATGTTAGGTGATGTTGATAAAAATATGAGTTCATTTCGAAAGATTCAATTTTTAAAGAAATATAAATTGTTGTCAAATATATTTATATATTGTGAATATTAATAGTTTTTATTTATTTATTTTTATTTTGTATAGAATAGAGTTAATATAATTTAGACATCTAATATATTGTTATGATTACAATTGTTAAGATTAAGGTCTCAATCTTACAAATTTTATGTCATTTATTGTTATGATGTAGAGCAGGGGTAGAAGTTACATGATTGATACCATATTTCACAACAATGGGTTCATTCATCTTTCAAAGTTCAAGACTTCCAAAATGGAACATGCCCTCAAAGGTCACAAACCCCAAATAAGGCATCAATACACCAAATATCTTATCCAACACTTGGAAGACCCTACACATATTAGAAATGGAAAATCCAACACAACAGAGCCCCACAAGAAACTAGGAACTCCAAACTACAAGTCTTTCCTTGGCAAACAACCCCTAGACCTAGTAGCCTTCCAAATTGACTTATTTTTCCATAACTTTTGGAGTAGATCTTGAAACAAGAACATAAAGGCCATTTTAGATGCACATTTAGCTTCTCTAACTCATGTGTGGAAATGGGTTAGGGTTCCTTTGGAAAGAATAGGTCTAATTTTGGCTGCCCTTCTGGAATTAGGCCTAAAGGGTAATTTGACTTGTCTGCAACTGGGGATTGGTCTCAAAAGAACTTCCAAAAGGTATTCCAACCACTCCTTGGCTCAAGCAGGGTCCGCACACATCTAATAACATGCCCCACTTTCCAATCAATCATCCCTTGTCTCCTCCAACACAAAATATAACATTTTCATGGGCTTCGGGGTTTGTTACATGAAGATTGCAGACATTCAATCTTCTCTTGCACATGCTAACCAACACCCCAACATCTGCAGGCTTGGAATCTCAAAGCATACACAAAACCCTACCATTCCACTGAGTTTCAAGAATTTTCACCCATGGATTGGGGAGAAAAGCATTTTTGTTTACTCACTGCTACCCTAACTAGGGTTTTAGACCAACCCATAGAGAATTGCTTGTATCTCCCTCAAAACTTAATTAATTTGGATGCCATAAAAAGAAAAAAAAAAGTAGATTCAATGTAGATTCATCTCCAATTGATTGCAGGTCAGAATAAATCCATACAGGCATGTGCAATGCAAAGGAATGAAAAAGAACATGCTGAAAATACAAAAGTTTAGATGTTTTATTGCTTCAAATTACATCAATGCATCAACCAACCCCCTTGATCGATCGAACACATATTTTTAAACATTTCCCAACCTGTTCCAATGGTTACCAACTATATTTTCAACTTCAAATGGTTCATCTTCCACTTTGACACCAAAAAGTAAAAGTTACTTTTGCAACATTATGCAACCTTACAATATTTTGAAACTAGAATCTAATTCACCCTTAAGCACTCAAACTAGACCTAAACAAGCATAAAATGGTCTTCTTAGACCTTATTACATGAAATCAACTCAAAACAAAAAAAGATCAACTTTTTACCCCTCTTGGGGTATGAAGACCTATGGTGCCCTTGCACCATACTCCCAAGTAAGAAAAGATTCAAGCTCCACTTGAATGGATGGTAGCAATATGAGAACCATGCATGAAATATCTTGTTTGGTGTCTTTAGATCCTTGCATATTATCTTCTTGAAAATAGACCCATGCTTTCTTCATCTTCACCTTAGGTTTCTTGAATACTTTGCAAAGGTACTCGAACTTGTCAATATAAGCTTGCCCCCTATTTGCAACTCTAAATTCATCCTTCAACAGTACCTTATTAATTGAAACAAAAACTATAATGTGTATTTTTGAAGCATCAAAATCAAGTAGCATGTTGTCTTTGACTGGAAAGGACTGAAATCTACTTACAACTGTAGATAACCCTTGACAAAACAGATAATAGTTAGATAACCTTCATTGCAATTTACCTTTTAGAGATACCTCATGTAATGACTGTTGGAATAGATCAATCTTTCCAACAAATTGTTCACATCTTCCTCTTTCATTTGGATGAAAACAATGTTAACCTTGTCCACTAAAACTATTTGTTGAGCACCATCACTGACTATGACTTCTTTTCCCTGCTTCTCACACTCTTTTAGTGGCCTTGTCAACATGGCAACATCTGACTGAAATACCTTGGCCTGCAAATCTGCAATGGAAATTTTATTTTCCCCGAGTACGACCCCCTCTACTATCCTACTAGCAGACATTAATCTCCTTGCATCCTCAAACTCAAATGGCACATGTCTAAGATGGTGACTAAATTGAAAACTTTGTCCTTGCGGCCCAACAACTAAAAATTTGAACCCTACACTGTGTTTACCAACAACTCACCTTGTTCCACTTGCACATTAGACTCAAATAAATATTCTTCAAAATAATTTAAATGATTGATACTTGGCATTGGGAAGAAGGAATATGAGAACTCATTCACAACTATGTCTACATCATCATTCAACATGCTTTGGATCTCCCATGGAAAATCAGAAATTTCAACTATTATCATGACAATTTAGGGCCTATTCCTGATTTCAAAATCCACCTTTTCCTCCTTCATGGACTGTGGGAACTCCTTTTGACTCATTAACACCATCCTGGACCCCACCTTTGGATCTTTGTCTTCCTTCTCCATGATTTTCACAAACTCCTTTTCACTCACCAACATAGCAATAAAACCTATTTGCAATTCATGACCTTCCTCTTTCAATGGTGTAAGGGTATAGGAAACTCCCTCTTTCTCTATGACATATGTAGTTTTCCTACCATCATGCTTGGCATTCCTATCATATTGCCAAGGTCTCCCCAAAATCAAATGGCACACATCCATTGGTATTATATCACACAAAACCCGATCCTTGTATCCTCCTATATGAAAATCAACTCAACTTTGTACCATAATCCCTTCAACTTTGTCTTGGCCAACTTCACCCTTTGATCTTCTGGCACATCTCCATAGTCAAATTAGTTATCCAGTTCTCCTATCCAATCTAGGAGCTCTTCACTATCCATCTTTCCTCCATACATGGGTAAATCCATCTTGATCTTATGGCCATCTCCCTTGACTGCTTTCAAGAGCTTTTCCATCCTCAAGTCATCATGATCCATCTCTTCCTCGGACCCTTCTTGGGAACTCTCCTCTTCCCCTTCTTCTCTTCAACTTTCCCTCTTCAAATCAAAACTATGCTCTGATACCAATTTGATGCAAATCAGGGGAAAAAGATACATGATTGATACCATATTTCACAACAATGGGTTCATTCATCTTTCAAAGTTTAAGACTCTTCCAAAATGGAACATGCCCTCAAAGGTCACAAACCCCAAATAAGGCATTAATACACCAAATATCTTATCCAACACTTGGAAGAACCTACATAGGTTAGAAATGGACAATCCAACATAATAGACCCCACGAGAAACTAGGAACTCCAAACTACAAGGCTTTCTTTGGCAAACTACCATTAGACGTAGTAGCCTTCCAAATTGACTAATTTTGCCATAACTTATGGAAAAAATATTGAAAAAATAACATAAAGGTCATTTCAAACAACCATTTAGCTTTGCTAACTCATGTGTAGAAATGGGTTAGGGTTCCTTTAGAAAGAATAGGTCTTATTTTGACTGTCCTTCTAGAATTAGACCTAAAGGGTAATTTGACTTATCTGCAACTAGGGCTTGGTCTCAAAAGAACTTCCAAAAGGTATTCCAACCACTCCTTGGCTCAAGCAAGGTCCCCACACATATAATAACATGCACCACTTTCCAATCAATCTTCCTTTGTCTCCTCCAACACAAAATACAACTTTTTCATGGGCTTCAGGGTCTATTACATGAAGATTTCAGACCTTTAATCTTCTCCTGCATGTGCTAACCAACACCCCAATATCTGCAAGATTGGAATCTCAAAGAAAACACAAAACCATGCCATTCCATCAAGTTTCAAGAATTTTCATTTGTGGAATGGGGAGAAAAGCATTTTTGTTTACTCATTGCTACCTTAACTAGGGTTTCAGACCAACTCGTAGAGAATTGCTTGTATCTCCTTCAAAACTTAATGAATTTGGATGCAATAAAAAGAAAAAAAAATTATATTCAATTTAGATTCATCTCCAATTGGTTGTAGGTCTGAATAAATCTGTATAGTCACATGCAATGCAAAGGAACAAGAAAGAACATGTTGAAAATATAGAAGTTTGAATGTTTTATTGCTTCAAATTTCATCAATGCATTAACCAACCCCCTTGATCAATGGAACAAGTATTTTTAAACATTTCCCAATCCGTTCCAATGGTTCATCTTCCACTTTTACAACAAAATGTAAAAGTTACTTTTGTAATATTATGCAAATTTACAATATTTTGCAACTAGACTCTAATTCACCCTTAAGCACTCAAACTAGACCTAAACAAGCATAAAATGGTCTTTCTAGACCTTATCACATGAAAACAACTTAAAACAAATGTAGATCAAATTGTTAACCCTCTTGGGGCATGACGACCTATGGTGCCCCTACACCATGTTCCAACATCCTTGTCAAGGTATTTTTAAGTGCCTAGGGTGTTATTGGTGTAATAATTCTCTACCTATCATTTGTAAATTCATTCATAAATAGTGAAGGGGTTGACTAACAAACAATAGTTATTTATAACTAATATTAATTAACTACTCAAGTAGGGGTGCATGGAAATGAGTCTCCATTAGTGTTCATGATGATGATTATTAGTTTTGAAGGATAAGTTATTTTTGGTGCCAAATTTGACGGCTCTTTTGTTTCCAAGGGAGAATTCAAGGGATAGGGAATTTAGTTTTTGGAAGAGGAATTTTGGTGCTCCTCTTGTTGTGGGAAATTGTTTGCTAGTTTCCCTCCTCTAATAACTCTATAAATTGGAACCTTGGGATGAAGGTTACATTGAATTTTCATAGGTTTACAAGAGTTGTTAGGTTGAAGACAAAGGAAGGATAAAGGAAGTGTGTTGTATTTGAATTTTTCTTTTGAATATAATACATACTTTTCCTCTCTTCTTGGTCGAGTTTTTCTTGCAAATGTTTATCTATGTTGAATCTTTGTTATGAAATTTTCATGTGATTTGTTGATTTCTTATGTTGTTGATTTATTTCATTAAACTCCATACAATATTATACAATTAAGGTTGAATAGATTTTCATAATTAAAAGGATTTAATATTAGATTTGTTAAACTAATTTTAAATTTTTTATCTAGTATTTGTTTACCTTTTATTCCCAATATTTGGTATCATAACTTGGTCACCTTTGGTTCCTATGGGTTGGAAGGTTTCTATGGCTATAGTGAGAGTTATAATAATTTTACTATGTACATTTGTGTGTGGAAGCTACGATTGCATGCACATATTGATTAGATATTGATAAGTTTAATTAAACTAATTATGAGTTGTGGGAACTAAAGATGGAGGATATCCTAGACAATAGAGATCAAAAGATACTGACAACAAAGGAATCTAAGCTTGAAAGTATTTCCCAAGACTTGTGGGGTAACATGGATAAGAAAGAATGAGGGACAATCAAACTTTTTCTTGATAGTTTAATAATATTAAATATAGCAGAAGATCCTACCACTTATTCCTTATAGAAAAGGTTGGATGAGTTTTATCGATTCAAAATTCTTGTGAATAAATTATATTTGAAAAGAAAGTTGTTTTCTTTAAAAATGAAGGAAGGTGAATTGGTAGACAATCATTTAAATTCATGTAGTTTGATCTGAAGTCAATTTATCAAGTCATGCGACAATACAATTCTTGCTACTAGTTTGATGCACTTGCCACAACTTTGTTGATAGAGGAAATGAAGAAGAAATTCATGATGGATAGTTGTAAGGATGCTCTTCATGTTAAGGGAAGGTCCAAAGAAAGGGAAGGATCTAAGGTATACCAAAGGGGTTTGAAGAGAGCTCCAACTCTTAAGAATCTAAAACTCTTAGAAAGAATAAAGTGAAGTGTTGGAATTACGATATACGGGAACATGTGAAAAGGGAATGCAAAAATAAGAAGAAATAATGGAATTCATCCATGAAAAAAACTCAAAATCAATTGATGAAGCTTTATTTATTTCTTGTAATATTATTTCTAATGAATATTGGTTGGTTGACTCAGTATTCTTGTACCACATGACTCATAAGGAGTGGTTCTCCTCATATCAGGAATTTAATGATGGGGAGGTATACCTTGGGGACAACAATTCATATCTAATTGTTGGATGGGGAAACATAAAGTTTTTTTGTGATGAGAGAATTAAAAATATCTTAGGTGTTTTATATATTCTTGGATTAGCAAAACATTCAACTTTGGTATCTACATTGAATGATTTAGCAATTCATAAAAAAATTGATATTCAAATAGTTGTAGGTTGGTGAGAGGAAACTTGATGGTAGAAAAAGGGTCAAGAGTAGGAACCTTGTTCAAGCTAATTGTCACTATTTTTTGTGATTCCACCTATGTAACAAAAAATGCATGTATATTATGGCACCACAAATTAGGCCACATAAGTGAATTTTTTTTAAAGAATATTATGAATAAAAACTTGGTTGACAATTTTTCCTATTTTTATGTGTATTTTTATTTTTGTGAGAGCTGTGTGTTTAGTAAACATAAAAGATCATCATTTTCTTAAGAAAAATATAAAGAAAATAGTAAATTAGAAACCATTTATGTGGATGCATTTGGTTTGGTGAATCTTGATATTTTGTGACCTTCGTTGATGATGCTTCAAGATTCACCTAGATTTATTTTATGCAATATAAATTTGAAGTTTTCACTAAGTTTAAAAATTCAAAGTCTTAATAGAAAATAAATTGTAGTGTAATATTTTTTGAGATTTGATGTTGGAGGAGAATATTTTCTAAGTAATTTGATAAATTTTGTAAGCATGCAGGTATTATCAGGAAAAGGACTGCTCCATACACACCTCAATATAATGGTGTGGTAGAAAGGATGATTAAAACTTAGATAGATGCTTTTGGATTAAAGTGAAATCAAAAGCTAATAGAGATGAAAAATAGTTAAGAGGGTGCATGAAAGCTTGAAACCTTGATAAGTTCAATACTTAGTTGTTTTTTAGGTTTTTGCAACTTGGATTCTAACTAGGGCATGGACAAAGAGGGTTAAAGCAAGGTACAAAGGAGCAAAATCATGTAAGGTGGCCCATGTAATATCTCTTAGATCAATTATTATTGATGGGCCATGAGGGGGGCTTGGAATTTCAACGCAAGCTAAAACTTCCTTCTAACAAAATTATCAAGAGTTAGGATTTTATTCTGTGAAGATACCCACTAGAAACAATTAATTTTAGGGAGGATCCTACGATTCCATATTAGGCTCCAATCAAAAGAAGGGTTGCTAGTTTTAGAATTATGAAAAACACAAGATGCACCTGATCAAATAGTGAACAAAGACATCTTACACATAAGAGATCTACAAAAACAAATATTTTCTATTCATCAACACAAAAACTTACAAAATGAAAAGCTTGCATGAATATCAAGAGTCTTCAAGGAGATCGAGTGAGACAATACAATGAGGGTGAGTGATTTATAATACCAACCCTAAATGATAAAGGGGTTATATCATGAAAAGTGTCAACATCCTATGTGATGAGACATAATTATCTAATAATACCTCACTCTAGTTAACAGAAAAAAGAACTCTTAATTTTAGCTTAAGTGCATGAGAAAAAAATAGCCTAATGATCACTTAAATATTAATTAATTATTAGCTAATGCATGATTACTCTAACAACTAGTATCATTGGAAATCATGTTGTAATTTGAAGCCATGGAGAAACAACTTGAAGGTTGGGAAGTCCAAACAAATTCATCCTCTTTGGGCATATAGTAGAAATTACAATCTCCAATATGCTTAAAAAATTGATCAATCAAATTATTCCTCCCTTCTTGCCTACTAGTCACCTACAATAGAAAATATTTTCATTTAGGCATTATACTCTTCCACTCTATGTAATCATGCAACTGCATACCATTTAGTCTTATCAATTGACCCATTAGACCAAAAAAAAAATGGACAAAAGACAACAAAGGGCCTTCAATCCCATTTTCTTACCAAAAATTAACCCTTTTACCATTTCCCACCCTCCAACACAAACCTTTTTTGAGAATATTTCTAATTTTCAACAAGTTATTCCAAATTACAAAACCATAAGGGAGAGAGGGAGAAGATAAGAAACAATATTGGTTCCTATTCCCCCATATAATTAGTTTTAGTAATAAGGGTCCAATATTTATCACTCACAAGAAGGTTCTATCCAACCTTAGAAAGAAAAGCTTTGTTAAAGAGTTGCAACATACTAATTCCTAGTCCTCTATTCTTTTTTATTTTGCAAACAATCTCCCAATTCTCAAGAGCAATCCTCTTCTTTTCTTCAGTACCAAACCAGAGAAATTTTCTTCTGGATTTGCTCAATTATCTCTGCCATAAAAGCATGGATCTTAAGTAAAGAAAGTAAACATGGACATTTTGTAAAGAGGCTTTAAGCAATTGATACCTTCTAGCTTGACTCAACAATTTTCCTTTCCATCCAACCAAATTTTTTTGGACTCTAAAAAATTTCATTTCAATGGTTATTTGTAAAAAAAATATTAGAAAAAGGGAGACCAAGATATGCAGTAGGGAAGTGATTATGTTGACACCCCAAAATTTTATCAATCATATTTTTATGGGAAACTTCAATATTGAATAAATAGCCCACTCTTGGTATAATTAATATACTAATGAGAAGCTTTATCATAAATATTCAATAAAGTTTTCTATTTTCTAGATTGTACAATAGAAGAAGCCTGACAAAGGATGGTATCATCCTCAAACTACTAGTGAGATAAAAGATGTAAAGAAAAATTAGCATTAGCCCCCTTAATAACACTAGTATCAATCATTTTCTCAATGTTTCTTCCTAGGACTTCAACAACAATTATAAAAAAGATCCCCTAGGAATACCATTAACCATGACATAACACTTGGGCATATTTACACTTTCTTTAATAATCTATAGAATCTTTTCTTTGAACCTAAACTTATGTAGAACAAGTAGAAAAGACCAAGAAACTCTATCATAAGCTTTAGAAATATCTTATTTTAGAGCCATACCTAGGTTTTTTGTTGTTTTCCATAGAGTGGATGATTTCATGAGTAATGAGGATATCATCCAAAATTTTCCTCCACAAAACAAAACCTTTCTAATTCTGAGAAATAAGGAGGTGGAGGAAAGGTTTAATTTTTTTAACAACCAACTTTGAGAAGATTTCATAAATAGTATTACAAAGACTTATAGGTTTGAAGTCCACTAAATTGTTCATTTCTACCTTTTTAGGCACTAAGACAATAAAATTAATATTGAGTTGTTTCAAAATTCTACCAAACCTGAAGAAGTCTCTAATAGCTACCACAAGATCATATCTAATACTATTTTTTGAGGCGTAAAATTGCACCCTAGTGTAATTTCCCACAACATCACCTCTACCTTAGCCTTATAAGGTTGACAATGCAAAAATCCACCACCTTTACCCTTCATCCCCACATTTTCTCATTTTTCAATCATTCTTTGTTCTACACCATTGTTCTTGCTTCTACACCATTGTTTCTCATAGGTTTTCAAGCTCTACATCATTGGCACTACTGTCTTGGGATTTCAAGGCTCTCTTTTTTCCTCTCTTGGCTTCTCCAAGCATGTATCTAAGGGAGGGTAACATTTTCTTTATTGCATTGTCTTGCTTATATCTTAGCATTTATATTTTCTTTGCTTTCTATAAGCTTCATCCACTTCTTTTCTTTGTCATTTTTGTCTCTATCATTGCATATTGGTTGTCTGTGGAGGTGGAAAATTTAAAGTGGGGATCTAACTGAGGTAGAGTACAAAACATAGCCCCAACACTTTTTTGTTGTCATGTGTAGGTACAATCTATTCGTGTGGAGCTTGTGGGAGGCTAGACCAACCATAAGTTGTATTTCTACAACCCTTGATCTAAACAATTTATCTCTTAAGTTAAAGTATTCTTCTTGTTGTGGTTAGTTTATTTCATACATTAGCAACATTCTATCATTTTCATTTAAACTGTCAAATTAAGGTTTTTGGGTAGTTAGCACTCCTTACAAGTTTTTGACTGTAGACTCCATTTTAGGTCTATATGACACGGTAGCACATCCCTAAGATGACAGTGTGTTGCACTGACATCCTCTAGCTGAGAGCCAATTAGTTTGTAGTTTGAGACCTTTATGGTTTGCTTACCTAATTCCCAAAATCCTCCATCCCTAAAAACATAATATAGTGTTGAGTTTGTCTTCCATTTGCCACCTCCTCTTCCTATATTTGTCATTGAGGTAGTTGAGGGTAATTTTCTCCCTTTAGGCTCTTTTGTGTCCTAGAGACTTGGGAGTAGCATATCCCCTCTACATTTTGGTGAACCTGACGTGAACCTTCCATCTCCTTCTCTTTGCTTCAAAATTTTTTCTCTCGCATTAGGGTGTGTTGTAGATAGTTTGTTGTGATGTTTTTATGAGCTTTACGATGTAATCCACAACCTCCATACATGTTGTAAGATGAAATATTCAAAACATTGGAATGGATCTAGGAGGTTTAGTCCCCCTCAAACTGGTCCTACTTTTGAGGAACTTATTTAAGGAGTGGCTACCAGTTTCTCTTCTCCCCCTCATGAGGCAAAAATTCATGTCCCAACTCCCCCTACCTCACCCTCTGTCTCTTTTGTGGAGGATGATTTTTCTCTCAAGGTTCCTACAAATCAAATATATTCCCTAGATATGAGACTTAGAGAGCTTGAAAGATTTGTGGCACAAGATGATAAATTCTCCCAAGTAGCTCATGTTATTGATAAATTAAGAGCTATGTTGGATAAGGATAGGAGATGCATAGAGCTTCTTTGAGGGATAGACTATATTGTAGATACTCATGTCCCTACCTACACTTAGATACCCTGGGTGTTACTCGAGATGTTGGCTTGGAGATCATTGGAAAACAACTAGAAATATTGATCCCTAAGGTGTTTGTGTGTATGTCTAAGATAGGTACCTCTACTAACACCCACACCATATCTGAGGAAAGAAAAATAATTAAAGTAAATAGGGTTCTTATGGGTTTCATTTTTTCTACACCTGAGACTCAAGATGTCCCTATTAATGGTGTTGACACCTCTATAGGTACTGGTGCTAAGGGTTATGTTGGTGTGGGTGGTTGTAGTCCTTCTAGAGGTTCCTTTGGTCATACCTTGTCTATTGAATTAGTGCTCAATACTTTGTTATAGAATATGGGGCACATGCAGAGTCAGTTGACTAGTTTAGCCAGGTCGTCTTCCTAACCTATCTTCTAGCCTTTCCATCATCATATTCCCCTTTCCATCTCAAATTTGAACACTTCTATCATTCAAGGGCTGGAGATCCCTAAGTTTGAAAAGTATAATGGCCATGGGGACCCTTGGACACATGTCTCGTCCTTTAACATGCTATATACATATTTATTTCGTAATGATGCTTTGTTGGCCAAGCTACTCACACATTCTCTCAAGGATGCTACTTTGGAATGGTATTGTGCTTTTCCAGGAAATTTTATTTTCTCTTTTGACCAGCTAGTCAACCAATTTCTTCAACAGTTCTAGGCCAACATTAGGCTAAAGATAGCCTTCAACATCTCACTCAGTGTAAGTATGGAGCCCACAAGAAATTGAATGACTTTATAGCTCAGTATCAGGCTATTTATACTCAGATTTCCTATCATTTCCCTGATTTTGATATTCAAAAGGTGCTTATCAGGAACTTGCATCCTGCACTGCAAGTGAAGTTCATTTGAATAAATTATCCTTCTTTTTATGCATCTGTGTGTTGCTTTGAGGGAATACCACCAAATGGTTGTTCAATATAGGGATTCGTCCTCACACTCCCACTAGGATGGATGGTTAGTCATGTCAGTCTCAGGTAAAAACAAAGTTTTGGCTAACATGGTCTTTATTCCTACAAGTAAAAATAATAATATAGGATGAAACATAAATTTTACTAAGTTATTAGAATCATATACTAATGTCTTGCAAAAAATATTAAAAGATAAAGTGATAACATTACCTGAGATTCGATCGTATTCTAAGCCTTATCTTGAATGGTACGACTCTCAAACGTTTTTCCAATTCCATCAAGTTGTTGGGCATGTTACTAAAATATGCATCTGCCTACGTCACGTGATTTAGGATCACATTAATAATGAAACCATCTGACTTGACAAAATAAAGTAGAATGCTAATAAATCTATAGACAAGCCTAACAACTAACTACATATATACACACATTTTTTCTCATTGCACTCTGCGAACTTGGTCATTCCTTCTTTGTCTACTTCTAAGTCGGTCCCATTTGAGTATGTGAATGTGATCTCATTCACCCCTATTCCTCCTGCAAAACATGTGTGTTGTTCCTGATATTACATTTTCCTCACATGATCTTCCCTTGAACAAGGAGCCTTCTTCGTTGTATATTCTTGCCTAAATCAATGGAAACATCATAACTAGTGTTATAGTTGATTTGTCGAGCTGAGTGAATGTTATCATGGAGGAGGCCTTATTTATTAAAAAATTGCACAAGGATAAATACAATGAATCACAGTTCACCTTTTGTACTATTGATTGGTTTTCTATCACCCCTATGGGGTCTATTTCTTTGTTAGTTTATGTTTGTCTCAAGTCTGTGGATGTTCCATTTGTTGTTATCCCAGAGTTGGACTTAATCAAAGCTGGGTTGGGTATTCTATGGCTAGCCTCTATGAATGTAGTACAAAAATTGACAAAAACATGCAAGCTCCCTTGTCCATATTGTCCATGTGTTTGCATTCAAAATATTAAATGAATTCCATTTTGTTGATCCAATAATTGTTTCACAACCTTGTCGAGTAAGAATATTCTCTTCTTCAACTAACCAAAAGAAGTGTTGAATTATTAACTTCTAACTTGTTCTTGTAGATAATTTTGTATTGCACCAATCTACAATTGCACATGCATATTTGAATTTCATTGCATCCTCGAATTTTAGTTTCTCTCTAGCAAGAGCTCTTTTCATACATGCACCTGCTCCATAATGTTCTCCTTTACCATGTCCAACTTCAAAAAATATCCACACATGATGGATGTTATTTTCCTTGTGAGCTCTACATAACCAATAAAAAATTCTAGTATTCTTGAATTTTCTTGTATAATTATCCAACCATATGAATTTATCTTTCTTTTACATTTTTATAAAATGTATTAAAACAATATTGAACAAACTTTGATGAGTGTAATTGATTATCACTAACATAAAAATGGTACTCTCTTAAAAAAATTATATTATCTTTTGTACTATCATCTGCATGTCTATATACAATATGACAAATATGGCTACCTACATTGAATTATAATATTGGGATTGGATTTCCTCTTGTGGAGAAAGAGTATTATTTTATGCAACATTAACAACTGACAATATAGTTCCAATTGAAAATGTGTTTTTACATGTACAAAATTAGCCATCAAGCATATTGAGAGATTTTGACATATTTGGGTACAATCTTATCTCTAAATTATCTAATGAATGCATGCACACTAATTTTTTTATGATTATCTCACAACATTTTCCAATTTTTCCATCCTTTAAAGAATATTCAACATTTTTTAATTTTTTAAAATCCACTAATTGTTGTCCAAATTCATGTAAACTTCTTTCATGCATACATTCTCCTAACAATGAAAGGTTGCCACATCTATTGCATTGTCCAGAAATACATGAATTTAAATAAATAAGTGTCCATTAGATGGTTCACAAAACAAACCTACTATAAAATCCTTGATTGTTTCAGATGGCATATTAATACCACATTCCTGCATAATTTTGTTAGTATGCAAAGTACAATGTATATATCAATAAATATCATAATAATAATGAAATTGTACATGATTTTTACAACAAGAGATTCGTTTTTTATTAATTCTTCAAATGATATTTGACTTATGCTAATATTTGGTAAGATTGAATCATCTAGATTTTTTTTTATAAAATTTAGTTTTAGTCATATCTAACAGATGTTTTGGATGAGGGTCACATATTTTTGATCCCACCCTTAATTTTAAAACATCTCTTCTATTAGGTGGTACTCTTGTATTATCATGCCAATATTTTTCAATTCAAGATTTGATTTCATTAGTTAATTTCATGTTTGATCTTGGGAGTCTACCACTAAAAATCCAACATTGATTAATTGGATCATTTTCAATACTTTCTCTTCTCTTAGCCACTCTTACCAAAGTTTTAGGATTTAATTTTATATCTTTACTAATCTTACTTAACATTATTTTATTTGAAGTTGATTTATTAACTAAAGCAATTGTTATTGCACGACGTATTGCATTCCTATCTTTAGATCAACTTTTTCTCCTATAGAATCAATAGCATTGGCAACACTAGATATTACTTGTACTACTGAATCCTCTTTCTTTTTGGTTTTAAAAAAATGCCTAATTTTTTCATCACTTTTCACATTTTCTGAATTTTCATCAATTGCATCATGAGTTGACATTGAAAACCTAATTTATTTCTATAAAAATATTCTATATAATCTATTTCCATGAGTTCTCATTTGTATCAAAGAAATTTTACTAGGAAGGTTATCTAACACATCTCTTTCAATTGTAAAAATAAATAAAATCATTTTCATTCATACAAGGGGTTTCATTTTTATTTTGAACCATACAAGGGATTTCATTCTCATTTTCATCAATACAAGGGATTTCATTTTCATTTTTATTCATACAAGGGATTTCATTATCATTTTGAACCATACAAGGGATTTCATTCTCATTTTTATTTATACTTGCATAATTGATATCAGTATTGGTGTATTTAACTTCATCTAAATAACTAATTTCAATGTCATCAAGATGTGGGTTTGAAGGAATACTTGGATAAATTGTTTGAATAGGTGCATTTTCCATATCATTGAAAGGTGGATTTGAAGACATACCCAAAGTTTTTTGCATAGTCACTATTTGCATATAATTCAAAGTTGAATTTGAAGGCATAGTTGGGTTTGTCTCTATAATTGCATCTTCTTCCATATTCACCATTTCCATATTTGTATCATCTACATTCATCTCATCCTTCATGGTCTCCTCTCAAGATTCATGGAACTAGATGCTTCATAAATTTTTATTTTATGAATCCATGTTCTTCTATCTCTTTGTCTTTTTGCCTCTATCTCTCTATTTGCTTTAATTTCTTCCGACCTATCTTTAAATTTCTACATTTTTTCTTTGCCTTCTCTTCGATCCCATGATTACCAAACCCTATTGATAAAAAAAAAAAAAAATGATTTTTAACCTATTTTGAAATTGCTACCTCCTTCAAATTTTGAAATAAGTCTATATATGGAGATCCTTTGTTCTATAAACTTTGGAGTACAAAAAATATGAATATATCCAAAATCCCTCTTTTTTCACTTCCTCTTGATAAAACTCCTCAAGTACTTGATTCCACTTCAAAAAATTCAATGTGTGATTGTCTCCTTCAAAAAATTGAATAGAATATTACCTGCTAAGAGATTGCACAAGACAAAATTGAATTAAAAATTACAAAAAATGGTGCTATCAATTTTTATTGCAAAAAAGGAATGTTGCAAAAAAAGGTGGTGAGTTAGTTTTTTCTAAATTGAGAAAAAATAGATATGATAGAAATGGGTACTTGTTTTTTAACAGGTACCTGTTCCTAATTTCAAATGAGAAAATTGAGAAGGGGTACTCATTAATATTTCAGAACGGGTACCTATTTTAAAACAAGTACCCGTTCTTGAAAGCTAGAATCCCCAAGCCACTTTTTTCTTGGGTTTTAGGATTGAGAAAGGTTTGGAAACCTAACCCTTAGTCTTTGACCTGCAACTAAAAAACTAAGGCAGATTTAAGAGAAATGTGTAACTTTTGCAATATAGTTGATGGACTTTTTTCAAAATTAATTTATGAAATTAAAACCCATTATAGATCACAATGTCTAATTTTCAAATATATAATTTTTTAAATATTTTATTATGTTTTCTATTTTTAATTAATTTCTAAGCAAATTGATCCAAAATTTTGAAATACCAGGCTTTTTTGTTTTTTAATTACTTTTAATTGATAATTTTTTTTGTTAAAAAATTTATATGACATAAATATTTAGAAAATTCTCCACATAATGAAAAAAAATAAAAAAATGATAAGTTTAGGTCAAATTATGTTGTCCATACGTGTTGATTTTTAAAAACAACAAGTAGGGCCAATAAAAAACCAATAACAAAATAGTGCTAAGTGGACCATTCGATATCATGAGAGATGGGTTCTTGTTGAACCACTACTCATGAAACTTGGGTCAATGAGTTTGACTCGAAACTACACAGTTGAATCCTGATAGCAATATCATAATTTGACGCGCTGTGGAAAAATACCTCCTACTTATCAATTGATGAGCTAAAGGGGCTCTATTATGAATGGTTCATAAGGCACAACACTTGCTGAAGGTTTTGCAAATGGGGTAACAACTCAAGCGGGCTTAACCTTGGAGAAAACTCCCTGGTTAAGCGCGCTTGAGCTGGAGCAGTACTGGGATGGGTGACCTCCGGGACGGACCAGTGCTTCACCTCTGTGAGCATCACCTAGATGCAATGAGTGCTAAGTGGACCATTCGATATCATGAGAGATGGGTTCTTGTTGAACCACTACTCATGAAACTTGGGTCAATGAGTTTGACTCGAAACTACACAGTTGAATCCTGATAGCAATATAATAACAAAATATTCAAAAAAAATTGAAAAAAGAATTCCTCATCAATCTTCATATTGTTACATATCTTCCCCCAAAAGGAATTAGAAAAATACTTTTATTTAGGTCAAATTATGGTGTCCATACACATGCATGGTATTGTAAAAAAAAAAGTGACTTAAAAAGTGGTTTTCATACAATGTCTATCAAAAATTAATTTGTATCATTTGGATATTAGAACAAATTACATATTTGGAAACTAAACTCAAAATACTAAATTTCATATTACTCTTTTTAAGATTCAATGTGTAAGTGCTTCAAATTTTCAATCCAAGTGAGAAAATTTGAAAAATAGGAAAAATACTTTCACTTTTTGATCTTTTTGTGGACCCAACTTCTTGCATTAGCCTAGATGCTACCATCCAATTAAGTAGACTTTTGATATTGTTTCTCCCTTTGTGCTCAAGGGTAGACTAATGAAAAAACATAGTATTCCTATCTCCTTTTGTAAGTCAATGAATCTGTGACTTTTGCTTCCAAAAAAATTCTTCTCCTATCATGAGTCTATGTCATTCCTCTTTGGTGTCTTTCCATGGCATAAGAACCAACAACCATTTTCTCGTGAAGGTCCTTAAGATATTTAGACAATTGATCTTTTTAATGGAATATATTACCAAAAGAAATTTTGTTCCAACCTCTAACTTTATTTTTAACTAGCTTGACTTGTTGGGCCAAATGGAACATAAGAGTACCTTGAACAAGGTTCTTCCACTAATCTAAAATAAATTGTCTAAATTTTGGGTGAGAAGCTCACATTAATTCATACTCAAAGGATAAGGACCTTTTCTTATTTGATTATCACATCATAGAAGAAGGGAATTATAATCAAATCCTACTCTTGGGAGAGCCTTAAGACTAAGATTAGGAAGAATGTTTCAAGCATTAGAGATTAAAATATATCATTTTCCCCATTCTTCTATTAGACTAGGTAAGCAAAGTATCTTATAGCTCTACATCCATAAGACTAGTCGTAGACAAGAAATCAAAAAAATCCACCATAGAATCTAAATAATCATCAAGTACTCCAAGTTTTTTAGAAGGAAAAAGAGGGGTGTTAAAGTCCCCCACAGGAATCCAATTGCAATTAGGCTGAAGACTTATTATATTGGTGAGGTTATCCTACAATTTTTTTCTAGCATACTTAGAATTGGGAGCATAAACATTAACCAACTTCCAATTGTCATTAGAATTTAAATTCGTTAGAGACAATCAAGTTGTTTCTACAATTAATCATCTTTATACCAAAGAGGAAAAGAGGGTTCCACAAGGTGGTAATCCCACCAAAAGCACCTCCACGAGAATGACATAAAACTCAACAACAGGTTAAATTTTACCAATAATTTGAAAAAAATTTGATTCAACCATCTTCACTTCTTGAATAAGAATGATACCAAACTTATTATCAATGATACAACTTGATAATATTTTTTCATGAGGACTATTAAGTCCTCTAAAATTCCAAGTTAATATTTTCATAAGGATAGCAAACAATCCTTCTATCTTCTAGAATACACCAACTGAATCTAGTTAGCTATTCTTTATGAGAAAAACCTCCCCCTTTTCCAACAAGAGAAATAATTTCTTCTATTTTATTTTCCCTAAATTTTTTTCCAATGTCCTTTACTTTCCCAAGGAAACTTCTCTTGTTATTTCTTTAGAGCATGTTTCCCTTTGGCTAGGTCTCCCTTGTTTAAAATCGCCACCCACATATGACTTTTTCCACCTATCTTCTTTCTCCATTTTCATATAGGAGTCTAATCCACATCATTAGAAGAATAAACCATAAAACAAAGAAGGGAGGGATAGGACCCCAAATCAAATCTAGCATGTATATCTTTTCCACCACTAAATTGTAGGTTTAGAGTTTCCTCTTGCCCCAACAACAATTGTTTGTCGTCTTGAGCCTACAAGAGTTGTTTCTATAAGGAAGCTATGGTAGCGAAACGACTTTCTACACTAATCTTGAGAGGAGAATAATGCAAAATTTTTACAGATCTTTAATAGTTATAGAAACTTAAACAGAATAAACATAAATACCCTGCATACCACAACACAATGATTTACGTCGGGAAAACCCTTTCATGAGAAAAACGCCACTCCAAAAGCCGCCCAATATATTATTCAATAAATCATAAAGATTACAATATATTTACAGAGAAATCTTCTCATAGGAGTATCACCACTTAGAGATCAAGAGACAACATGACCGTAGAGACAACATGACCGCTATCAGGCTCTCAAAAATCATCACCATCTTCTCTCTACCACAGTCGTAATACAACACCCTCATAAAATAGAGTTACATTCTAGGGAAAGACAGGTCAAAAAAATATCTGCCATTAGATCTAAAACCTAATAAAGAATGGTCCATATTTACAATATATCCTTTATTTAATGTATGTCAGCTATTCTAGAAGTTTCCTGAAAAAGTTAACACGCTCACATTTCACTTTGTGCTACCATTGTATACACCTATTGATGTAACTAGGAAACATATATAAAAATATATATACATCCTATCAACAATAAATCCCATATAATTGCAAGGTTGAGACACATTTTCCCAAAAAAATTGCCACTTTTCAAACACCTTGCAAGAGCAATGTGATGGTACATAAACATCGTCTCTTTAATTGATAGGGGCCTAAAGGCCCTTAGCCTCTAAAAACCATCTGAACTTCTCTATGCTCATAGGCTTAGTTAAATAATCGACAACATTCATTAAAGTCTTTATCACTTCACCCTGCCATCTTCAACCATAGCTCTAACAAAATGATACGATACATTAATGTGCTTGGTCCTAGCATGAAATCTTGGGTTCTTGGCTAGACATATCACACTCTAACTATTGCAATAAATTGTCACTACACCTTGTTTTATACCAATATCTTAACACTGTCTCTTAAGCAAAATGGCTTCTTTACAAGCATGAGTAGCTGCCATATACTCTACTTTAGTAGTGGATAAAGTAACCACAACCTGTCGCTTACTCATCCAACTAATTGCACCACCAAATAAAGTAAATATATAATTACTGGTGGATTTTTTGCTATTAACATCACCTTCCCAGTCTGAATCCACATAACCATGAATATCAAGGGAAATATCATCTCCAGTGATATTACTATGATAACACAAGGAATAATCTGAGGTACCCCACAAATATTTGAAGACTCTTTTAACTACATATGTGGAAAGAACTCCCACTACTTGGGAAATGTATGGTCTAGTACAAACCATAACATACATCAAACTTCCAACTGCACTCCAAGGTAAGGCACTCCACTCATGTCTTCCATCTTTGATAGGGATGTTGGACAATCTGAAATAGATAACTTTGTTCCAACTGAAATAGGAACACACAATGGTCTACAATCCTGCATATCAAACATCTATAAAATTGAATTCACATACTTACTTTGGCCAATCCATAGCTTTTTGTTCACTCTATCTCTTTTAATTTCCATCCCAAGAATCTGTTTAGTTGCACCTAGATCTTTCATTTCAAATTTAGTAGCAAGTTGAGATTTCAGTTTTGAAATCATACCTTTCCCTTTGCCAATAAATAACATAGCATCAACATATAATGCAATAAATAGGAAATGATCACCATCAGTTTTATAATAAACGCAATGATCTAATTTAGAATGATCAAATCCCAAACTCAACACATGTATCAAATTTTTGGTACCACTTCCTAGGAATCTGTTCTAGGCCATACAAAGATTTCTTCAATTTGTAAACCAATTTACTTTTACCTTTCACCACGTAGTGCTCTAGTTGTTTTATATAAATATCCTCCTCCAAATCACCATGAAAAAAAGCAGTTTTCACATCCATTTTATCAACCTCTAAATCATAAGCAGCAATAATAGAAATAAAAAATCTAATGGATGTCATTTTTGCAACAGGAGAAAATATCTCACCATAATCAACACCCTCAACTTGAGAGTAACCTTTCGCAACCAAACTTGATTTGTACTTCTCAATACCTCCATTGAACCAATATTTTTCTTGAATACCCATTTGCAACTAATAGGTTTTCGTCCTTTAGGCAATGGTATAAGATCCCATGTATCATTGTTTTTCAAAGATTCCATTTCTTCATCCATAGCAACCTTCTAGGATTCTACATCATTCATACCTAGTGCCTCTTCTAAAGATTTGGGTTCATCCATGTTAGTATTCAAAGCAAAAATAAATCTCCAATCATCAGGTGAATACATTTCAGGTGGTTGTCTATGTCTTGTGGACCTACGAACAAGTTGAGTTGGAGGTTCTTCCTCCTCTTCTGAAGATTCAGAGCTAAATGAGATCTCCTCAACTTCTTGTCTATCCTTGGGCCTCAATTCAACTTTCTCAGTTGTAGAAGGAAATTGAATCACATCTTCTTGTTTGCTTTGTTTTGGATGTAATGTAATAGAAGAAGGCTTAGTTTCTCTAAAATTAACACTTCTATGTATTACCTTCTATGAAATAGGATCCAAAATTTTGTATCCTTTCACACCATAACTATATTTGATGAAGATACATTTCATAGCCTTGTTCTCCAACTTTGTTCACTTCTCCTTTGGCACATGTGCATATGCCTCGTGTGAACCCCTAATTCGAAGTGCCTACAAAAACACAACAACAAACAATGTTAGAGAGTTATTTTGTAAGAATGAACAAGGATTCCCCATGAAATCCATTCACAAAGCTAAAAATAGGAAATAGAACAAAGAAAACAATGAAGAACATAATGGAAATATGAAATCCTAATTTAGCATGCAAACACTTGATCCCATGGGGGAGTTGGTGCAAATAGGTGTGTGGAGATTTTCCCTTTCCCAACTCCTTGAATGAAAATGTTGATTGAAGATGATTGATCCACTTGATAAGTCCCTCAATGAGCTCCAAAATCTGCAATAAACTAGTTAAGAAGATGGATGGAATTTGAGAGATATTTGTGCATAATAACTTTGCATAATTGTGGATGATGAAATGCATGGTGAAGCATTCTATTTATAGAATGTTGAAATGGAAACAAAGCCAAAATAGAGCAATGTGGGACAAAGATTTGGCCAATGGCAAAATGCCACTTGTCCAAATGTGATTGGATGAGGAATGAGCAAGTTTTGACAAATGTGCCAATAAATGCATTTTTGAATTTGAATTTTGAGAAAAGACATGTAAGAGGGGGAAAGAAAATTGCATTAATGCCACTTGGCTCAAGGCAAGGACATGTAAGAAGAAGTAAATGCCTTGTTGGAAGGACATGTCATTCAAATTTTGAATTTGAAATAGAAGAATATTCCTCCAAAAGATGCTTTGTTGAGGGAAAATGAAGATTTAATAAATCAATAAATTGATTTATTTGTGCAAGTGGAGATATCTAGAGAATGCAAGTGGGTGAGATTAGTATTTAATCATGGTTAGATTAAATAAATGATGATTATGTTAGTTTAATGATGATTAGGTGAGTTGACTTATTTTGACTTAGATTTTGGATTTATTTAACTCAAACAAGAGAGGAAATGATTTAATGAGTTTAATTAAATAAACATGTTTTGATTATTTAATTAAAGAGATTGAAGGAAGATTAAATTAAATAAGATTTTAATTTATTCAATTCTAATAGATAGACTTTAGAGATTTAATTAAATAAAATTAATTATTTAATTAAAATAGGGATAATTAGATCAGATGAATTGATTTAATTAACAAGGAAAGTGACTTAATTAGACAAAAATAATTTATTTAATTAAGAGACGAATATTGATGAATTTAATCAGATAAGGGAATTTGATTAAACAGTTAGACCGAGGGATGATTTAGGAAGAAACGATGTTAGTGGATCAGAGTTAGATGCGCAATGTCAACTTGTACATTTTGCGTGTCTACATTTTGCCCCTCTTTGAAGCAATGTACTTGTTGCATTGATTCAAAGAATGATCTTGTCATGATCAAAATAATAAAAAATTCTAATTTTTTGAATGCCCCACTATTGCCCCAGTGAGAAGAATTGCACTGGTATATTGCCCCCTCGAGATGTTGAATGGGAATGCCAATTTCCAATCAAAATCGCGATAAAATGTGAGAGGAGTGGTTGATGTAGATGGATGGACATTCATTAGCTGTGGGTAGCTTCATGTACCAACTGGGATAGAAATGTTAGTAAAGATAGAAGAATGTGATAGAAGAATGAAAGAATGAGATGATCATGCAAATGGTGATGACTACTTGCCGTGGAGTTGGGATTTTCAAAGGGCGAATTTCCTTATGTTTGATAATACACGCAGTACGATGCATCAAGGTATCAAGAACCAGGATGGCGTTGTACCTAGTGTGATGGAATTTGACTCAACAAATCAGATAGGAGTATTCTTGTTCACACCTGACATACAAAACCCTGTCTAGAAAATAGTTCAAATATTTCAAATACCTCAGACCAAAACATAGGAAGGCGAGCCTTTTTATGTGGTCAACAAGAAACTTAAAACACCCTCGCTATAGACTAAACAAAAGCATGCATGACCAAGGTTATATTACAAAGATATCCAACAAGCACAACAGACAAAAGATAATGATCGTTGCCCCATTCCTATCTCTCTAAATCCTTCGTTCAGACATCATCGAGAGGTCCTCAGAATGAGCACAATGAGATAAATCAAACAAGATAAAGTAAGTGAGCAAACAAACTAATGTTCTGCGTACCGTTAGCCGAGAGAAACAATGTTTCGAAAGATGGGAGCCAAAACTTATTGCCAAAAGATAATGTCCATTGTCAAAACGGATCCTAGGACATGTTAATGACACGTCGTTTCATTTACCCAAAGTGGTTGGTTTGATAAAAGTGCCCATTGTTGGAACGGATCCTAGGACATGCTTTTATCAAACGATGATGAAATTGATTTATGATTTATATGCCATTGATAAGAAAAGAGTTGACCAACTTGCTTGCTGACTGACCTATACTTGAGATTTTGGCAGTTTAGGTTTTCACATTTGACTGCTAGACTTGTTTCCGACTGTTTTACCAAAGGTTGAGGGTGATGACGATTTATTATGGATGATTGATTATTGCGAGTGTAAGCGAGATGAGGCAGATGGATTTTTTCAAATATTTGGATGTTTTTGGAGTTTTGCAATGTTTTGAGGTTGTTTTTGGTATTTTTGAGATTTTCAAATGTTTTGATTTTCAATTTTCCAATGTTTTGATATTTTCTGAGATTTTGACCAAGAGACTAACCTAAAGACCTATCCTAGGGGCCTCGGGGGCTGATCAACAGATTAGCCTTGCCCATGCTTATACACGCAGACCACGTAGTTCGACTGACGACTTGACTGATTTACAAATGAAGATATACATGATGAAATGTCAGTTTATTATGACAGACTCCTATAGGACTGACCTAAATGTCTCGGGGGATAATCAAAGATCAACCTTGCCTACGTTCAAGCTCAGAGACGACGTAGTTCAACAAGACGACTCTGTTTTTGACTTGTTTTTGGATTTTGATATGTTTTGAATGTTTTTGGATTTTCTGATTTTCTGATGTTTTTTGGATTTTTTGATTTTCTGGGCCTTAAGATCATACACGAATCTGATCCGATGAGAACGTGCCCCCAGTGTGAGGTGATAGACTACTCCGATATAGGCAAGACAAACTGACCTTTTAAGTGGGCCGAGTAGCTCTAGGAGGAATCATGACACAAACGCAAGACCAAGCTATGGTGCAGATGCGGATGGAAGGGTGAAATGCGATGATATGTGATGGGTGAGTGAATGATGCAAAGCAAGTCATGGAGACCAAGATGGATGGAGAGTGCTTATTTACACAAGGTGCCTGTTTGCCAGGTTTTCACCAAGGTACTTGCCCAAAGTGCCACCGAAGTGGTTTTCACTAGAGGACGATTTTTTTCTCTTTACTATTTTCTTGATTTTTTTGATTTTTTTATTGTCACCAAGATGCCTGTTTGCCAGGTTTTCGCCGAAGTAACCATTTTTTCAGGACTTTTTATGATTTTTTGGATTTTTTGGTTCTATACCTTGAAAGATTTAGGCATAAAACTTTTTGAGATGGGAGCTATTCATTGGCTCCTGTAGGGGTTCCCCTTCGGGTGTTGATAACTGATATGCCCCTGATTTGTAGCTTGCTGTGATGACAAAGGGTCCCAACCAGTTGGGTTCAAACTTGCCCTTGCCATTTGGGTTCAAGACATTCTTCTGATTCTCTTTTAGCACCAATTCTCAAACCTGGAAAGTTTTGCTTCTGATTTTCTTGTTGTAGCTCCTTTTCAGTCTATTCTGATACACTTGCAGATGGTTTAAAGCATCCAGACGTCGCTTGTCCAACAGCTCAAGCTCATTCAGTCTTGAAACTCGATACTCCTCGTCTGTGATGAGGTTTTGCAATGATACTTTGAGGGATGGTAGCTTGATCTCAATGGGAAAGATGGCCTCTGATCCGTAGACCAAGGAAAATGGTGTGGCACCAGTGGGTGTGCGGATGCTAGTTCGGTAAGCCCAAAGGGCAGGATTAAGCTGCAAATGCCAGTCATGACCTGCGTCATTGACTGTTTTCTTAAGGATTTTGAGGATGGTTTTATTTGTAGCTTCTGCTTGGCCATTGCCTTGGGGATAGTATGGGGTGGAAAAGCGATGTTGGATTTTGAACTTATCACATAGGTCACGAACTTCCTAATTTTTGAATGGTGTCCCATTATCTGAGATAATGGCTTATGGAACACCATAACGGCATATAAGATAGTTTAGGATGAACTTTGAGATCTGCTTTCCTGTTATGTAGGTCATAGGTATGGCTTCAACCCACTTGGTGAAGTACTCAGTTGTAGTTATAATGAATTTGTGGCTGTTGGATGAGGTGGGTGTGATTTTCCCAATGAGATCGAGTCCCCACTGTGAAAAGGGCCATGGTGTGACGATTGGATGAAGCTCTTGAGCTGGAGCATGGATGAGGTCCCCGTGTTGCTGACATTGTAGACACTTCTTGACGTATTCATGTGCCTCTCTGTCCATGGTAGGCCAGTAATACCCACTCCTCAGCAATTTCTTAGACAAGGTCATGCCACTCGAATGAGAACCACAGATGCGTTGTGCACCTCAGTTAGGGCAGCCGAAGCCTCCTCAGGGTTAAGACATCTTAGTAAGGTTCCTTCTATGCTTCTGCGATAAAGGGTTTCTCCTAAAATGACAAAACGAGATGCTTTCTTGATAAAGGTTCGTCTAAGGCTTGAACGCAAATCGGCGGGAATGATACCTATCCTAAGGTATGTGTAAATGTCTTGGTACCACTAATCATTTGGACCAACGATTTCGCCCACAAATTCTGACTCTGGTACCTTGAATGCTGGTACGAGAAGCTGCTCTACCAAGAAGTCATATTTCGAACATTTTGAGGGATCTCTAAGAGTGATCCAATAGTTGCCATTGCGTCTGCTGCTCTGTTGTTGGTTCTTGGTACTTGCTCGAATGTGATGTCAACAAAAGATTCCTTGAGATTTTCCACCAGCCTTTTGTATGGAGTTATCTTATCATCCTTTGTTTGGTACTCATTGTTCACTTGATTTATGATAAGCTATGAATCTCCATATACCTTCAATGTCATAATGTTCCATTGTACTGCTATCCTGAGACCTATAGTTAAAGCCTCGTATTCTGCAATGTTGTTGGTACAAGGGAATGCTAGTTTGTATGATCTTGGTATACAATCCCCTTGTGGAGTGATGAAGAAGATACCAGTTCCTGACCCATGTTGTGTGTAGTATCCATCAAAGTATAGCTTCCAATGAGTAGCTATGTCAATGTTGAAAATGGATTCATCTAGAAATTATGAAACAAGTGGGTTCTCCGCATAGATAGGTGCGTCTGCCAGTTGGTCTGCAATGACCTGTCTCTTGATTGCCTTGCACTCCACATACTCGATGTCATATTCTGATAATATCATTACCCACTTAGCCATTCTTCCCTTAAGCATTGCCTTTGAAAGAAGATACTTTAAGGGATCAATTTTAGCTATGAGTTTGATCTTGTGTGCCAACATGTAGTGTCTAAATTTTTGGGATGCAAACACCACTGCTAGGCAAGCTTTTTCAATGAATGTATAGTTTAACTCATGGCCCACCATTGTACGATGTAGTAGATGGCTCTTTCTATTCCATTTTCATCATGTTGTGCTAGGAGAGCACCAAGGGCTGCTGCAGTTGCTGAGATATAAAGGATCAATGGTTTGTTCTGAATTGGAGGCCTTAGTACTGGAGGTGTTAACATATATTCCTTGATTTTGTTGAAGGCTTGTTCACATTTGTCATCCCATTTGTACGTTACCCCCTTGTGGAGTAAGTGAGAGTAAGGGATTTGTTTGTCTGCTAATTGTGCTATGAACCTGCGAATTGACTGAAGCCTGCCTTGGAGACCTCTCAGTTGTTTCAATGTCCTAGGAGCTTCCATTTCAAGTATTGCTTTCACCTTTGCCGGATCAATCTCAATGCCTCTCATTGACACTATGTAACCCAACAACTTTCCTGATTGTACGCCAAAGACACACTTCTTGGGATTCAAACGAACCTTGTATTCTTCTAGTCTGTCAAAGATAGCACTCAAGACTGATATATGATCCTTCCTCTTTTTGGATTTTCCCAAGATGTCATCGACATAGTCCTCAACTATTTTGTGGATCATGTCATGGAATATTAGTGTCATGGCCCTTTGGTATGTGGCCCCGGCATTCTTTAAGCCGAATGGCATTACGTTCCAGCAGTATGTGCCCCAAGGACAAGTGAAAGATGTTTTATGTTGGTCTTCCTCTGCAATTCTTATCTGATTATAGCCTGAAAATCCATCCATCAAGGAAAGCATCTCATGCCCCGCGTCATGTCTACAATCATATCAATGTTAGGCAACGGAAAATCATCTTTTGGGCAAGCCTTGTTCAAGTCCCTAAAGTCCGTACAGATTCTTATGCCCCCAGTTGGTTTTGAAACCGGTACTAGATTGGAGACCCACTCAGGGTAGGCAATCGTTCGTATGAATCCCACATCTAGTAGTTTCTGGAGTTCCATCTTGACTAATAGAGCAATCTGTGGGTGCATCTTTCTCAACTTCTGTTTTACAGGTTTAGCTTCAGGATAGACTTCCAAGTGATGAACCACTACCTCCGGATCCAATCCTGGCATATCAGCATAGGTCCACGCAAAATTTATCTTCCTCTCCTTTAAGAAGGTAGCCAACTCCTCCTGTTCTTTGCATAATAATGACTCAGCGTAGAATGTAATATGAGGAGTTTCTTGTGTTCCCAGATTGATGGGGTTGCACTTTTCTGCTAGCATAGCTGACTTTTCTTGGTGTATAGTTGTAAGAGGAAGATTGAATCCCCCATCCTCAGGCGCCTTAGAGAGGTTTTCACCATTGGATGCATCCTTTCTTTTTACTTTTTCAGAGTCGAAGAGTGCCACAAGGTGGTTTTCACTCAAGGACTTGGAGATTATTCTCAATTTTTTATTTTTGCGACTGAGGGATTCAATCGTTTCTCCATAGTATGCATGTGTATCCAGCTCTATGATAAAACCTGCCTTATGATCCCCACATGGAATGTCATCCCTAAGTCCCATGAATTCCGAGAGCGCCTTATCATTTTCAAACATGTCAAGAATTGGTGGTCCTCGTTGGTCGTAATCAATCAGTTGGGGATAGACTAATCGGATTTCATTGCTTTGGTTTTCAGACTCATAAGACAAGGTGCTAATCATAAGGACATTAGTATCCTCAAACAACAAAGGTAATCCTATTTCTGGTGACTCAGTTAAATCAGTGGGCATTCCTAAAGTCATGGAGGATTTTGGAGTAGCTACAGATTCCTGAGGAGGCATTCGGTTCTGTCTACCATGGGCACCTCGACCAAGTATAGTTACCTTAGGAGTAGGATGACCAATGCCAAGATTTTTTATTTGCTTCTCAGGTATAATGGGTATTACACGCCCGTTATTATCTTGTCCTAACCCTTGGTTCCGGTTATAGCCCATCAAGAGCATCATCTTCATACCTTTGTTTCGTTCATCCATAGGCAATTCAACTGCTGGTATATCATCTCGATAGAGGAGATGAGATAAGTCCCCCTCTAATGTTTCCTGACCAAGATCTCCTGCACTTGTGAAGGTAGGGTTTCGTTCATAGGAGCCTTGAGATGTTGAAGCTTCTTGTGATTGTGGTCGTCCTCTTGATCTAGGAGATTGTGGTAGCTCTCCTACTACAAAAGCATTCTTAGGCATTGAATAGTTTCCACAACCATCATCTTGTATTATGACTTTGATATCAGAAAAGGCGGGATGGCGGGGGTGGAGGGTGTCTCTGTCGCAGAAGTGAGAGTGGCGGGATCCACATAAGGTGTTGATGGGCCTTCATCATTCTTGGGTACTTGCGGGATCTTGTAGTATTTTGCCTCTAGATTTTTGCAGTAGGCAAATGGCTCAGGATCTCCATGGATAGTAACCTCTTGACCTTCATGTGTGAATTTCACACATTGATGAAAGGTTGAAGCTACAGCTTGCATTGCATGTATCCATGGTCGCCCTAGGAGAATGTTGTATGGTAAATCGAGGTCCAAGACCTGACAGTTGGTTTGCATGATGGCGGGTCCAACCTGGACAGGAAGCTGAATGGTGCCTTGGGATACCCTTTCCTGGTCATCGTATGCTCTTATTGTGATGCCTTTTCCTTTGTCAATTGAATCCTCTAAAATGTTCAAATTCTTTAGAAGCTTTAAGGAGCAAATATTTAAGCCTGCACCTCCATCCACCAAGACTCTCTTGACTTTCTTTTTATTTACGTACACCTCCAGATGAAGTGCACGGTTGTGAGATGGTTGTGTGGGGAAGTCTTGTTCAGAAAATGTAAGAATGTTAGGTGTGGTGATACTTGCGACCATAGCTTGGAATTGTTCTGCATCTAGATCTGCGGGGACAGTAGATGACGCCAAAGCTTCTTCTAGAATCTTTTTGTGTGCAGATGAGATTTTGAGTAACTCCATGATGGAGATATGTGCAGGGGTTCTTTTCAATTGATCCAAGACATTATAGCCACTAGGGTTAGACCTTGGATTGGATGTGGAATTTCTGCTTGGTTGGGATGGTGCTGCAATGGTAACCTTTCCACCTCTTGTGGTGACTCCACAATCGGCTTGGGCCCCTTTGATGGTGATGACTCCACAAAACTCGTCTAAACAAGCAACAACACCCTCGTATGTGTGGTTGACATTTTTATAAGCCCCTTTTCCTTTGTCTTGATCTTTGTTTCCTTTGTTGCCATGATTCGGCATCGGATTCGTGTAAATCTTGAGATCTTTGTTTCCTGATGGTGCTTCCACATCTATGATTTTGTCATCTATGAGGTCTTGAATTAGATTTTTGAGCCTCATGCAGTTGTTTGTCATGTGTCCCTTGAGTTTGTGGAAGTCGCAAAGATAATTCTCATTATACCATGGTGGCTTGACCGATGGTTCTTGATAATTATTATGTGTAGGGACCGTTATCAATTTTTCATCTACCAATCTTTTCATGATTGCTTCAGCAGGTTCCCCAAGGAGTGTGTATTTTCGTTTGGGGAAGAACTTGTTTCGCTGTGGTCCTCCCTGATTATCAGTGTTGTTTGTGTTTTGGTTATGGGATGGTTGGACCACAGTATTGACTTGTCGATTGCTTTGATTGGTATTTTGGTGTTGTTGTTGTTGGGATGGTGGATTGTTCTTCCGTGGGGCACTAATGACAACTTTGGCGTCAACAACACCATCATTGGTTACATTACGATTCTTTGCCCATGTTTGTGGTTTGTCATGATAATTGGATGATGAGCGGCCTTCTTGATATGATGAAGTTTCTCCCTGTGTGGCAAGGGCTCGTTCGATATTGAGCACCCTAGGGATCAACTGGTCATAAGTGGTGATGTTTTGCACTTTGAGGTGGAAAGCCAAGGGCCCATCAAGATTTGCAATGATAGTTCCCACTTGTTGCTCTTCAGGCATGGACCACTTGCTTTGATTAGCTTTGGATCACCATCGTTGTAAGAAAGCACCAAATGATTCATTTTTCCCTTGTTTGAGAGATGATAATTCCTGTAAGCTAACCTCCATGGGAGTGTTGAAGGAATAATTATGTATGAAAGCATCTATGATTTCCTAGAATTTTTTGATTCCAGAAAGTCGAGAAAACCAATCAATAGCATTTTCAGCCAAGCTTCTTGGGAATAATCTCATCAAGTACATTTCGTCGTAAGCCACCTCCATGCAATGTACTTGGAATTCCCTGATGTGATCTTCAGGGTTACCCGTTCCGCGATATTTGTCAAATTTAGGGATCTCAAACCCTTTTGGGAACGGTTTCATTTCTACGCTCCTATCAAATGGATAAGGGCATAGGTTTTTTTGTGGTTTTGGTGTCCTTCCTGATTGAAGGTCAAGCACTTGTTGTGACAGAAATTTTATTTGTGCGGTGACATCCAATTGTGGATTAGGAGGTGGAATGAAGGTGTTATGGGGGGGTGGAGTGGGTGTTTGAATGGATGGAATGTTTGCTTGTTGTGCCATGTATGCTTTCAACAACGCTTGTTGTTGATCTTGTTGTTGTTGCGCTAATAGAGCTTGTTGTTGTGCTTGTGTTGTTGGTCCAACAATGCTTGTTGTTGGTCAGCTAGGGCTTGTTGTGTGCATCTTGTTGCTCTTGGTATTACTCTAACGCTTGCTGATATGCGAGTTGTTGGGCTTCTTGTTGTTGTGCGAAGTATTGCGCTTGTGCTTGGGCATCTTGGGCATCTTTTGCATCTTGAGCAGCTTGTGTGGCTTGTGCGACTTGAGCAGCTTGTGCAGCTTGTGCAGCTTGAGCAGCTTGAGCAGCTTGTGCAGCTTGTGTAGCTCGTTGTTGTTGTTGCAACAAAGCTTGGGCTTGTGCCGCTTGTTGTGCTTGTTGTTGTTGCAGCGATGTTTGAGCTTGATTTTGTTGTAAAGCTTGAGAAGCATGCGTGGCTATAGGCACTTGCTGAATTGTTTGATATTGTTGGAGCAATTGTTGGTATCTTTGAATGCAGCGTTGTAATGGCTTACTTGGCTTGGTCGCAATGGTGGTGGTGGTGGCATCAGAATTGTGTTGGATGGAGTGGTGGGAGTTTGAGATGCGCTTAGAGCGATGGTGGTGGTGGGAGGTTGCGATGTAAGGGGTGTGATGGGGGTAGTGGAAGTTTGAGGTATAGTGGATGTAGTGGTTGGAGTGAATGTGGTGATAGGTGCATTTGGGATGGGTGAAGTGATAGGAATGGTGGGACTAGGTAAAGTGGTAGGAATGGTAGAGATGAGCGAAATAGTGGGTCTTTGAGAGACCGTAGCTATCATGCGTTGGTTTGATGTGGATGGTGTGTTTGAAAGATGTGATGTACCCCCTTGGTTGGATGAATTGATTTGGATGGGGCGATTTATGTTAGGGAAAGGTGGAAGTTTAGGTAAAGGGGAGATCCCTAAACCAAAATATGGTGTTGACGTGGTGGGAGGTGTGAATGGTTTGAATGGTGGAAAATTTTCTTGTGCAAATGAAGAGACAAATCCGTAAGGTCTCTCTATTTCGGATGAGCTTGCTTGTACCAAAGGTCTAGACACTTGCGTGTCAAGAGAAAATGATGAGGTGGTATGGTAAGGAACCTCAGATGTATCGATAAATCCAAGTGGGTTGTAAAGTGGATTTTGATGCGTGTTGAAGAGGGTATCATCCTCATTGATAGTAGGTTCTATGGTGGTAATGGAAGTGGTCGATTGTGGAAGGGTGTTTTGGTCATTTGGTACAAGAAGCGCATCCTCAACAGTGTTGAGAATTGATGGATTTATTTTAGTCATTGCGCGAAGAAACTTTTGTAGTTTTGGTTGTTTGAGCATCTCAAGAACTTCTTCCTCACTTAGTTCTGTTGGTGTGATGTCTTCCACCAAGACCTCTTTTTGTGGATCGTGTGTAGTGATAGTGAGGTCTGGAAGTGGTGTGTTTTGGATTTCTGGAATGTTTTGGCTTAGATCACTTGTGGTTGATGTTTCTTGATTTAACTCCATGTTCCTCTTGTGTTGTGATCTTGTTTGAACCATAAAAGAGCAAACTAGGATGTGTAAAAGATCAAAGATGTGAAGATGAAAGGTGTATGATATATGGATGAGAATGGAAGTTTTGAATTTGTATTGAAAATCTTGATGTGATGCTAGGTACTTTGGGTTTGCTTTTGATTGATGTTTGTTTGATGTTTAGACTTTGAATTCTGTCTTTTGAATGTTGATGTTTGAGCAAGAGATATCCCCAAGATGTTTGGATGATGATCTAAAAAAGATAACTAATGCTCATAAAGGATAATTTGATTTAGGAGTGAGAATAGGATGTGTCTACTCACAAGCTAACCAAAAGATAATCCAAATTAGTGATGGGAGAAGGATGCATCTATCCACCATTAATTTGAACAAAGTGATAATTCAACTAAGCATGTGCAAAAGGATTCATTCACACACACTTGAGTTGAACAAGTTTGATGTTGATGTTTGAAGAATTCAAAGTCTCATGTTTGAAAAGTTTTGATGTCTACCAAAGGAGCCTAGCATAGTTGTGTCAAGATTTTCTCAAAATGTTGGTGAGATGTTTATGGTTGATGATGTTTTTGATGGATGAATGTTTGTTTTGATCTTAGAATGACCCTAGTTTAGACTTTTGTTTAACAAGACCAAGGTATTGAAGAACATGTTATGCCCTAAGCAAGGTATCCAATCCCTTGAAACAATCTTGGATTTTGTGTGTAGTAAAATGAATATAAAGTGGGGTTGTCTCTTGAAGCATGTCTATAGAAATTAGCCAACAACTTTTCTCTAAAATCATATAACCTTTTGAGTCTTTGTTGATGTTGTTTTGGGCTAAGTTTCTTTTTCTTGGGTTTTTGTATCTTGACCTTGCAAGAAATCATTGAAAAGACATGTATGGGGCTCAATTGCTTATCTTTTCTTTTAATGACTTCTTTTTACCAAATACACTTTCTTGATTATGTTTCAAACTAAAGATGTCCTATGCCAAAATTCCTTTTCTTCCCACAAAGTGTTGTGTGGGAGTTCCAAGAAATTGAGGCAAAGGGATTTCCTAGGTTAACCCTAGTTAGAGCAAATGATGATATAAATTCAAGTGTTGAGAAACCTCTAAGGACATAATCCCAAGGGAAAGCAACAACACTTAAATTTGTCAAAAGGTATTTGCTCTATCAAAAGGGGTTTGAAATTTGCATGATCATGTTTAAGTGTTTGTTTTCCAATGTTTACGAACAAGCATGTGTTTTTGTAACCCAAAAGCATGTACAATCCTATGGATGTGATAGACAATGTTTGTTGAGTCCCCACTTGGACAAGTCCAGCCACGCTTATCTCTATTATGGTTAGATGTTAGACCACCTTGGCTCCCTCCACGGCTCATTAACGTCAGGGCAGCCAAGCATCAACACCCATGAAACTCCCATGGCATGCTTTCCATCTCTACTAGAAGACCGTAAGAGTGTGGGGTGGCTTCAGAACGACCATTCTTGCACCAACAAATAGATAAAGGATTTTGGCAAATTCTAGCACATGGGTTCTAGTAAGGACTTTCCGTTGTTAGGAGTTGACCCAACATGGCAAGAGTCCCCTTTCGGATCCATCTTGTCGGAGTCAACCGTGTGATATTGGCATTTCTTCCAATATCCACATTTATATCCCGAATGGAAATACTCTTGGCTTTAGAGTGTTATCGGTTGAGCCGTTCCCTTGGGTGATTACTTTTTCCCACAAGGCGGGCCTCTAAGATAAACAAAAGTGAATGAAGAACAATATTCGTAACTCGATCAATCCTTGTAGGCAAAAAGGAGAGAGAATGTAATGCAACAAAGTCCCCACTCACACTCGCACAATAGTTTGTTCAATTTTAAGCCCAAATCGAAGTGTGGAGGTGATTGCTTTATCTCAACCCAAAGTCATGGAAAAGACCTTTTGATTCTCAAGATCGCTATAAAGCGCGAGAGAAGTGCATACGTCCTTTTCCAATGGATTTAGTCTAAGTAAGCCCTCACAAACAAACAAAACTACACTTGTTCTTTTTAAACCCTCAAAGCAATGATGATTTCGTTTTAAAGCACCAAATGAAGTGTGAGAAATTGCCTTGTTCAATTGTTAATCCAATAAACCAAATCTAGTAATTTGTGATCCTAAAGTTCATTTTAGCCTTTGCAAGAAATGAAAAAGGTTATTTTTAAGCCCAATTGAAAACTAGTGTCCTAAGAAGGAGAAGGATGACAATTTTTTTTGAAGAAGTGTTAAACAAACACTTAAGTGTTAAACAAACACTTAAGTGTTAAAAAACACTTTGATTAGACAAAATATCATCCCCATGCTCCTCTTTCTTTTGATTTTGATTTCAAACCTAAAAAAGTGATCAAAATGTTAGATGAGATCAAAAGAAACAAAAGGATACAAGGGTTAGATGAATCATTTACCAAAACACCCTAAAACTTAGCCAAGTTATCATGTGTTCTTACTTTAAATGCAAATTTGAAAATTTTAACTAATTTATAGTTAATAAACACTTACACCATTGGATAGCTTACAAAATTCTACCCTATTTCAAAAACAAAAGCATCAAAAAAGACCTTCGTATGACCAAGATATGGTCATTTTAAAACTGACTCATAGGCGCTAAAACAGTGATCATAGGCGCTGCAGAAATGATCATGGGCGCTGCAAGAATGATTATAGGCGCTGCAAGAATGCTCAAGAGCACTATAGGAATGATTAAGAGTGCTAAAACAATGATTAAGAGCGCTGCAAGAATGGTCAAAAGCGCTATAACAGTGATCACGGGCGCTAAAACGCGGATTTATGAACAGAACTGTAAAAAACGGCAAAAATTTTAAAAACTTGTTAGAATCTGTCGATCAGCCCTCCTTCTAGCGCCAATATGTGAACTCCTAATTCGAAGTGCCTACAAAAACACAACAACAAACAATGTTAGAGAGTTATTTTGTAAGCATGAACAAGGATTCCCCATGAAATCCATTCACAAAGCTAAAAATAGGAAATAGAACAAAGAAAACAATGAAGAACATAATGGAAATATGAAATCCTAATTTAGCATGCAAACACTTGATCCCATGGGGGAGTTGGTTCAAATAGGTGTGTGGAGATTTTCCCTTTCCCAACTCCTTGAATGAAAATGTTGATTGAAGATGATTGATCCACTTGATAAGTCCCTCAATGAGCTCCAAAATCTACAATAAACTAGTTACGAAGATGGATGGAATTTGAGAGATATTTGTGCATAATAACTTTGCATAATTGTGGATGATGAAATTCATGGTGAAGCATTCTATTTATAGAATGTTGAAATGGAAACAAAGCCAAAATAGAGCAATGTGGGACAAAGATTTGGCCAATGGCAAAATGCCACTTGTCCAAATGTGATTGGATGAGGAATGAGCAAGTTTTGACAAATGTGCCAATAAATGCATTTTTGAATTTGAAATTTGAGAAAAGACATGTAAGAGGGGGAAAGAAAATTGCATTAAATGCCCCTTGGCTCAAGGCAAGGACATGTAAGAAGAAGTAAATGCCTTGTTGGAAGGACTTGTCATCCAAATTTTGAATTTGAAATAGAAGAATTATTCCTCCAAAAGATGCTTTGAGGGAAAATGAAGATTTAATAAATCAATAAAATTGATTTATTTGTGCAAGTGGAGATATCTAGAGAATGCAAGTGGGTGAGATTAGTATTTAATCATGGTTAGATTAAATAAATGATGATTATGTTAGTTTAATGATGATTAGGTGAGTTGACTTATTTTGACTTAGATTTTTGGATTAATTTAAATCAAACAAGAGAGGAAATGATTTAATGAGTTTAATTAAATAAACATGTTTTGATTATTTAATTAAAGAGATTGAAGTAAGATTAAATTAAATAAGATTTTAATTTATTCAATTTAATAGATAGACTTTAGAGATTTAATTAATTAAAATTAATTATTTAATTAAAATAGGATAATTAGATCGATGAATTGATTTAATTAACAAGGGAAAGTGACTTAATTAGACAAAAATAATTTATTTAATTAAGAGACGAATATTGATGAATTTAATCAGATAAGGGAATTTGATTAAACAGTTAGACCGAGGGATGATTTAGGAAGAAACGATGTTAGTGGATCAGAGTTAGATGCGCAATGTCAACTTGTACATTTTGCGTGTCTACACCTCGCAACCAAAAACTCTACGATGTCTTAATGAAGGCTTGTGACTAGACCATGCCTCTATAGGTGTCTTATCAACAAGAGCTGATGTAGGAGACCTGTTAATCAAGTAACAAGTAGTGGAAATAGATTCAACCCAAAACCTTTGTTCTAGGTGAGCACCACTCAACATACTCCTAGCCTTCTCCATTAGTTTCATGTTCATTCTTTCTACAACTCCATTATGTTGTGGAGAATATGAAATTGTCTTCTGTCTATGAATACCACAATCTTTACAAAATTTATCAAAATAATTAGAGAAAAATTCATTGCCATTATCAATCCTCAAGCATTTTATTTTCTTTCCAGTCTACAACTAAACCATTTCTTTAAATTCTTTAAATCAACTAAAAACTTCAGACTTACTCTTTAGGAAATATACCCATGTCCTTCTACTATAATCATCAATAAATGAAACATAATATGTGGGATTTACCAATTCAAGGAACATCTACAGGACCAAATACATTAGAATGAATAGGATCTAATACACCACAAGATTTATGAGAACTCGAGTAAAATTGAATGTTGTTTTATTTTCCATAAATGCAATGCTCATAGAAATCAAATTCAATATTACAATTAGACATAACTTCAACAAGGTTTTTATTTTTCAAGGTCCTTAGAGCCTTTTCTCCAATGTGGCCAAGTCTCTAGTGCCATTACATAGTTTTCTCTACAGGTAACTTTGTCTCAAAAGAAATAGCACCCTTGGGTACCCAAAAGCCATGACCATCTACTGAATGTGAAACCCTCACTTCTTCCACAAACTTTCTTTTCATAAAAGTACTATTAGACACAACAGTGCATACATCCAACTTATACAATGTGCCATATCTGACACCTCTAGCAATCACCATAGAACCTCTAACCATCTTGCATATTGAATCATAAAATACTACCTACACACCTGCATTTATTAGTTTTCTCACTAATAACAAATTTTGCGCTAATCTAGGGATATGCAACACACCATTAATCCCTTTTATTCTACCATCAAGAAATATGAATTTAACTTTACCATAGCCAACAATGTCTAGATGAGAATCATCACCCAAGTACACCTTACCTCCATCAAATTTTTCATTTTCAAAAAACCAATCTCTATTAAAGATCATATGGAAAGATGCACCCGAGTCAATTAACCATGTATCATTACCTACATGAGTTAACAAAGCTACAATGAATGCATCACCATCTTCCTTCTTGGACTCATAATCAAAATCAACTTTCTTCTTTTTCTTCTTCTTTTCTTCTTTGCATTCCTTACGAATATGTCTAGGCTTACTATAGTTCCAACAAATAACTTTGGACTTTCTAGGAGATTTAGATCTCCCCCTGGACTTGGATTTTTCACGCTTCTCATTTTTCTTGCCTTTTTCCTTAGGTCTTCCACGAACATTTAGGGCCTCCTTGGCAGTGATGGATACCTTCCTCCTCATTTCTTCAGAAAGAAAAGAACCCACCACATCTTCAGTCTTCAATATAATAGAAGTACTCCCAATAGCCATAACAAGAGAATCCCATGAATCAGGCAAAGAACAAAGTAGGATTTAAAATTTCTTCTCCTCATCCATTTTGACACCAACTGATGCCAATCAAGCCAAAAACATATTGAATGCTTCTAGGTGGTCTATGATTCATCTACCCTCTTCCATTCTCAAGGAATACAAACTTTTCCTCAAGAAAATCTTGTTCACTAAATATTTGGCTTGATACATCTCACCAAGCTTCTTCCATAGTTTCTGTGTAGAGGTCTCCTCATGGAAATTATTTAAAATAAAGTCTTCCAAGCACAATCCGATTAGACCCTTGGCTTTATGGTCCATAACATCATATTGAGTAGCCTGAGTAGGATCTATAGGCCTTGAAACATTCTCATCAACAACATCCCATAGATCTTGATCTATCAATAGATCCTCCATGTTTAGCTTCCACATCTCAAAATCATTTCCAAAAGGTTTCTCCACCTCTATTCTCCCTGATGAACTTGCCATTTGAAAATTTCCATAACAAGATCACAAAGTGTCTTGTGCACAAGCTCCCACTCAAATCTAGATTAGTTCAAAAAACGTAACAACCCACAACTGAAACCAAAGGTGATCAAGCTCTGATACCACTTGTAAGGAAGCTAAGGTAGCGGAAGAACTTCCTACACTAATCTTGAGAGGAGAATAATGCAAAATTTTTACAAAGATCTCTAATAGTTATAGAAACTTAAACAGAATAAACATAAATACCATGCATACCACAACATAGTGATTTACATGGGGAAAACCCTTTCGAGAGAAAAAAACCCACACTCCAAAATCTGCCCAATACATTATTCAGAAAATCACAAAGATTACAATATACTTGCATAGCAAGCTTCTCACAGGAGTATCACCACTCAGAGATCAAGAGACAACATGACCACTATCAAACTCTCATAAATCAACACTATTCTCTCTCGACTACAGTCGTAATACAACACCCTCATAAAATAGAGTTACATTCTAGGGCAAGATAATCCAACAAGATATCTACTATTAGATCTAAAACCTAATAATGAAAGGTCTATATTTACAATATATCCTTTATTTAATGTATGTCGTCCATTCTAGAATTTTCTTGAAAAAGTTAACATGCTCACATTTTGCTCTGTGCTGGCATTTTATACACCTATCGGTGTAACTAGGAAACATATATATAAATATATATACATCCTATAAACAATAAACCACATATAATTGCAAGGTTGAGACACATTTTCCCAAAAGTTTCTGCTCATGAATCTTTTGGGAATTGAATATGTGGACCTTATCTATTCCAAATATTTCCTTTCATGAATCCTTAGTGCTAGCATCAAGAGGTTTAATTTTCACAATCTTTAACTCCTCAACCATATCACCTTCTTCAAAAAATTGTTCCTCAAGAGAAACCTTGAGACCAATTACCATGTGTTATTTTAGACCATCCTTTTGTAGGGTTTGACATTCCTTCTTCTATTCTTCTTTATTCTTTACTACAACTTCATTCAGATACATCTTCTATTCTTCTTTATGCTTTACTACACCATCATTCAACTGCCATTAACATTCCTTCTTCTTATCTTCAACTAATGAAGAAAAATTCTTATTAAAAATATCCCTAATAGGAGGAGATCCATTCCCTCTTTGATCTCACCCACCTTCTAGGCCACTTCTAGATCAACAACATCATAGGATATTGTCATACTTTCTCCTTTCCTCCTTAAGTCCTTAGAAGGGAACTCTTCCCTCACAACTTTATTTTTTAGTTCTTCCTTCTTAGAGATTGGCTTATGATATTTGTCCACTAAATGAGCATATTTTTTATAAATCTAGTAGAAAAATCCATCATTCTCATAAATGATTGGTTGGACCCTCTTACCAAACTTTCAATGAAGGGTTGTTTGTGTGGGTAATGCTTTTTTACTTTCAACGCTTACACATAGTCTAGAAAACACAAGCCTATCTCTACAAGGTAACTTTATCAATAGATAAAAGTTGCTTGAAAGAGTTAGCAATACTTTAAAGAATATTAAGGCTCCAAAATTCCAAAATTCTAGAGGCAACATCAACAAAAGGGTCAAAACTCAATTTACACTTACAAAGGGAAAAATTATTTCTATGCCCCTTGTCAAAGAACCAAGGGCCTTTTGTAAGCACTTTAATGAGATACTCCTTATTAGGAAAATGAAACAAGAAAATACCATCTTCTATTGCACCGATAGAAACATTACCCTTTAGCTTCCACATGACAACAAACCATTTGAGTGCTAAGTCAATATTTGGTTTAAAGGTAAAGAAATTACCCACCAAAGTATTGTTCATAGTATAAATTACCTCATCAGTCAAAACATCAAGTAAATTGACCACAATACCTTCCTCTAAATGTAGCACTATTGGAACAATACTTCCTTCAACCTAAAAGGACTTAGATCCAATAACTTTATCGGCCCAAGAAGATAGATCCACCTTATCAAAAAACACTTTGTCAGACGGTCGAGCAGAGAAAACAACCAACTTTAGGATCCCAATACCAAAGGAAAACTTGTCAGAAAACATAGAAGCAACACATGCATTAGATTTATCACCCATGACTAGGGGAGCCCCAAGGCCCCCCTCCTCCTCCCCTCCCCCACACCATTTTCCATGCACCAAAAAATTCCAAAAAAATGCAAAAAATCCAAAACCCTAGTAGAGTACAAAACAAGATTCTAATTTCAGAATCTCTTACCAACCATATGTTAAGAGAAATAAAAACATTTTTATCCAACAACTACCTACTCTATCTAAACCATAAAAAAATAATTTAAAAAAATTGAAACAAAACCATAGCATTTTTTATCTGTAAAATTTAAATATAGCACAACAACAAATCAATTCTTTCATTGCCTATAATACAATAAAACAAATTGAAGTCATAATAGTAAGTGAATACTAAAAAATAAATATATCCTTAGAAAAAATTAATAATCGATGAAAAACTAAGGGTTAAAATACCTGCCAAGTGCTCTCTCCTCTGTACTCTATTCTACTACTCATTATCTCCATCCATAGCAAAAAAATACACAACAATTAGGTCGGTATGCTTTTTTGATAAAACTTGATTTTGATAAAGCCTAGGACAGAATTTGGTGGGGATTTATTATCAAAATATTACAATGGTTGGGTTTTGGTCCTAAAATATGGAAACATGTTCAAATGTTGTTTCAAGATGTAAATTCCCAATTGGTGAGCAATAATTCATTGACTAACGCATTCCCCTTACAACGTTCCATCAGACAAGGATATCCTCTATCATTGTTTCTCTATGTGCTTGTTGTTGATGCACTTAGTTATTTGCTGTAAAATTTTAATCATATGAAGTTGATCAAAGTTATTTATATCCCAAACAATGCATTGGTGATTAATTCCCACTTTGGCGATGGCAACATGCTTTTTATTCAAAACTTTGAAACAATAAAAAGTAATGCTTTTTATGGGTTCAAAGCTTGCCCATGACAAAATTGAATTTTTCATGATTCATTCTGATCAAGCCCCACACTATATTCCCAAAGAATGGAAGAAAATTAGGCATGGGAATATTACCCGATACTTGGGCATACCCTTTAGAGTGGAGGCTACTTTGTCTAATATGTGGAGTTGGTTCTTAGCTAAGCTAAAAAGAAAAATCTTTAATTGGGACCATACAATATATTTCTATCTCTAGTTAAAAAAATTCAAGTGGTAAATAAGATATTCTTAGCTTCTCATGTTTACTTCTCCTCTTTCTTGATGCATTCCAAAAAGGGATATGATGACTTAATCAAAATTGTTCAATAATTTGTGTGGACTAATTGGGATGGAAATACTGGTTTTAGATCTTCCTCTTGGTTACATTGTATAAAACCTAAAAATAAAGGAGGATTGGGTCTTTTGGACCCTAAGACACACGAGAATTGTTTAATAGAAAAATGGATAATCAAAGTTGTTTCAGGAGAGGAACAATGGAAAATTTTAGTTCGTCACCATATTATTCTTGCTTCTATGAATAAAAAGTGGCAAGGTGTTGGGTGGTTGGGTAAAATTTTGCTTGCACCTTTCTTTCGTATTAAAGTTTTATTCCCTTTGCAATCTATTTAGAAGGCATGGCAACAAGTTTGCATATTTTTAAATTGGAACGACTCCTTGTAGCATGGTTTTAGCTTCACGACTTCATCTATTTGGTGGAACAAACTAATATAATATCATAGAAAACCATTGGCTATTACCTCCCTTGAGCAAGTTCATTATCTTTTCAAGAAAGGTGTGCAACCGTTTGGTGATTTTTGGGACTTCAATTCCCTTGATCGGGTGGATTGGCAAAGCTCCAAAAATTTATTTGGTTTGAATAATAGGTTCAAGGGTTTTGTGAAATTTGTGAGATCATTGGTTCCTATGTATCTTCTTATGAAACTTTGCACTCCTCTACATTGCAATCTCTTCAAAGATTGGTTATGGGTTGAGAAATACCCATTTTTTTGTTTTCCTTTGAAGAAGATTTATTTAAAACTCCTTCCAAGTATGGAATACCATGGGTGGATGCTTGGATAGATGTATGGATGGAGGGATATGGATTATCTTGCGATAAGATAAGGTGTTCAAATAGAGGATGCTCATTTGGATAGTGCTTCATGGCTCAGATAATGTTGGGTACGATAGGATCAATGAAAATGACCCATGTCAAGATGTTTACCATAAGCAAGTGTAAAGTGTACAGCAAACTTTGTCAAGATCAAGATAATTTGGAAAATGGATGTAGATGGATGAAAATGGATTGGATAAATGGTTCATGGATGAATGGATTTATTATGGATAAGATGGATGGAATGCTAGATTTATTATGGATGGGAAGAGATGCTTCCACCTGAACTAGTGCATGCAAATGCTCAATTTTACACATGACACCTGTTTTCCAGGTTTTCATCATGGTACTTGTCCAAAGCGCCACCATAATGGTTTTCATTGGAGGATGATTTTTATCTTTACTATTTTCATGATTTTTTTAAAAAAAATTCTGAAATATTTTAAGCTCATGTTGAACCACTTGGTGGTGTCAATGTAGATGCTTCTGTCATAATGTTTCATCGATATCCTACTTGAAGAAGTTGCTTTGCCAAGATACATGCACTTGAATGCAACTTTTGAGATTCTTAATCTAGTTTGTTGATACCAAAGTTAACTTTGTCTTTATGTGCACATCACAATATAGTGCCTTCTAAATCCTTATGATGAAGGGTTGCTGCCAATACATGGTCAATGTGAGAATTGGATATCATGCATGGAAGCATGGATGGTGTTGTGTGTTTAGGAATAAGAGATGGATTGGTTGATAGTTTGTAACCTTTGACTCTCCAAACTTGGGACAATGAGCAATAATGGGTGGATACATAAGTGTGAATGGAATTAGGACCAACTACTTGATAGACTTTGTGTTGCTTGAGAATCTTGCTTTTTCCTTTGTGGACATATTTTATGGATACTTTCCCCTTTTTTATTTTTCCCCATAGTTTCTTTGACTAATGGAGTTTGATAGGGATAATCTTTCTTTGTATTCTTTGGTATCCACTTGTATTTGATTTTTCCTTCATGCTTCGCTACTTCTTTTCCTTTGATAATGTTCTTTGTACTTTTATTCAAATATTTCTTTTGATGTTGGTCCCAATTCGTGGATGGGGTGATGGGTGGATGAAGATTCATGACGTGGCTAGTTGTAGTATTGGCATTGGTTTCATCATAAGGATTCTCCATGCTCCCTATGTTGATGTTTGCATTAGATAAAATTGCCCCCAGTATTATAGAGGTATCACTGATATTTTTAGATCCCTTAATTGTCGAATAACCAAGACCTTGGTGCTTAGGATTGCCAATATTTTGCATTGGTTCTAGGATACCCTGTTCATGTAGGCCTAATCCTCTGCCTTGATAATTCATCTGTTGAAACATTTTATTTGCAATAGGATATGATTTACCTTGGAAACAAGGTGCTAATCCTTCTTTGCTCTGTTGTGGATCTTCAAAGGTGATAGTTTCTTCATTAATAAGATAGCTTTCCCTAAAAAAGGTAAGTGATCCAATTTTATAAGTGATAGGATCCTCCATAGGTGGGATAACTTCATGATTCATATCTTTAGCTTGATCTCGTGAAATATCAGAGTTTAATGCTTCTTCAAGAGGTGTTGATGATTCACTATCCACCTAAAAGTCTTCCTCATGATTCATTTTTAATATGCCTTCACAGGATGTTTCTGATTCACAACTTTTTTAGAAGCCTTCTTCATGACCCATTTCTAATGTCTCTAGATTTTTCTATATCATGATCATGTGTATAAATGTTAAGAGTAGGAGACTCCTGTTACCTGGTAATGATATCAAGAGTATGAGACTCTTTTTTGAATGAAGATCATCTACATGTCCATCCAAAGAAAGCATCTCATGGGTAGATGGAGTATGTGCTATATGGATATGATCATTATTTGTGACATCTTGTATAGATAGAAGAGTGCCCATTAGATCATTGTAGTATTGTGGAGATAAAAATTCTTGATCTTGGTTAATGTTGGAATTGCTTCTGATGTACTTTGGATCAAGTTCTTGACATGGGTCAATTTCAAAGGATGGATTGCTTATAAAGGGTTCTTGGATATCTTCATTAGGCATGTGAAGTGGATCAATATCCTCTTGATCTTTGAGTGGACTTGGATCAAATGTTGAGTTGAGGATCCCTTTAGTATCTATAACCATGAGGTCAAAGGATGCCAATAAGTCTTGGAAAGGACCATTGCTAGACTTTGGTGAAATATGTTGAGCATGCTTTGGAATAAATTCTTGAGATATGTTCTCTAACTCATTAGGTGATGTAGAGACCTTTTCAACATGATCATTGGTCGATGGATCATGGATTATGTCAATAGGGTCAAATAATTCTAACACTCCTTGAAATAGATCATTGTCGAATATTGTTGACAGGTTTTGATCATGACTAAAAAGTGACTCTTGATGTATGTTGAGTTGATCATCGGATGAGGTAGAAACATCTTCAAGGTGCTCATTGATGGATATATATTGGTCATTGTTTTGAATGATTGTGGTGGAGAGATTGTCAATGTTTTCAACCATAGGATCAAATGATATTAACATTTCTTGAATTGGATCATTGTTGGGTATTGTTGGTGGATTTTTATCATGATTGAAAAGTGACTCTTGATATATGTTGATTTGATCATTGGATGAGGTAGAAACATCTTCAAGGTGCTCATTGATGGATAGATCTTGATCATTGTTTTCAACAACTATTAATTCTTGATCAATAAAGTTTTGGATGAGATTTTTGAGTTGAATACAATTTGATGTTTTATGAAGATTTTCTCTATGATACTCATAATAGGATCTACCCCTATTCTAAGGGAAGTCTAGGATAGAGTTGAAAGCATTTACTTTTGGAAGAGTGATGATTTTTGCATTAACTAGCTTTCTTAGCACTGTTTCAATTGTCACTTCAAAAGGAGTGTATTCACATTTGTGATCTTGTGAGATTTGTGCTTGTTGAGGTGATTCTTGTTGTGATTGATCTTGGATATGTGGTGATTGGGTTTTTTGTTGATGTTGATGATCTTGATATCCAACCTCTTGACATTGGAGATATTATTCTTGATGTGGTTGTGGAAACAACTCAATGCTTTGATGACTTGGTTTAACCAATGAAAGAGTGTATTGATTTTGGGGTGGAGATGTCTCTTGGTGCAATGAATCAACTATTTTGGTAAGTGTAGCAATTTGATCTCGCAAAATTTGATCTTGAAACCCTTGATATAGTTGATTTGGTTTTTGTTCAAGCAGATTTGGAATGTATACTTGTGGTGTTTGTATGGGATCATGGAAAAATTGATTTTGGACAATGTTATGATTTGGGATGATGTTTATATTTGGCATTATAGGTTGAAATTGAACACTGTTATGGTTTGGAATCACATTGCCTTGATTTAGGTAACTTCGATTTTGCATGGTGTTACCTTGACTTAGATCAATACATGGAGTCCTTAACATAATGTTTAGAATTTGAACAACATTTGTATGATTCCCAAACATATCTATCCCAAAGTTTACCAAGTGTGGATTTGAAATGTTCATGTTTGGTAAACTTGTGCTTGGTATATTCATTTTTGGCATTTATGGATTTGGTGGGATAATGTTGTTTTGTTGAAGACTCATGTATTGATTGTTTGGTTGATAGATTTGTAGGTTTGGACTTTGATTTAAATCTACCATAGGGAAAGGTGTTCCAAAACTTAGATTGGGCATACTCACATTTGTTGTACCATTGAGGTTTGTAGGAGTTAATGATCCCATGTATGGATTGTATAAGTGTGAGTTTTGATAATCAATCGACATTGTAAGGCTTTGATAGTTCAGTTGATTTAGATTACTCATGATGTATGAATCAAGTTTATATTCCATGTTCTTCTTGTGTTTTGACCTTGTTGCAAAAGTGACCCCTAAGGTGTTTAGGACCAATGATGAGATGAAGGATGAAAGGGTGAGTGATATGGGTGTTGAACTTTTAGGAACTTTCGATCAATGCTAGACTCTAGGATTTTTGATTGGATTGGTTTGATTTGATTTGGATAATAGACTTATAAACCCCAATATGTTGGATGTTATCTTGGAATAAACTTGTCTACAAGGATGATAATTTAACTAGATGTATGCGGAAGGATTCATCCACACACACTTAGCCAAACAAGGAGATTTTGATGTTGATTTGAAAGATTTTACCAAAAGTCTAGTATGAATGATTTTTCCAATGGTTCAAAAGTTGTTTATGAGATGGGATTTGACTAATGTTTGAGATGGATGAAATGATTGGTTGTTTTGATCCTAAATGAACCTAAGAGGGACTTGTTTACAAGACCAAGGTTTTGAAGAACATGATTTTCCCTAAGAGTACTCCAAACCAAAAGATCAATGTTTTCTCAAAAGACCATAAGACAAAAGATAAACAAGCACATGTGTGGGGTTCAATTGATTTCATCTTGATTAACGAATTTCTTTTACCACATCCACACTTCTTGCTTAGTTTTTCAAACTGAATGTCTATGTCTCAATTTCCTTTTCATCTCACAAGGTCCATTATGTGGGAATCAAGGAAGCAAGGAAATATTTCCCTAATGTTGACTTTAGAGAGAGCAAATTGAGATAGGCCCAAATATTTAGAAGCCTCTAAGGAAAAATCCCTAGGGACAAGCAGTAATACTTGGACTTTTCAAAGGTATTTGCCTCTTCTAAAGGGTTTGACATTTGATGACCTTGTTAAATGTTTATTTTCAAGATTTTGGAACCAAGAAATGTGTTTAATTGGCTCAAATATTGCACAACCCTAGGATGGAAAAGAAAATATTTGTTGAACTCCCACTTGGATTTCTCCAGATGCACTTATTCAGAGCAAATGATTAGAAGCTTGACCACATTGGCTCCCCTCCACGACACTCACTTCTATGGGTTAGCCAAGCATCAAGTTCTCATGAATCTCCTATGACAAACTTTTCATCTCTACAAAGAACTGCAATTATATGGGATGGCTTCGGAGGTCCGACCTCCTAACGCCAACAAATATTGGGATTTTGGATTCTAAACAAAGGTTCATAATAAGGGCATCCAGTTTAGGGGGTGTAATGATAAACTCCTTATGAGGGATCTCCCAACCCTTAGAACAAGGGCTTTACACATCATAAAGACACTGGGGGAGAATTATCATGCACCGCTTCCCAATGTTTATGATTTTCATCATAACCACAAATTTATATAGCGGTTTGGAAGAGCTTGGCTTATGCTCATTACTGCTTGGGTCATTCCCTTGGGGTGAGTACTTTTTCCCACCAAGGAAGGCCCTCTAAAGGTGAACAAAAGTGAGTAAGTACATCTGTAGTTCAATCAATCTTTGTTTGTGTGAACAAAGAGAGAACACACACAATGCCTTTTCTCACACTAGCAAGATTTGTTCAATTTTTAAAAACCCAAATTTGAAATGTGGAGGCAATATTTTAGACAACCTAATGCCACTAAAATGCTTTTGATTCTTAAGATCAACGTGAAGCATGAGAGAAGTACATAGGCATTCGAATGACATCAATTTGTAACAAAGGTTACAAAACAAAACAAAAACGAATTCTTTTTAGCCCTCAAAAGCAATAATGAGTTCTTTTTAGAGCACCAAATTTGAGTGTGAAGTTGATTACTCAATTTTAATCCAAAATCAAATCTAGTGAGTTTCTAATGTTCTTTTTAACCTTTTGTGTGTTCTTTTTAAAACCCAAAGGAAATGTATTTGATTCCTAAACTAAAAGATAGCAAGATTTCCAAAGATTGGGTTATAAGTATCCCCAAAGTGTTAAAAAACACTTGTTACAATCATGAAATAATGCCATAAGAGGCCTTCCCCTTGTTTCCTCTTTTTATTCTTTGCCACCTAACTTGAAAAAGTTGATCAACCTACAAACAACAGAGCCACAAAATAGGTCAATGGTCAAAGGAGATCAATATATAAAGCACATGTTGAAATAAATCTAAAAATTGATCTTTTACACAGACCTAGCATCGCTTTCCACAGTTGTGTCACTATTTGAGACTTTTAGTGTTGCTATTTGCAATTGTGTTGCTATTTGAGACTTTTAGCGTTGCTATTTGAGACTTTCAACATTGCTATTTGCAGTTGTGTTGCTATTTGACTTTCTGTGTTGCTATTTGAGATTTCAGTGTCGCTCTATCCTAGAAAGACAAAAAAGAAAAAAAATGATAGAAATTTCCAAAAAAATGTGTTAATTTTGAGATTGCCCTCCTTCTAGCACCAAAATGTGAATGCTCTTCCTAGACCTACTCAAACATGAACAAACAAGTGATCATCAGTCAATAAACAAGTAGAAATTAAGCATTCCCTATGAAATTCATTTAAACATAAGAATATGAAAACAAAGTAAAATATCAAATAAACTACTAATGAAATACTGTTCTAAATGCTCAAACTAGAATGCCATAGGGGGATTGGTGCTTCTTTGATGTGGAAAGAATCCCTTTCTCAATCCCTTGATAAGCTTGATGATGGATATGTGATGAACAAAATGGCAAGAGCCTAGCTATGATGGAGAAATTCTATGCTAACTTGGATGATATTGTTAATAATAACCTTGCATGAAATTGTGGATCCTCAATCAATAGAGAAGGCCTCTATTTACAGGGAAGAAGGGCTGAAGATTGAAGAATGGGGAGAATGTGGGATTAAAAATTGGACCAATGGCATTGTGCCACTTGTCAACATGCTAATGAATCTTGGAGGAGATGTGCTCACACATGTGTGAGCACACCTTGGGAAATGGATGTGTAAGAAGAATGAATGCCAAGGTGGCTTGTGCAAGAGGAGGTGTAAGAGCCATTTAATGCCAAGGTGGCTCAAAAAGGAGGACATGCAAGAGCCATAAATGCAAAGGTGGCTCAAGAAAGAGGACAAAAGCCCTTTGGGAGGGAAAAGTCAAGTGGGTGGAATATTCCAAGAATATGCCATTTTGAATGAAAATAGGGTAATTAGTAAATCAAATAAATTGATTTACATGTGCCACTTGGTTAGTTGACCAAGGTTGACTTACCCTAAGGTGGAGTTAAAAGCTAGAGAAATGAGGGATTAGTGTTAGGAGTTAATTAATTTAGGATTAATTAACTTGGATGAAATTAATTGATTTATGACATTTAATTTAAATGCTTGGGTTTATTTAAATCAAATGAGAGGATGTTGGAACATTAGGATTTTAATTAAATAAAATTGATTTATTTAATTAAAGGAAGAACATTAGGATAATTTGATAAAGTGTATTATCTGATTTTAGGAGGAAAATTATTCAATTAATTGGTTAGTGCACGGAAATGATTAAGGAAGAATCGGTGTTAGTTAATCAAAATCAAGTGCATGATTATGATCAAGATATTTTGAGTGTCTACAAATATAAAGAAAAACTACATTCTTTTAAAGTTTAAATTGATATAATTACATATTGATAAATGACACATTCTTGTGCAAAGTTAGTTCCATTCCCTACTTTCCATTTACACTCATTTCTATATATTCAACTGTATCTTACTTGTACCCACACATACTCCCACATAATTAGCATTTATTACAAATGTCATGTCCAAACATTCATTTCCCATATTGATATTAGCATACCTCTACCTTTGGTCAATCTTGTGACGTGAGCTCAATGCTACACCACATGGAATTGATCCCTTAAATAAAAAAGCCAAATTCAAAATTTGTCAATTCTTGGCCACTTCATTTCCACCATGAGTCAACTTGGTACACGTTTCATGTGATTTATTGCTATGTACTAGAATTTAGAGGAATTCAATGCACATCATTTAAATTCAAGAATATTCAAGCATACCATATTATCATTTGCACATCTTTCTAATAATTTTTTATTTGGAACACTAAAAGAAATCTAATTGACACCAAAGCCATCTAGATCACTTGTATTGTCTAAGATTGTTGTTTTCAATCATTTCCACAACCATGAAGTTGATCTAATTGATGTTGGTAAAAGTATCTCAACCTTGCCTCTCAATGTTCTGTATTTAATTATTTATTGTATTTATTTATCATTTTTCCTCATATTGGAAAGAGAGCTTTCCACTTTGAGGTGACATTTTTGGTCATGTGTCAAATACTTTGTAATTTTTGTAGGAAGTTATAAGAACATCTAATATGGGGTTACTTATTGAAGATTCTATGATGTATATAAGAGCATGATTATATGGATTTGCATAGTGGACTTGACTTTTTACCAAATCATGATGTATGTTATGACACATCATAAGACATTTTTGAATGGGTTAATGGAGCCAAATAGATTTTCAATCTAGGGGAGAGGACCCAGTACTTGAGCATGTTTCAATAGTTGTGATAGTAGTTGTTTATATAATGCCCAATATTTTTATCAATATTAGACCAATAGTTGTGACTTTAAAGTTGTTAGTGTTAATGATGACTACCCATAATTTAACAAAATGTATTCCTTTGATCTAAAAAGCAACCAATCATGAGATTCCACATCAACGCTCAATAAAACATGTTGTGAATGCACAAGTATTGGTCTCACTTTTTTTTTGGGTCTTTTTGGACACCTTGACAAAAAGCATACTAATGTGGCATCATATTTGTTGATGTGGCCCTGAAACCTTAATTATAAACAGAGGACTTGCCAAGTAAGTTGCTGTAAAAAATTGGGAGTGATTTGAATTTTCCACGTATGATAATTAGAAGCGCAAAGTTAGGGTGCACAACTACTAGGTCCTCTCCCCTAATTCAAGCAATTAATGATATTTATTAACATAAGGAGATTGAAAGAAAGCATAAGGTTAGAAAGAAAAAATTGAAATAGCACAAATATCTTATTCTCAAGCTTGAACTTTATTAAAAAGTTAAAGAAGCCATGGCTCTCAAATGGATTCTTTAATTAACAAAAAAATATATATGTTGTGTACTCAAGTTCACCATTTATTATAATAAAACAAATTTTAGAATGCAAAGGTCCCTCCATTTGATTATCCTCGACCATTACACTTGTATGTAGAGAATTTACATTATTATCCTTAAATAACTAGAGAAACTAATAATAGTCTACATTACAAAAGCATTAAAACAAAAACAATCTACCTACCAAAAAAACAATTAACTTCAAAGACCTATATCAACAAAATACAAGTGTAGATATCTTGCTTTAAGTGTAGAAGCGTGGTTGTGCTCTTAGGTAGAGACAGGTCATTTGTGAATCTGATTCTCAGGTGGTAGTGACTTTGTTGAAGAGGCAACAGTTAGAGGATGTGAAATGGCAGTTGGTTGTTATTATAAACTAGATTTTTAATCTGTGCGCTTCCTTGGATTTTGTTTCTTTCTGTCATATTCCACCTGAATGAAATGGAGTTGCAGATTGTTTGGCTAAATGGGCTTCTGATCATTTGCAAGATTGGAATATTGTGGAAAGGGGTCAGTTACCCCTAGATTTGTTACAAAAGTTGGACCAACTTTTGGAGATTGTTAGGGCAGCGTAATGCCCTTGCTTTGTTTTGCTCTTTTTTGGATTGAATAAATTTTTACCCCTTTTAGTAAAAAAATTGATTTACTATTAAATATGAACTTATAAAACCATTTCTTTTCAATTACCAATACCTAAACTATTAAAATAGAAAAATAAACTCATACATCTCTATTCATCAATCACCGTTACAAATTTATACACATAAAACCCAACAATATTCCTATAAATCAGCTAATTTATTTGACGGCAAACTATGACAACAAACTGGATGCACTCACAACAAATTAGACTTAACTAAACATAATGAATACCTAAACATTATTTGATGACATATACAGAATATATATATACAAATCTGTTATGACTTATTCTAACAATTAATAATTATGTTGGAATGTTATATTCCAACATAAACTACCTAAATCACAAACCATTAAATTAACAAACTATTAATACATAACTACAAACTAACTACATGATAGAAAGAACACGCCATAGAATTAGCACCAAGTGTAAGAACATTTAAGTGAAACACCCGTTGCTCGGCTTCAACCAGAGTATCATAGTATCAGCTAGGCACTAGTTTATGCAAGATCGGATAATAATGGCACTAGTTTATGCCTTCAAAGATAGAGGAGATAGGGGAGGCTTGTTGGTCTTGTGGGCTCAGCTTCTTCCACCATTTCACAAAACTGGATTCTCCCATCACAACCTCCTCCACACACAACTCATTCTTCTCAATCATTTGCTTCACATAATTCTGGAATTCGTTGCACTTGCTCCTCACAACCTCTGGAGTTTCCCTCGGATTACTCATGAACCATGAAACTTCTTCTACACGAGCCCAAAAGCAGGAGTCCTTCGTTATTTGTTGCTGATTATGAAGTAGAGCCTGCTTCTTGTCTTCGGGTTTTATGTCTGCCAACCACTTTTCAATAGCTTTGAAGCGACGAGGCCTTGCATTTCTCATATAATGTCCCGAATCCTCATGCTTGCCCAGCCTGTAATAATTGGCAATGTCAAGAGGCTCCACCAGAAGCCTGTACTCTGTTGCCTTTTGTATCAATTCTTCAATGAACTGAAAGTCGTCAGGCACCTGATAAGTCTCCACCATTTCTTCTAACCTGTCATAAAAGGCGGCAAGGTTAAGCCTGCTAAGGTTAGCATAAAAATCTGGCTTCTCTTTTTCTTCCTTGAAAACCACTTCCTTGAAAGCGTCATAGTATACAATCTTCATCCTTGCACATCTGTTTCTATAATCTCTTAGTCTTGCCATATGTCCTGCTTCCTCCAACTTTGCCAGTTCTGCCTTTAGTTTGTTGCGGGTCTCTGTGAGCTTTTCTTCCACCTCTCCTGCAGCTCTTAGGGAAAGTCTGGCCTGAGAAGAAATACAAAGAACACAGGATTAATTTAACAAGTAATTTGTGTATTATTTTTGTAAACACAGGATGAATAGATCCGCCACTAACTCTTGCAGGTTACATTATAGATCTAATGAAAGGCTTCCAAAATTTGACTGCTAAGTGATCTGTATTTCTGTTCAACTGAGTGAAATAACACTTAAATTCTTTTTTTTGTTTTCAGATAATTAAAAAGTAAGATGAATAACGTCAAGAAACTTACTTGAATTCCAAGTCCAAGAGCATCTAGTTGGATTTCCATGGCAGAAGACAATGCACCTTGTGATAAGGGAAGCTTTGAAAGCCCTTCCAAGTTGACAATGCTTGTGTCAGCATGGAAGACTCTACCATACCCAGTGTGGTCTGAGATATTAGCCTGATCTTGAGCAGTAAACAAGGAATAAAATAGGATGGGCAACACAGCCTCATAGTTTTCAACACACAGAGCTCCCTTGTCTGAGCAAAACAAATAATACCCAAATGGTCTGTAAGGGCTCAACTTTACAGCAGGCTTCAGGCTTGCTATCAGTTTGTTTGTAGGTTCCATATTCGCAACAGTGGTGAAGTTAACCACTGCACAAGCATGATGCAGGACAGTGCGTAAATACATGGGTAAGTCCAAGTCTGCAGGAGGGGCTTCCTCCATTTGAATGTCATTATCATCATCATTCATCTGCTTAGCAGACCTCTACCAGTAAGGCAGCAGAGCTTCCAAAGGTTTAGACACAGATATGCAAGGAGCCAACAGAGTTCTGGCAAAAATGTCACACCTTGAAACAACATTGAAGAAATGATTGGCCCACCCCTGCCTACGAACTGCTCTGGCAAGAACTTCATCTCCAATCAGAGGAAAACCAAATGTGGTGGCAAAAACAGGGGTGTCCTTCCCATATTTCTCCAAAATTGAGAGTGTGGCCAAAGTGGCAATTGCACCTCCAATGGAATGGCCTGTAAACAAAACATTTTTTCCTGTACCAAGTACCTCTGCAACCTACGAGTACCAAAAAGCAGTTTGATTAATTCCGAGTATAAAACCATGCAATCTACCTAGCAATGAATATACACGGGAAATCGAAATGCGATGTTGTCTAAATATAACGTAAAACATGTAAAATCAGTAAAGTCAGATATGGCAACCCTATTTGGGAGTTGGAACTGGACTAAAATGTTTTCCTTCTAATAACTGTACTTCCGCATTGCCTAGTCATAAAGTTTCTCCAATATTGTTTGCTGTATTTCGCTAGATAGATACATACTAGGTATATAGCAGATTGCTAGACTACTGAGTACTATTAAGCCCTCTCTAGATGAAGGACTCGACCAATGACCGAATGTAGAGTATTAGATAGTAGGGAGTTAAACAATGTCCTCTGGGAGAAAGGACTCTCAACTAACGATAGAATATCAGATTTATAGATCTAAGACTGGGAGGACCTTCTTCCTAGTAGTTCCTTCATTCTCCTTTGCTGGCTTTGGTTGGATGAATCGTTGAATAGACAAACTGGACTAAACTATCAATAATCTAAATGGGTTTGGATTTGGCTGCCTTTAGGTAGAGTCTGCCATCTTTAACTGTCAAGAGAATACCACCGAAACCCATTTCAACCCATCCAGTTGATCTATTTTCTCCTAAATGATTCAGACTACTTGGGCAACGAAGAACCTATAAGAAACTGAGTTTATTTACTCCAGATATGTAGGACTGAATCCGAACTGTTCAATAATAAGGACATCTAATCCGGTTAAGTTCTACTCAATCTTAGATAGACCTGGCCTAAGATGAGGGAAATAATTGCACCCAACTAATAGAACCGAAACCTGTGAGGCTTTTATGTGGAGAGATAGCTACTTCTTTTGACTATGCCCAGGTTGCCCCCTCTACATAACACCTGGTATAGTCCTCTTATAAATGCCCCTTTGGGAATTCTAACTAGACAACTACCCAAATTCTAACTGCACAAATACCCATTTTTGATTGAGTGTAATTTTTCTCCTAGATAATGCCTAGTCTCCGCCATAAAGCCCAAGTAAATAGAGCAAACTACCCACTTTCTATTTTCTAAGAACTTTCCACTTATACTAGGCATCGATGTCAAGCAGTTTCTAAAGCAGGCTAAATTGCTAACAACTGCACATTGTTTCAAGACATTAATTAGGCAGTAAATGTACAGATTCAAAACATGTTTATTACATTTTAGCCCCATTCAGAGTCAAGTCTAACCAATTAAGTCTAGAAATAATTTACTGAGCAGTGAGCTACAAACCTGTTGTTGGAGGTTGGCGTCCCAAATATCTAAAAACTTGGTGAGAGCCTCTCTGTAGACACTGGCTCGCTCCCGGGGTTCCTCTCTTGTAGTACCATCCTCCATGGACTCAAAATAATCATTACGCTCATTGATTTTGCACACACCAAATTTGGTGTCTGTTTGACTAAAGGCACTGGAATCCAGGGAGCCAGAAAAGGCTAGGCAATTTGTGTTTCCATTACCTCGCCAAACATATCCATTAGTACTGTTGTAAGCAGCATAACTTGCCTTCCTTGCCTCAATCAATCTCGCTTTGATATCTTCTGGTCCTCCAAGCCTACACACAACAGTCAACACAAACAAGAACAAATTCAATTCAAACAAGAACAAATGAGTAACAGTATTCATATAACAAGACTTATAAATCCTTCAGAACGAAATGGTATGCAGGATTTATCGAAGTATATTTAGTTATTTAGAATGTTGTCTATGATTATGAAAGGTAAAAAAATTCACAGAAAGTTGTTAACAAAACTAATTTTACTAAAAGCAAAATTGAAACTGTATTTACGATCTAAAGCACAATCGAAGTATCTATCATCTGAAGAAATTTTTGCAGGGCTGCAGAACATCAACAAATAGAATGAAAGAGTCATAAAATTACTGACCTTGCAACAATCAAACTGTTAGCCATGAGTATGAGAAATTAGATCACCAATGCAAACTAGTGCTGTAATTCACAATGCAAAGGCTTTCCTTTCTTTCTTCACATGATGGTTTGAATGAAAACAAGCTCTATATATAGCTGCAGAACAGGACATCGGTCCCCTAGTGAAATTGACAAAGGAAGAAGTGTCGAAATTTTGCTTGCGCAGAAACTTTTTTGTCAAGGGAACATGGAAAGGCACGTCCACCCTTCATTATCAAAGAGAGTACGGAATTCGTCCACAAGCATTTTCTTTCAGTTAGATTCGAATGTGTAAAATATGTTTACCTTGATATAAAGATTTTGACATAGAAGGTGTTTTCTAATAAAATAGGGAAAGCCGAATCTTTTATAAAACATTAACCACATCATTTATATTGATATTTCAAACTTTCCATCTTTTCTCACCGTCCATCCAATTATGACCTCTCTTTTCTCACCATCAATCCAACTATGACCTCTCTTTTCTCACTATTCATCCACTTAAATTTTGGAATCTAAAAATATGAAGAAGTCTCAAAGAAATTGCTTTTATTTATATTTCAACTCTTCTCAAATATTTATTTTCAAAGAAATTGTTTTCATTTATATTTCAACCCTTCTAAAATATTTATTTCCAACCATGGCCCCTCTTTTCCTATTGCCCATTCACTTAAACTTTGGAATTTTAAAATATGAGGAAGTCCCAAGGGAATTAAGTGTGATTCTTGGTCAAGATATTTTCGTTTGAAAGTGAGTCTCAATGGTGGAGAACTTGTACTCTTCAAAGAGAGGTCACAAGTTACAGTTAGGTGTCTCCTATATAGTGGGAGTATGGGGTAGTCTCATATATTGTAAGTCATATATAGATTCAAAAGAAAATGGTTTGGTATTGTGGACTATAACCTAAACATTCATAGTTGTACCATGAATTTTGAGAACCAGTCCGTCATAGTTTGACTATTTTTTGCACTTAGGTCTCATAAGAGACTTTGTCAAAATAGTGTAACCTAGAACGATTGGGTGATCTAGGGAATGAACAAATACCTCCATTAACATTCACCCACTCATTAGGACATGTTTGCACAATCAACTTTTCCCCAAGATGCACAAAATAAAAAATAAGATTCTTTCCATGTTTGCACTACTCTCAATTGGCACTTTTTGCAAGAATGCATTCATTGTTGGCAATGCTCAAACATTGTGGAGTTTACTAGAATTGAGATAGGTTAATGTGGAGGGACCCCATATCCACTTTTAGGTTTAGATAAAACATTCATAGGTGCCACAAATTTTGAGAACCAATCTGTCATAGTTTGGTAATTTTTTGCACTTACATCTCATAAAAGACTTTGTCAAAATAGTTTAGCTTGAAACAATCGAGTGACTTGGGGAATGAACAAACACCTCCATTACCATTCACCACCCACCTAGATACATTGGTGCAATCAATACGATTTTACAATTTTACAATTTTTCAATTTGGCAACTTTTGTTTCAATATCATTTTCTCATTTTTTCTCTTTGGATCTCCATTATTACCATCTTATTATGCTTGAACAAAATTGGGATATGTAGATTATGTTACAATTTAATCTATTAAAACACCTAGATTCTTATTTTCTCATGGCCACCCTAGTGTTGTCATATTTATTATAACAACCCTCTTTATGGCTCTACAATAGTCATATTTACCTTATTTTTCTCATTTTTGTGGACATAATGGCACCCCATAGCTAGATCTTGGTGTGTACTACCCTACATAACCAAAATATTTCATTTTTTGGCATGTATTAATAGTATTTGATGATCTCATAGGTTGTTATGGTTGTCCCAATGTGACCATGGACTGTTATGTGGATTGTGATAGCCCTAAACTCATGAAAACTCTCATTTTAGACATTACTATGTCTTTGTATTGTGTTGATTAATGCTCTTTTCTACATTTTCCTCTATTCGAGTGGATTTGCATGTTAGTATTGTGGCTTCTCTTCCGACTATAAGAAAAAATGAGATAGATAGTTAGGGTTCTATAACATCGAACAAAACATCTAGATCATCACTAAAATATAGACTCACAAAACTCATAGCTAAAGATGTAATAGCTCATTCATATCCTTCAACACATTCAAATAATTGCAAAAAAAATGCATAAATTACCTTTGAGTTGACCCTACTATAGATGTCAACTTTCACATGGTCTATACCAAGGAAACTAGTCTTATATGTCATATCAAATAGGATTTTTTACCTCACTATATATTAAGCAGTTGGGCTTAATGACAGACTTATTTAGTCTCTTAGTGTAACAAGGCATCCAAGCTAGGCATAGGGTCGACAATATTTATTTATTTATGTTTAACTATCATGTGATTAACTTTAGGCAACAACAACCTTGGCCTCATATATGCTAAAGAAGAAAAGCAATTTTCATCTCTAATCCATTAGATCATGCTATTATCCACCACTTGATTATCGGATTTAGTCCATCGTCCTAAGTTGACCTTTCACAAGATTAGGTCTTGTATTTTCCTTTAAGTAGGTACTTCCAAATAGCTACTTCCTTCACATCATCTTCCTTCACAAACTAACTCCAAATGACACATTATTTTATTCCATGTCTTTTAATATAATTCACTATTTAATGTACCTAGAAGGTATCAAAGCCACAGGTGAATGAATGATATCTCTTCTAGTAGGTTTGGATGATGGGTTGGCATAATTAGTTTCATAGCACAAATTGTGGTTTTCTAAATTTCTCAATAAATGCCCTAAAACCACCAACTTGATGCTTTTTGCAACATTTGATAGCTTTCCGTCACTTCAAAAGCACTTCAAGTTGGTGTAATAAATTTTATACCATGACACGTATAATTTGTGGAGTTGGTCACTTGATACCCAAACACTACACCAAACTATCACTCTTGGTAACATTTGATATAGCATTCATGATTCCAAATTGATCCCTCAATGCCCTATCATTGTCATAACATGTTGGTATAATTTAGCATAAATAAATATATTAAATAAATATGTCATAATTTAGCATGGATTAAAATGAAATTGATAAATATATACTTCATATGATTTTCATCATGCTTCTTTTTTATTAATTCTCATTAATTAGGGTATTTTAATAGAGAAATGGTCACATGTTATTATATGACATTCATATATCTAACTATTACTACCATCATGGTAGGAAAGATTGTAAGAATTCAATCTATAACATGTTATTGTTCATAACTCAAATATTCTAAAGCAATTATGCATTCAACTTTAAAGTTTCAAAGTTGGAAAACATGCATACAAGGAACACATTATATTGTATATCGATTTGTATATAAAAAGTGTAAAATAATTGTGTACACATACAAATTTGGCATATATGCTAACTCAATATATTTTTTTACATTATGTGGCATATGTCATCTCAAGATCTATATACAATATTCATGCTAAATAACTATCAAATTCTAATCTTCCAATTGACCATATATCTCAAGAAAATCCTAAACTTATGATGGATCATCAAAATCTAGTGTCTTCATGCCACTTGATGGATGCAAAGTTGACTACAAAATAACAAGTCAAACCGTAAATTTGATTAATTAGCTAAATTAGACCACTAAATAGAAACTTATCTACTATAATTTAGAATTTCCAAATTAACATCTAAAGCACTATATTGAACTATAATTTCTCTAAGCTATCAATTAAAGTAAAATTCAATTCTTGATTACCCCAACTCTTTACTTTTTTAGAGATGTTATGCAAATGAGTGTATCTTAGGATGATTAGGAGTCCTAACAAAGCATAATAGTAGAGGAGCCACATTGTTGAGTTTTGGAATAGACTATAACAGATAAAATAAAAATGATATAAATTAATATATAATTGTTGACAAAGAGGAAAAAGCATACAACAAAAAGAGGTTAGATGTGTAAATTAAAAAATCAGATTACTAAACATAAACTTATCTACTAAAAAAAACATATATCATTGATGAGGCTTCTTTTGTTGTTTGAGAAGGACTTATCGTGGAAGAACCAACTAAAATTTCTTATATAAAACATGACAAGAATGTAAGATTGTTTGTATGCATACAATCATAATAAATTTGAAATTAACATCTAAATCAATACAATCAATTATAAGCTCTCTAAACTAACAGTTCAATTACTTTGATTCTTTGTGGTTTCTCTGATAGTCATTTTTTGAATGATGGTCTCATAGGATGATCTCATGTTCTACTATAAAATAATAGAAAAGGTGTCACCTCATTCACATTTAGAGTAAACTAAAAAAGTAAAATAAGATTAAGATATAAATTAATATATAATTACTCACAAAAATATACAATGAAAAGTTAGACATGTAGAAAATTATACCACCAATTCTAGGCCAAATTCAATGGTCAAAAGAGTACCATGATGTATTTATGTAAGCTCTGAGTCCTTTGTCATCAACTATTATCCCACTTATATACATTAGTAATAACCTTTGCTATAGATATTAATTTCAAATAAAATACATTATGAAATAACTTTAAGTTTTACATGTAAGAAAGATTGACCTTGCTTCTCTTCTTTAACCTCTAATGGTCGTACTTGTTTTTTCCCTTTGCTTCATCTACTTGTGTTCTAGACCCTACTAGCTCATCTCGTGGTTTCATATGAGAGATATCATATTCAAATGTATTTAGGGGTGGCTTGCTAGTCTCTTCAACATGACCTAAACACAATTGATTGCACATAAATATGTGTAGACAAGGCAGGTCCATTAATATTAATCGATCTGCTAGAAGCATCAATATCATGAGAATGTGCAATTTGAGAAGTTTGTGTAATCAAATGGCTAGTCAAAGAGTATGACATGGAGGCTTTAATTTGTTGCATCTACAACAATGATTGGGTATGCTATTGGAGGTAGAGAAGGATAGGAGGAGGGAAAACAAATGGACCTTACATTTGTTGCATTCCCCTAAGCCTATCTTGAGGCATTCCTCTACCTACTCCTTAGAAATCTCTAAAGTCAAAATAGTTGACATGACAACTTAAAATAAACTCTTCATATAGTTTATAGATGAAATATAAAGGAACATGAAGATTGTTTTTAGGTGGTTTATCAACAACAATCCACTAATGATCCCAAAGATTTCTTTCCATACCCTCATGTGTGCACCATTTGCTTGAAAATTGGAGCTTATGTACATCAACACATTATCCAATTTTAGGATTGACAAAATATTCTGCTAACATGACTTTGGTTATGTCTAATTCCTTCACTTGATTGTATAACAACCCAATAGAGTGTTCTTGCCTCTTTGATTCTCACCATTCCTAGAATGACTCGTGCAGGCTTGTGAGGGTTCTAACGTGACCAACAATTCCCTCTAAGGTGGATGTCATTAGGGACAATCAAGGGTGCCAATTATATATTTCTATAATTTTAATCAACTCAATAATATTTATGTCAATTTGTTCTTCATTTGAAGGAGGGTTAGTGGGGAAGGGTTGGTGGGGGAGGGTTTGGGTTTTGACCTTCCTCTACTATCTATACTTATTTTCAATTCAAAACTTAAAACTTAACAATTTTTAGCTAATTCTAAAAAAAAATTAAAGTGAAAACCTAAATCATACTAATTTTTTTGAATAAATATATAAACTAAAAAGAAAAAAGAAAAAACTCGTAAAAATGGAAGAAAACTAACTTACCTCTATACTATGGCCAATTTAAAACCTAAAAAATCGAATCTCCAAAATGGGTATTAGTTTCCCTACGGTGGATTTTTTTTGTTGTGCTCTTCTCCTTTGCCACATGTCACTTTAGCAGAGGAGAAGGCTATTTTTTTGGTTCTAAGCTTTTGCGGAATGGATATCTATTTGGCAAAGTGTAAAACGCTTTACAAAACAAATATTTGTTTCTTCAAAATGGATATTTGTTCTATAAATGTTGTGACTTACATAAGAGATATATGGTTTGCTCTTGTTTTTACCAAAGTAAAATTCATTTTTCATCCAACACAAACAAAAATTCAAATATCCATTTTCAAATTTTGGCTTAGTAAAAATGTATTTTTTACCACCATTGTTATTGTTTGACCCATTATGACCATACACCCACCCAAAAGTTGAAACAATAATTTTATATAAGATTTTTTTAAAAATATTTCTAATAGAAATCACTTTTTTATATTAGTTTAAAAAAAATCTAATTATATAATTAAAAATTAATAAATTGCTACATAATTTTTAATAGATTTAATATAATTTATTTAAAAGAAAATCACTTAAAAACTATATCAAGAATTATCTCTTCTATTGATTCATATGGCTCAATAATAGTTAACATTATTAATAAAAAAATCTTGTTTATTATTAATTTTGTTCAACAAATATTTATTTTTAGGTTAGTAATTTTATATTTCTAAATATATATAAAAGGTTGAAATGTGCATAATATGTTGAAGTTTATTTTTAATTTTTATAAAATATTGATAGTTCTATGTTTATATATTAATAGGTTATCTATTGAAATAATAATTGTAACATAAAAATAATTTTAATTTTATATTCATATTCTTGAGCTCTCTATCTCGATGATGGATTACGGAGTGTGATTCGAAATGTTGATTCAAAAAGCTTACACACAATTGAATCCAGAAACAACTATTGATATTCTTATGGATTGTGGAAATCTAATAACATTGAATAATTACAATTTAAAAACAATAATTTCAAATGGGTAAACTATTTTTTCTATTAATTTTTTTGATAAACTAAAAAATATATAAAATTGGTAATCTAAAAATAATCATTTTAAAATTAAAAGTATAATTATAATATAATATAGATTATTATTTGATTTAATGATGAAAAAATAATAAATAAATTTTATTTTATTAAATTATTTTTTATCCATTACAATTTTCTATTGAATAATAGATTTAAGTTTTAATTAAAAAAATTTTGAATCCATATATATAGTTAATTCCCGAGGGGGGCTCAACAACCAACAAGCTAGTCCCAACCTGGTAAAACAAGGAGCGGAGTCATATCTGAGACCAATGGAGAGCAAACCCACGGCCCAAGTACCTAGTTAATCCATTTATATTTAAATTGTCTTTTCCAAATGATATCAATAACATGCGGTAATGTTGTTTATATAATATTGATATTTTTAGTTCACATGTGATCTTTTGTGTTTCCATTGTTTGTATTTTTTCCTTTTAAGAAAAAACAATCTCATTGAGGATTATAGAAGAAGCTGCATAAAAAAGAACATATATAGATAATAGAAAAGACATTAGAAAATAAAATTAAAAAAAATAATAAAATGACATCACAATCAGCACTATCAAGTGTCAATTGTTAAATATGTTCAAATATAATTATGAAAGACAATTTTTTAATGTAAAAGGATTGTTACATACTACTAAGAAAACATTGCAAGAAAATTCAATATACTTCTTCACAGCTAAGAAAACATCTCATCAATCAATTAAAATCTTAGCTCTTGATGGAAAAGCATGGAACGTTAAAATAAAATCCATCAACATTTGTAATTACCACGAGCTTTCATGGATGATGCGAAGAAACCACTAGTGAAAGTGACGAGACAAAATAAAATCCATCGTCATCAAAGTTTAAAGCAAATGTCAATCAAATTGAAGTAACACATTTTTAAGAGCATCTAGAAGAAAAGAGAGCTTCTGTCCATGTTCCTAGAAACACAAAATTTAGTATAAATATCGTAAGCGAAGGACAAGCACTCAATGAGGTTGGAATTCACATCTTCCTACGAAAATGTGAGGAATTCCTTTGGAAATTCTCAATTGTCTTTATCCCTAGAAAAAGGAGGGAACACATCACAAAAAAAGAATAATGAGTTTTGTTATGAATAAATATGTTGCATCAATCACATCAACTCCCAGTTCGTCAACTAGGAGTTATATGGAGGAACATACTTTGAAATGGAAGAGCAAAAGTAAGCAATTTTGTTTAAGGCCAGATTCTTGACATTTATGTGCCCTAAAAAGTATGCATAGGAAGGTCACACCAAGATTACCTAGTAATAGGTAGGAACTCACCAAGGGTTTTCTTGGAAGGAACGAGAAGTTGACTAGAAGATAAAGCAGGTGATTAGTATTATATTTGGTAGTACCATTCACATTTGATAGTGATGTGTGGGAAGCTGTTTTCCATTTGATATAGGAGTAGGTACATAGCTTTTTAAATATTTTATTCAATTAGCAGTAGATATTTTTGGATGGCTTGCAAGAATGGTTAAGGGAAAGGGACTCCATAGCAGACAGGGATAATATCCAATGAACTTATACTTACTATTCAATTTTAAAACACTTTTATCCATATAGTACACAAATTGACAAATCATGTGATGCCACATCATCGTACCAATAAAACATGACTTAGTGACCCAAAATCGGTCTCACCTTTTTTCTAGGCTTTTTTGGATACCTTGACAAAAAGCATGCTGGTGTGGCATCATATTTGATGATGTGGCCTTGAAACCAATTTTTATAAGCAGGGCACTTGCCAAATAAGTTGCTGTACAAATTTGGGAGTGATTAGAAATTTTCACATAGGACTTTAAAAAGCGCAAAGTTAGGGTGGCCCACTATAGACCCCTCTCCCTTAGTACTTGTATTAATTTTGCTACTGGATTGGATTGTGTGTAAGTTTATTCATCAATGTTTCGGATCACACTATGTAATTCTTCAGCTCTCTATCCTGATGATGGATCACGGAATGCGATCCGAAACGTTGATGAAAAAACTTGCACACAATCAAAGCCAAAAGTAGAATTAATACATTTAATATGGATTGTGGAAATTTCATATCTTTAATGGTTAGTATTTGTTGTGTGTTTTGAGTGTATTTGTAGGTAGAATGAGTGACAAATAAAAATCATTTGATTTAATAATTAAAATAATAATTATAGAAGTATAATTGTCATGATTTTTTTTATTTGAATTAATGTATTATAAGAATGAAACTATCAAAAGGTAGTTGGAAAAATTTAACAGACAACAAAAACACATTTAAAGAGGTTGCAAAAAAAACTATTTTTTTTTAATAAGTTAATGATTTTGATGGAAAGATGAGCTCATTTTGAAAGATTCATTTTTTTTATAGAAAGAAATTGTTGTCAATATATTTATACATAGTGAATATTAATAGATTTTTCTATTTTGTGTAGAATAGAGTTGATACAATTTATCATTTAATATATTCTTATAATTACAATTGTTAGGATTAAGGTGCCATCAATCCTATAAATCCTAGATGTCATTTATTGTTTGAACATCCTTGTCAAGGTGTCTCTAAGTGTCTAAGGTGTTATTGGTGTAATAATTTTCTACTTATAATTTATAAATATATTCATAAGCAATGGAGGGATTCACTAACAAAAAATATTTATTTATAACTAATATTAAGTAACTACTCAAGTGGGGGTGCATAGAAAGGAGTCCCTATTGGTGTTCATGATGGTGAGTTTTAGTTTTGAAGAGAAAGTAATTTTGGGTGCCAAATTTGATGACTCTCTTATTTTCAAGGGAGAATCCAAAGGATAGGGCATTTAGTTTTTGTAAGAGGGTTTTAGTGCTCCTCTTATTATGGGAAACTATCTATTAGTTTCCCTCCTCCAATAACTCTATAAAGCCTTGGGGATGAACATTTATATTGAATTCTTGTAGGTTCACAAGCGCTATCAAGTTGAAGACAAAGGAAGGAGAAAGGAAGTGTGTTGTATTATCTTTCTTTTGAAGATAATACACACTTGGCCTCTTTCCTTGGTTGATTTTTTCCTTGCAAAGGTTTCTCTATGTTGAATTTGTGTTGCGATATTCTCATGTGTATGTTGATTTCTTATGTTGTCAATTTATTTGATTAAAATCCATATAGTATTATCAAAATTAAGGTTGAATAGATTTTCACAATGAAAAGGACTTAATTTTAGATTTGTAAAATTGATTTTCAGATTTCTATCTAGAAGTTGTTTACCTTTTATTCTCAACATCTAGTATAAGAAATTAGCCGCCTTTGTTCCATGGGATGGAAGGCTTTTTGGGCTATAGTGGAATTTATAGTAAATTTTTTTTTGTAGATTTGTGTGTGGAAGCCATGGCTGCATGTACATCTTGGTCAGATAGTGATAAATTTAATGAAACTAAGTATGAGTTATGGGAGTTGAAGATGGAGGATTTCGTAGAAGAGAGATCAATAGACAATGATAACAAAGGAATATAAGCTTGAAAGTATCACCCAATACTTGTAAGTAAGATGGATAACAAAATATGGGGGACAATCCAATTTTGTCTTGTTGATTCTATCTTGTTAAATGTAGTAGACGAGCCCACTTGTTATTCCTTATTGAAAAGGTTGTATGAGTTTTATCAATCCAACATCTTGTGAATCAATTATATTTGAAAAGGGAATTGTTTTCTCTAAAATGGAAGAAAGGTGAATTGGCATCCAAACATTTAAATTCATATAGTTTGATTTTGATTCAATTAGGCTTTGTGGATATAAAGATAGAAGATGAAAATAAGTGTATTATGCTTCTATGCTCTTTTCTTGAATCATGGAACAACACAATCCTTGATGTTGGTGTTAAATTATCAAATCCCAAGTTGGATGCCTTGTTGTGAAATTTTTGACAAAAGAAATGTAGAAGAAATTTATAATGGAAAGGATGCTCTTCATATTAGGGGAAGGTCCAAAGAAAGGGGAGGATCCAAGGGATACCAAAAGGGTTCTAAAGAGAGCTCTATGTCTTAATTCCAATTTAAAACTCTTAGAAAGAATAAAGTGAATTGTTAGAATTATGGTAAAAGGGGACAAGTGAAGAAAGAATGCAAAAATAAGAAAAAATAATGGGATTCCTCCATGAAAAATTCCTCAAAATCAATTGATGAAGCCTTATTTATTTATTTTAATATTATGTATAATGAATATTGGTTGGTTGATGGTCATACCTCATGACTCCTCATAATGAGTGGTTTGTAATGCCCCAATCCAACACACTCAGAACAAAACCTAATAGAAAAAAAATTGGAACAATGACAACCACACTGATAATGCAACAACATGTCACACTTGCACAACAATGTGTACACAAGTGTCACAACGACACAATGAAAAGAACTACAAGGAAACCATTACATAAGTAAGGAGGCAACAACAAAAGACTAACCACTCGTGGGATAAATCCACTATAATGAATATACAAGAGAGAGGACAACACCTACACAATAATCAATTACTAACCACGACCATGTTCTCTCTCAACACCACGCCAAGATAGGATGAGGGAAACATCAACCTCCAATATACATCTAAACACACTTCACAAATATAAACATAGATGAAAACCTTCACACAAGGTTTCCTAACCAAGAGACACAACTCAACACAAACTGGAAAGACAATGAATCACTTCCAAGCAACCCCACACTTTCTAGGACATCTCGTCGTAACACAATTTTAGAAAATAGATGGATACTACTCCCCAACACCCTAAGACGTATGAGGAATGTGGAGGACACCAAAAATTCCAACCACGAAAGATTACAACCTTCCCAAAACTTCTCAAGACTAGGTGCACAATCTCCCTAACCCTAGGTTTGACAATCAGACAACTTTAGAAGAAGGCATGAAAAATTGGGCAAGAGAAGCCATAAGTTCTAAAAAAAAACACATAAGATCATGCACACAACACCACTAAACCCCTAGGACCATGAGGAACAACTTTTTCTTATATGGGTTTCCCATACGAGGATTCAAAATAAAGAAGAAAGATCAAGTCCTAAAACATGGATACTTGACTAGGTTTTTGAGGGTTTCGACATCTAAAATGACATGAATGAGAAATGTACGCATAAAAATTATTCATCAGAGGCATTAGGTTTAATAAAACCACTAGATAACCATGGTTAAAATGAATTATTTTTTCTTGTATAGGAACGAGGCCACCCAAGCACAAATAGATAAAAACTTGAGTTTTAACCTTGACAAACTAGGCTACCCCACTAATGACCAGGCCACACAAACATACCATAGGGTTTCCCAAACTTACCAAGCCACCCAACTAGACTTAGCCAATTTTTTGAACAATTTGAGTTAATATAGTAAAGATAGGGCTTCCTAGATATAGTACTAAGCTTCCCAACTATAAAACATGACCACTAAATTCATTTTAAGAACAAAAGGAGATGTTCCTAAGTTTGTTTTATAACTTTCACATCATGATATTTAAAAGCATAAAGAAATTATGCTCAATACCAACATCAAGACACACAAATGAGCCAATAATATTCTCTTTTATCAATTTTACATCCATCTCAAGGAGAGGTCCTTTGTCATCAATATTAAAATTTGTATGAAAGGAAAACATTTAAATAATTGAAATAAACTTGGTAGAACATTGTATAATGATGTACCTCAAGATAAAAACATTCAATCCCAATGATGGTTACCATGCCACCCAACCTCATAGAATCAAAAGATCTACTCCCAACATGTTAGGAGATAGTCACATATGTCGCAATCATAATACTCATGCCAAATACATGGAGAGAGGGCTTACACACATGCAATACATGATGAAAACACTCCACATACACATCATATAAAATACTTATCCAAATACAAGATGGATCAAATAAAAGATCTCATTGGGAAACTCACCAATATCACATCACAATCTGCATTGGGCCAACTCACCAATTCCATATAAAAAATAATCCTTGGGAAAATTTGCCAAGGGAATAACACATGGGATAACTCACTACTAGGATACAATAAGGATCATCATTGGTCCAACTCACCAATGATAGATCACACACACAAAACACTAGGGTAAGGTGCCAAAGAGCTAGTTAGGGATTGTCATCACAGTGCTTGAAGGTATGGCACCCACGAAAAATGAGTACTCCTTTTATACATATGAGGATACTTGATATTATAAGACACAAGCTCCTTGAGTTGGCATGTCTTCCCAAACATCCTTAGTCTATACTAGTATTCAAGGCATGAGAGGGGCATCCATTACCTTAGTTAATTATTACCCATGTTTCATTAATTATCACTTGATTAGATGACTCCCCACCTATGGTCAGTCTAAATGCCACTTCGGGTCAAGGGCGTGTTGGGAGCCACTCCCATAACCCTCTCTAGTCTTATTCCTAGGCTCTTCACATTCGCCAATGAGTGTGGCACAAAATTCAACTTCATCAAAATTTTCTAACAATTTCCAACAAACATTATTACAATAATTCACAAAGGAAAATTTCATCAAAACATTAAAATTCATCATATTTCATTCAGAACATTCAAATTTTCTCATTTTTCCAATACCTGAAACTAAGAAATTTTCCCAAAACCCCATGAAGATACTATTTTATTTTTCAAATTCAAAAATTTTAAGATACTTTTTTTTCTCTAAATACTCCCAACAACACACTTTTCACATATTTCCTAAAAATTTGGGCATCATAACCTTACATGATATTTATACTAGTTTGAAATGTGTGGTTTGAGTTGGAAAATTGTCTAAAAATGCATAGTTACTAATCTGAGTCTGATTCATTAATTTGGGAGATAAACCTGAGAATTTTTTGTTCTGATTGATTAGTGAATTGAATTCTAAGTCTTTTTGAGTTACAATAGTAGAAGGAAATAAATTGTGCCCTAGTTGCTTATGGTGGTATCAGAGCCATAAGGCCTGCCAACCTGTGGTTGTGAGCTTATGAGCCAAAGAGATATTTGGGCCTAGGAGAGAGAAAGGAAGAAGTCTGAAGCTGCTCAAGGAGGTAGAGGTAAGGAGACAAAGTTCGATCAGGATCAAAATAGTAAGCTAGAAAACTTCATGAAGCAATAGGATCAGACCAATGAGGCATTGATACAAGCAATACAATCCCTCACTACTGCAATCAGTAACATCAAATCTAGATCCAACAGTGACGAAGGAGGTAGTTCAAAATGTACAGATGGAGAACAAAGTAAAGCGTCAAATGGACACGCCCACAAGCACTCTCAGCCAAGATTTTTGCCTCAAGCGAAGGGCCAACAAGAAGGAGAAGAACAACAAAGCTATGCAAGTATTGTGCGTGCATACCTAGATTTGGATGAGAACGCTCAAGCTGCAATCTCTTTCGATCAATTTTATTGTGCTAGGCGGAGTGATGAGAGGAAACATCGAGGGAATAGGGACCTCCAGCATAAGGTCAACAAGCTCTCACTTTTGACTTTTGATGGTTCAGGAAAAATGACTGCACAATCATGGATACAAAAGTTGGATACATACTTTTCTCTCAGCCCCATGACTGAAGAAGAAGCGATCAAATTTTCCATCTTACACTTAGAGGATTTGGCACATGAATGGTGGCACCATGGTATTGTGACCCAGGGGTTTGGACGAGTAAACACATATACAGATTTCACACAAAAACTGGTGAAGAGATTTGACAAGAAGGACTCAAAAGCATACTTCTAGGAGTTGACCGGATTAAAGGAAACAAGCACTATGGAAGATTATGTTTCAGAGTTTCAAAGACTTGCAATAATGGTGTCCGATGTGTCAAATAGGTGGCCCACTTTCTTTTTCATTCAAGGCTTATCCGACTATTTTCATGGTTTGGTGAGGGCTCTAGAGCCAATAACTTTAGAAGATGCTATTCAAAAGGCCTTAAGTCTGTAGGACTCCACCAAGAAAGGGAAGGCTATGGCCAAGATTGTACAACAACACAGCCAAGGAAGCCTTTCATTAAGGCGGATCCACCACAAAGATTCCTCCTACAAATCCAAAAGGCATGTAGAGGAATGAATTTGTAATGTCCCCATTTTTAGCCCTACACTTTCCAGTGACTGATAACCTATCCCTGGTGTGTTGTTGGCTAGTAAAAGATAAAATTAGGGTTTTCGACTACATCTTGGAGTTTGGGATTTTGGATTGTGGATTCTTTATGGGTTTTCAAAAAGCTTCGAAATGGTATCGCATGCACTTTGATCCGAGCAACTTTCTGAATTTACTATTTTTAGTAAATTCTATTTTTGGCAGCAATCCAGTTGGCATCAGTGCAGCTAACCTTCTTCTTCAGGCAGTTCAGTTGGTATTATTGATTTTTGAACTTTTGGTGCATTTTTGGAGAGATAAGTTATTTTAATTAAAATAATGTTATATTTTCACATTAACCCCTTGGCCTAGTAGTGTGACTTTAAAGTTGTTTTAAAAAGGGGGGTCTTGAAGGGTGGACGTCTCATCAGGGGGCTCTTTTAAATATTTCAAAAATTGAAAATGCATTTTATGAAGGGGACACCAACTTTGGGAAGAGAGTTTATTTTATTATCAAATTTTATATCTCTTGAAGATGGACGCCATATTGAAGGTTGTATGGAAAGTCAAGTCAAAACCTAGATTCTCTTGGAGTGGGTGCATCTTCTAGAAGATTCTAGAGGATCTTCTCAATGTCTATATAAGGAGGCTTTTATTCTTCATTTGGCATCTATTGTTGCTTATCTTATTGTTATGTTGCTGAAATGCTTTCAAAGTTTGCTTTGAGGAACGCATACCTCCTAGCCCTTTCTCTTGGTTTCGTGCTTGAAAGATAGCACCTAGCTAAGTTTTCAGAGACTGCTTCTCATCCTAATTTGCAGACAAAGCATCAAGGTTGAAGATTTCAGAGATTTGTCAATTTTACATTTGCTGGTTAAGGTTTTGCTAAAATAGATTTTCATTCATATCTCATTGTAGGATTTTTTTTTGTTCTGGGTATTGGACTGTTGTGTTTCCTTGTTAGGGGTGACCCTTCTCACCAAGTTGTAGATTTTTATGTTGAGAAATGGATTTTTCCTAGAGATTTTCCCTTCCTTGAGGGTCGTACCATCTTTTGTTGCATTGGTTTTTGTGTCAAAAAAATTAAGAGTTGCATGTGGGGTTTACATCATTGGGATTTGGGCACCATTATTACTAGTCTTTTGCATTCAATTACATGTCATTTGGGTGTGTTTTGAGCATTTTACGAGCATTTAGTGAGTCATATAGGTTGCTGGTCTGTGCATTTTTAGTCATATTTTGGTCATATCAAATTGTCATCATTTGAGTGGGGTTTGAGTCTAGGAGTTCTTGTTGAGCATTGAAGAGACAATATACATTGTTGTAGCATTGATATACTTCTAACTCAGTGATCTTGGCAGGAATTTCTATATCATTGTAAAGCTGAACAATAGTACTGTCAGCTATCTTATTTACTTGCTAAGCTTTTTGTAATTTCTCACTCTTGGTGGAAGAGACTGGCCACTGTTCAATCTTCATTGTATTGCATTAGATCCTCAGCACCATATGTTAGCACCTCATCCATTCCGGGTTTGAGTGCACATTCTCGGTGTTTGAGTTACTTTCAACATTGCATCATTTAAATAGAATCTCCACCAAATGGTAGCGCCTTACCCACCTTGGGTTTGCAGTGCACATGCTTGGTGTTGGGTTTGGTGCATGCAATAAGATCCTCTGACCATATGCTCATCTCTTCTCAGTGCATTCTTGGTTAGAGTTACTTTCAACATCATTTTAGTTTGGAGCTAACCTTAACGAGTGACTGTTGTGCTTGCGCTGAATTGTTCATTGAAAATTTGGAAAAAATTGGTCTGGTTCTTTAAAGTGGTATAAGAGCCACGCATCCTATGATCCTGTGCCCAACAAAGTTCAGTTGATAGATGAGTGATAAAGAAATCAGATTCTTCACCCGAGTTTAGTTTAGCTTTCAAAAGTTCTAAAGATGTTTTTTGAGGTCCAGGAATTGGGAGAAGCCAAATTTGACTATGGCATTTGAGGAAGGAAAGGTTAGTGTTGCTGCAAGTGATTTCATTGGGTATGTTGAACAGTACAAAATTCAATGTGAATAGGAGGCTACCATACTCTACGAAAAATATCTGAACATGCCAGATGAGTTTAAGAACAATGTTTCATTTTATTCTTATTTGAATTGTGTGGTGTTACTGAAGCCTGGAAAGTTGGATATGGTCAACCACATCAAGAAAATGATTAAAAGAGAAGTAGAATAAGCCTTGATTGAAGGATAAAGGAAGGAAGAAGCAAAAGTGCCTATTTTTGGTTTGCAGCCCACAAATAAGCAAGTTGAAGAGTGTGTGGAAGAACCCCACAATACTCCCCTAGATATGCATGTGGCTGAAGATAATGAAGATTGGTTGGAAGAAAAGAACATAACAACAGTCTTGAGTCCCAATAGGGATTCACCCAATGAAGGTCTTGAAAGAAATGACTTCACAGAAGATGTCAGTAGTACTGTTGTGTGGGATGAGTTTGCTAAAGAAGAGCAAGTAGAGGGAAATACTAATGGTGCCTTTGAATCAGCCTATGACCATTACCAAAGTGATAATGTTGGTAATGATTCCAACAAGTTTGTACCACCTCTTGTTGAAGATTTGGTGATGGATAGTTTCCCTCTTGTTGTTTTCCAAACTCCTCAAGAGTTTTCACAAGATGAAGTTATGAAAAGTGATCAAGGAAACCTTTTTGGTATGCATATGATTACTAAAGATGAGATCATAAATATACCTAAAGATGGTGGTCACATTGAAGGCAAAAGGGATGAAGTTTTCAAAACAAACAACATTGAAGATTCTTTGCTTCATTATGACGTTGGTGACATGGGTGAACTTGGGTTGGATCATCAAACTAAGCCCTTGGAGAGAGGTACTTATGAAGAAATTAGTTCAAGTTGGTTGCATGGTGACCTATTCAAAGACTCGACACTCCAAGAGAAGCATGAAGAGCACTTTTCTTTTCATCAACACAATCAACTTCTTACCATTTGTGATCCAGATGTGTTGGCACCAGGGTATGATAAAGAACCTTTGTGGGATGAATCTCCCTTTGATCTAGATGAAGATCAAAAATCAGATTGCATTGGAAGTTGTGAGGTGGCTTTTGGAGGAGGTGTCTTTGATGAAGAAGATTGCTTGGAAAGGCTCCATGATGATTTCTTTGAGTTGGTAGCAGCAACTAGGGAGGTTGAAGAGCTAGAAGTCCTTATGGCTCTTGACGATGAAAAGGTTAAAGAGGCTACCAAACACAAATCCGATTTATCAAGGCATGAAGCTGATTGCAAGCAACGGGTTGAAGACTTAGTGGAGTATGATGCTTTCCAAGACATTGAGCATTCTCCACTAGTTGGTGGTGAAGAACAAGAATGTTGGAGCAGCAAGGAGGGAAGAAAAGACAAGAAATCAAGTTCTGATTTTCAGTTACAACCTATTAGTAATTCACCATTTTCACATTTTCATGAAGGGAAAAGTCAATTCAATGTGTCCTTTGAAGATGAAGTGCAAACTCTATCAAGATTTGATCGCACACATAGTTTGCTTGAAGGATTTATTTTGGGAGACTCAGTTAGAAGAGAGACGAAGAGGAGTAAAGGATGAAGTTGCTCTTCCCAATTTGAAACTTATCATAGATTCTTTGGAGACCCTGAATTCTGATTACATGCACTTGATTGAGGATCGAGATCATGCCATTGAAGTTGCAGAGAAGACCAGTTGTGCTTTCCAAGATAAGGAGAGGAAGGTTGTTGAGCTTTCTCATGAGCTTGAATCAACAAAGGATATGTTAGAAGGAACTCAAGTGGCATTGATGGAGGTAGAAGATCAGTTTGTTGATTTCAAACTTTCCAAGGAGCAAGAAAATACATATAGATTCAAAGAAATCAAGCATGTAATTGGTGAGCTTGATAGTCTTCGAGAGGAGTTTGACCTTGAAGATTTCGCAAGAAAGACTAAAGTTGCAAGTGCAGATTTGGATCAGCAAGATGAAAAAGAGGGCTTCCAAGTTTATGGCAATCCTCTCCTTGATTTTCAAAAAGAGTCATGTAGGGAAGAAACCAAGCAAGAGGTCGAGTATAAAATTTCGTCTAATGATGTTTTTTATCACTCCATGAGGATATGCCACATTGGTTGATTAGTAATGAAGGAATAAGTGGGTTTGTGAATGAAGATTCCACATGGGATGTGTCAAAGCAAGGTAATTTTAACATCAATGACATCAAGGTGTTGATGAAACAAGTCTTGATAGCTGCCGGTAACTTCATTACAATAGCAAAGAGTGAAGTTTTCAGACCTACTACTCATGAGGAATGGGAGAAAGGTGGACCCGAACTTGGTGTTTGCATTATTGATAATCCATCCCTTGGGTGGAATGATGTTTGGGCTCATACTAGTCAGATTTGGGAGTTTAATTTGAAGTCATTCTATGTTTCATACTCCAATGTTGTTGAAGATTTCATGGTTAAGTTTCAAGGATTCACTAGAGGGGACACCAGTTTCATGAGAATGCACTTGGTTCTCACTAGCACTTGGGGATTCATTGAGATTTCTTTGCATTATGTTGAAAATCATTTTCAGTTGAGTATCCATGCTTGGGATTCTCAACATGGGTTGATGGAATTTATGGCTTGTGGAAAGAATAAATTTTGGCAGGATAGTGATCAAATTTTTAGACCTTTGGGTGTTGTCCTCTTCTTTACTAGCCTTTTGATGGTCCCATTTTTTCATCAACAAATGGATTGGAGAGAAATTTTGAGTTTAGATTGGAGAGATGAATGGTTGGTGGCTCTTGAGAGTGACCCTTGGCTAAGGAAAAAGCAGATTTGGAGACTCAAGCTTGCTAATTGGAGGTAGGCCAACCACCTTACATGGAGAGTTTCTCTCATTCAGGAGAGTTGGTTCATCACTACAGGTCAAAGAAGTGGTAGTTTTCAGATGGAGATGGCTCTAGTGTGTTTTCCATCCACTTTGGAGGTTTGTGATGTGAAATCTAATAGTTTACTGTCACTGTTGGTTCAGGACAACGAGCTACCCCATGTTTTGATTCATCATTCTGAGACTCATAGGGTTGGAATTATGACAACTTTATGTAGTCCTCATGGTCGTATCAATATAATTCAAATGAGGCATAGTAGCTCCATGAGGAGATATGACTATAAGTTTGTTAAGCTCTTGCAAAGGATTGCCCTCCTCTTTGCAAGAAGGTTTGAAGATGTCACATTTGCAGTTAGGGATATGTTTGATACCGCATGGAGGTATGCTGAGGAGTTTGTTTTTGAGTTGACTAGCCTATCTTTCTTCTTTCTTAGGGTTGTGATAGATAGTGGTATGGTTTATATTGTTGACTTTGAACATCTTGGACATGAAACATTGCATGATATTGATCTCAACCCTTTAAGATTTTTCAGTTTGAGTATCATGGATGGTAACATTTTGGAGATACAAGGGAGGTTAGTGTAGCATTGGCATGATGCTTTCACTAATGAGATCAGAGTGGTGTAGCATCGACATGGTGGGTCCTTCTTGAGACAGACTTGGGACCATGGGATCATACTTGTTGGGGTATTGATCAGTTCTATATTCTCTGGAGTTGTGGTGGCATTGCTTGAGGACAAGCAATTTTGGGAAGGGTAGATTGTAATGTCCCCATTTTTAGCCCTACACTTTCTAGTGATTGATAGCCTATCCCCAGTGTGTTGTTGGCTAGTCAAAGGCAGAATTAGGATTTTTGGTTGCTTGATGGTCTCTTTTGAAGATTCAAGGGTTTGCATGTTGGAGTTTTGTTGTTTGGATTTTGGATTCCTTCTGGGTTTTCAGAGAGCTTTGCAGTGGTATGACATGCAACTGCATCGGGCAACCTTTCCGAACTTACTATTTTTAGTAAGTTATGACAGCTACATCTTGGAGTTTGGGATTTTGGATTGCAGATTCTTTCTAGGATTTCAAAAAGCTTCACAATGGTATCGCATGCACTTTGATCTGAGCAACTTTCTAAATTTACTATTTTTAGTAAATTCTATTTTTGGTAGCAGTCCAGTTGGTATCAATTCAGCTGACTTTCCTCTTCAGGCAGTTTAATTAGTATTGTTGATTTTTGGAGAGATAAATTATTTTAATTAAAATAATGTTATATTTTCACATTAACCCCTTGGCCTAGTAGTGTGACTTTAAAGTTGTTTTAAAAAGGGGGGTCTTGAAGGTTGGATGTCTCATCAGGAGGCTATTTTAAATATTTCAAAAGTTGAAAATGCATTTTATGAAGGGGATGCCAACTTTGGGAAGAGAGTTTATTTTATTATCAAATTTTATATCTCTTGAAGATGGACGCCATATTGAAGGTTGTATGGAAAGTCAAGTCAAAACCTAGATTCTCTTGGAGTGGGTGCATCTTCTAGAAGATTCTAGAGGCTCTTCTCAGTGTCTATATAAGGAGGCTTCTATTCTTCATTTGGCATCTATTGTTGCTTATCTTACTGTTATGCTGCTGAAATGCTTTCAAAGTTTGGTTCGAGGAATGCATACCTCCTAGCCCTTTCTCTTGGTTTCGTGCTTGAAAGATAGCACCTAGCTAAGTTTCCATAGACTGCTTCTCATCCAAATTTGCAGACAGAGTATCAAGGTTGAAGATTTCAGAGATTTGTCAGTTTTACATTTGTTGGTTAAGGTTTTGTTGAAATGGATTTTCATTCATATCTCATTGTAGGATTTTTGTTTTGTGTATTCAACTGTTGTGTTTCCTTGCTAGGGGCGACCCTTCTCACCAAGTTGCAGATTTTTATGTTGAGAAATGAATTTTTCCTAGAGATTCGCCCTTCCTTGGGGGTTGTACCATCTTGGGCTGCATTGGTTTTCATGTAAAAAAAAATTAAGAGTTACATGTGGAGTTTACATCATTGGGATTTGGGCGCCATTATTACTAGAGTCTTCTACATTCAATTACATGTCATTTGGGTGTGTTTCGAGCATTTTAGGAGCATTTAGTGAGTCATATACGTTGCTAGTCTGTGCATTTTCAGTCATATTTCAGTCATATCATATTGTGGGAGTTCATCATTTGAGTGGTTTGAGTCTAGGATTTCTTGTTGAGCATTGAAGAGACGCCTAAGGAGCAACTAGAGCTTTTAATAGAAGATAAACCAACAAGAAGCACTTTGGAAACACTCTCAGGAACACCCCAATACCATTCATTACGTGTGAGGGGAGTCTTGCAAGGGCAGAAAGTGACTGTGCTGATCGATAGTGGGGCTACACACAATTTAATCGATAGAAGGATAATAGCTAAGCTACGTTTGGCCACAGATGATTTTGAAGGGTTTGATGTTCTGGTAGCCAGAGGCAACGTCCTCCCTTGTACAAAGTGGATTCAACAAATGGAGCTAATGGTAAGTGGCCACAAAATGAAGGAGGATTTATATGTCGTCAATGTAGGAGACATAGATATGGTCCTAGGAGTGCAATGGCTACATTCCCTGGGAGAATACACCACTAACTACCAGACTATGGAGCTGAAATTCAAACATGAGGGCAAGGAGGTAGTGCTCAAGGGCCTTTCCAGGAATGGGCCAATGATGGTCTCAACAAAGAGAATGGAGCAATCTTTCCGTAGAGATCAAGTGGCATGGAAAACCGAATGTTTGATTACAGACACCAGTCAACCAAAAGAGCAAAGAGCCTTCCCCAATGATATTTAGGCTATCTTGTACAAGAAGTGCAAGGTATTTCAAGATATTCCTGTGGGATTACCACTTGATAGAGGATTCCAACATGTGATAGAACTAGAAGAGGGAGCCAAACCAATAATCACTATTCCCTATCGTCACCCTCAAATATATAAAGAAGAGATTGAGAAGGCCATCAAGGAGTTATTGGATATGGGGTCTATACGACCAAGCTCAAGCCCTTTCGCTTCGTCAGTGGTGCTAGTCAAGAAGAAGCATGGGACACTCATGATGTGCATCGATTATAGAGCCCTCAACTAGAAGACAATCAAGAACCGCTATCCCATTCCCAAGATCGATGAATTAATAGATGAACTTCATGGATCCGTGTATTTTTCCAAGATTGATTTGCATTCGGGATACCATCAAATTAGAGTCAGAGATGAGGATGTTCACAAGACAGCTTTCAGGTGTCACTACGGGCATTATGAATTCTTAATGATGTCGTTTGGATTAACCAATGCCCCCGCTATGTTCCAATATTGCATGAACTAGGTATTCCTTCTCTAGTTAAGGAAATTTGTATTGGTTTTCTTTGATGATATCTTGATTTGCAGTAAGACATGGGAAGAACATTTAAAGTATGTAGAGGAAGTACTTGAAATTCTTGAGAATAATTCATTCTATGCCAAGATAACAAAATGTGAATTTGGTATGACAAAGATTCTATATTTGGGGAATAAAATTAGTGCCCAAGGGGTTAGTGTGGATGAAGAGAAAATCAAAGCAATACAAGAATGGGCTACTCCCAAGAATTTGACTTAACTGAGGGGATTTGTGGGCTTATTACTATAGGGGATTTGTTAAGGGTTTCTCTCAGCTCGCAACACCATTAACCAATCTTACAAAGAAAGGAGCCTTCTCGTGGAGTTCCATAGCCCAACAGGCGTTTGAAAAACTCAAGGAGGTAATGAGTTCATGCCTTGTTTTGGCTATTCCATATTTTTTATCTCCTTTTGTGCTTGAGTGTGATGCTTCAGGAAAAGGTATTGGGGTAGTATTAATGCAAAAAAAACATCCTATTACTCTCAAGAGTAGGAATCTCACCAAATCAAAAAGGGATTTCTCAATCTATGACAAGGAGATGTTAGCTATCATGCATGCACTTGCTAAATTCGTACAGTATTTCATTTGTGGAAAGTTTGTGGTGAAAACGAATCATAACAACCTGAAGTACTTCCTGAGCTAGGGAGAATTGAATGATAGGCAACAAAAATGGGTAAGCAAGCTCCAAGCTTATGATTTTGATATTGAATATGTGAAGGGCAAGAACAATGTGGTAGTTGATGCTCTTTCTAGAAAACCTTATCTGCATGCTATGACTGATATATCAGATGATCGAGAATTCACATTACAGCTGAATATGCTAAGGATTCATTTGCTAATGATGTTTTGGAAGGAAAAGTAACTAACGATAGATATAAGGTGATTAAGGAGCTCATTCTTTACACAGGACAAATCTACCTTGTACCTAATTCTAGAGTCAAGAGAAAAATCATCAAAGCTTGCCATGAAACCCCTCTTGTTGGCCATCTTGGATTCAACAAGACATACAAACAAGTAAGGGAGCATTTTGCATGGAAAGGATTGAAGAACAATATATTGCAACATGTTAGGGAATGCTCAATGTGTCAACAAAATAAAACAAAACATGTATTACCAACTGGTTTGTTGCAGCCTTTTCCTATTCTGAATAAAAAATGGGAAAGCATTTTGATGGATTTCATCACAGGACTGCCAAGAGTGCAAGGTAAACATTGAATTTATGTCGTGGTAGATAGACTCACTAAATACGCCCATATTTTTTTCCATTAGTTTAGAATTTAAGGCACCTCAAGTTGTAGGTCTATTTTTCAAATAAGTATTCAGACTTCATGAGTTGCCAAGAAATATTGTGAGTGACAGGGATAATAGGTTCATCAACCTGTTTTGGTGAGAAATCTTTCAATTAGCACACACCAAGTTGACACCTAGCATGAGCTACCACCCTCAAACAGACGGGCAAATAGACATAGTGAACAAGTGGATTGAAGGATATTTAAGGAACTACATGACAAGGCAACAAACAACTTGGGTGAAGTGGCTACATCTTGGGGAATTATGCTACAACATGACATACCACATGTCCATTAGGATGTCACCATTCAAGGCACTTTATGGGTATGAGGCCACTTCCTTCATGGATTTGATACTTATAGATAGTAGAGTCCCAAGTGCCAAGGACATGATTCAACAAAACATAGACATCATGAAATCTTTGAGGGAAAATCTTGAGCAGGCCCAAAAACCAGCAGAAACTGTATGCCAATCAGCAAAGGATTGAAAGAGTTTTTGAAGTCAATGACATGGTGTACTTGAGGTTGCAACCATATCATTAATCATCCCTTAAGGGAAACATGGCAAAAAAGTTGAGACCAAGGTTATATGGTCCATTCAGAATCACAAGGAGAATTGGGGAGGTTGCCTGTGAGCTTGAGCTTCCTCCAGGGAGAAGAATTCATAATGTTTTCCATGTCTCATGTTTGAAGAAGGCATTAGGACAAAAAATTACACCATCATAGGAGCTGTCCCTACTAGATGACGAGGGAAAGTTGATTCTTGAGCCCGAGATGATGTTGGACGTAAGGGAGAAACGATTGAGAAACAAGGTTATTTTAGAGTATCTAGTTAAGTGGAGGAACCTACCAACTAAAGATGCTACTTGGCAACGGGTGGAGATTTTCCAGCATCCCAATCGGAGGTTGCTTGAGGATGAGAAACCATTTGAGGGTGGGGATTGTAATGTTCCCGAAAAATTGGCTTAATCAAGGGGGAAATATTTAAAATAGTGTTTCTCAACACTACAAGAAATAAATTAGATTTGTGTTGGGCCAACTCACTTGAGTCATGCCATTATTAGATTATAATTTATATTTTTCTTTTGACTCAATCATCTGGCCGACATTCCTTATCAACATGATTGAATTAGTATTTATTTGGCTTGAATCTTCTCATTGGAGTATGATGAGTTTGGAAGTTTTCCTGTTGTGAGCATTGAGGATGTAGTTACTCAATCTCAAGCACTCATGTAGGACATAGTTCGATTTGGAAGATTCATGATTATATTTTGCTTCTTGTTCAATCCTCTCATTCATCGTGTCATGCAGAGTTTCTAGCAGACAACATAGGAGTACCACACACAAGCTAACCATTGTCTCAGGGCACCCATATAGTTGTTGTGAATACTTCGACACGAGCTGAGGAAACGATTGCCAGATCATCACTTTGGCTGAGCCTAGTGGCTCTGGCTGAGCAATCTCATAGGTTGTTTAGCTCTACACGAGATTTCCAGACCACCGTGACTATCTCCAAGAGGCGAATTCAACATATACTATAACTTTAGCGCATCACTCCACTTCATCTGTGAAAACCACAATCTATATTCACAGCTTTGTGGCTAGCATCCTGCATGCATAAGTTTCTGGTGTTACATCTATATCGTGTTGTAAGTCTCTCTAAGGGATATCTCTTTGTTGTAATATGCTATCATCTATTGTTGTTGGAGCACCCTTGTGGAGTACCATATATCGCTCTGAGACAGTCAATATATACATATTCCGATTTGTGGAATTAGCACTTATGTATCTGGCCGATGATATTTATACCAGTTTGAAATGTGTGATTTGAGCTGCAAAATTTTTTGAAAATGCATAGTTACTGATTTGAATCTGATTCATTAATCTAGGAGATAAACCTTAGAATTTTCTATTCTGATTGATTAGTGAATTGAATTATGAGTCTTTTTGAGTTACATCAGTAGAAGGAAATAAATTGTGCCCTCGTTGTTTACAACTTCTCTCAGTCAGTCAGATCATATGACATTCTCCCCAATTGGATGTTGTTTTCAGTTCGTCCACTTGCAACATAGTTGATAGGGAGACTCGTACTACAATCGCTATGGGACTTGAGGATCATGGTCTATATAGACTTGTTGATTCTGGTGATTCTCAAGAGCACACTCTGGCAACCAAGAGTACTTCCATCAGAAAAATTTGGCATCAGCATTATGGGAACTTGAATGTGCACTATCTCTCTCAACTATCTTGGGAGGGTTTGGTTGCTGGTCTACCTGAGATCCAAACTCAAAATCATGGAGTTTATGGAGCCTGTCAAGCTGGGAAGCAACATCGGACAACATTCTTTGATGGTGATTCTTGGCGAGCCTCCAAGGTACTTCGATTGGTTCACATTGATGTATTTGGACAAATGAACACTCCATCTATTATTGGGTCCAGGTACTTTTTATTATTTGTTGATGATTTCAGTAGAAAAATGTGAGAAAGAATCAAGTTCTCAGATTGTCACTCTAAGGTCACATAATGGGGGGGAGTTTTGTTCAGTTGACTTATTTACCTTTTGTGCTACACATGGCATTAAGTGCCAACTCACCACACCATACACCCCTCAGCAGAATGGTGTTGTTGAACATAGGAATCACACCATTATTGAAATAGCTCGTTTTATGATGAAGTATAGAAATGTCCCTAAGAAATATTGGGCTAAAGCAATTTATACTATAGTCTACCTCCTGAATCAATCACCTACATAGGTTGTTAAGAAGATGACTCCTAAAGAAGCCTGGTTAGGACGTAAGCCTAAGGTGGGCCATCTAAAAGTATTTGGTTCTACAGCTCATCTATGGATTCGAGAAGCCAAGCGTGCCAAGTTGGACTCCAAGAGCCATAAACTTATGTTTACTGGATACAACAAAAATCACAAGGCATATAGGTTGATTGATGTGGAGACAGATCATCTCATATTCAGTCATGATGTTATGTTGATGAGACTACTGGTCCATTTCTTCCTACTACCAGTCTTGAGGATCAACCTGTGAAGGATTCTGATGAGGGTGTTTGTCATCCTCTTGGTTCCCTTGATGGGAGGGCTTTCGAGCATTCTAACTTTGAAGATGAGGAGTCTACCAGTCATGATATAGCACCACTTGATTTTCCTCAGGTCTCACATCCATATGAATTTTTTCCAGAAATCCCAAGAGATCTTTCTCCTATTCTAGATGTTGGTACTTCTACTCATCGTCCGAAGTGGTGGATCAAGACTATCAGATACCTTCAATGATGATGAACTCATTGAGGGCAGATCAGCTCACAGAAAGAGCAAGCAACAAAACACAATCAATTTTTCTCTTATGGCCAACATCCACAAAATTTACGAGCCTCAGACATATTTAGAGGCTAAAGGAATTCCAGAGTGAGAAAAGGCTATGGAAACAAAATACTATAGTCTTCTGAAGAATCACACTTGGGTTCTTTATGATCTTCCTCTTGGGAAGAAACCTATCATTTGCAAATGGGTTTATAAGGTCAAGTATCATGTAGATGGTACTTTGGATAAATACAAGGCCAGATTAGTTGTTCAGGGATTCACACAGCGGGAGGGCATTGACTACGAGGATAATTTTTCTCCTACTGCCAAGATGAGCACAATTCGTCTTCTTCTCGCTATTGCAGCCTAGTTTGGATGGACAGCTCATCAAATGGATGTCAAGAGTGCCTTTCTCAATGGCGAGTTGCAAGAAGAAGTCTACATGACACAACCTCCTAGTTTCAAGGTTGTCAGCAAAGAAAATAAAGTATATAGGCTCATGAAAGCACTCTATGGACTGAACAGGATCCCCGTGCATGGTACATCAAGATTGATCAGTACTTGGTTGATCATGGTTTTCAGCGCAACCCTTCTGACAGTAATCTGTATGGAAAACACTCTGGTGATGGTATTCTCTTTCTTGTTGTCTATGTTGATGACTTGATCATTATTGGTAGTTGAACACATTTGATTGTAGCAATCAAACAGGATTTGTGTCACGCCTTTGACATGACAGATTTGGGGCTTCTCCATTATTGCTTGGGTATTGAGGTTTGGAAAACAACTGATAGTATTTTTATCTCTTAGTATAAATATGTCTGAAGTCTACTTGATAAATTTCGGATGCAAGATTGCAAACCTACTTCCACACCTATGGAGAAGGGGTTGAAGTTGTTAGCCAACTCTGATTCACCTTCGGTCGATGAAACATCATTCAGGAAACTAGTGGGAAGTCTCATCTACCTCATTGCCACTATACTTGACATTAGTTTTATAGTGAGCTACATTTCTTGCTTCATGACAACTCCAAAATTTGATCATTGAATTGCAGTGAAGTGAGTATTGAGCTATGTTAATGGCACTTCAAACTGTGGCATTCTGTATGGCAGATGCAAGGATCCAAAGCTAAATGGTTATATAGACTCCAATTGTGAAGGTTTAGTGGATGAAAAAAAATCCACTTCTAGGTATGTATTCAATTTGGGTACAGGTGATGTAACATGGACCAACAAGAAGCAACATGCAGTGGCTCTTTCCTTGACTGAAGTTGAATATCGAGGAACAGTTAAGGCAACATGTGAGACAGTTTGGCTTTGCAGGATGCTTTCTGACATGCACATGTCACAAGCAAGACCTTCTCCCTTATACACTGATAATCAAGGGGTGCTCAAACTAGCCAAAAATCCAGTCTTCCATGAATGTACCAAGTATGTCGAGCTTCATTGTCACTACATCCGCAAGCTAGTAGAAGACAGACTAGTTCAACTATAGTATGTTCTAACAACGGATCAAACTGTAGATATTCACACCAAGTCTCTAAGCCCGGATAATTTTTTCAAATTCAAGGGGAAACTTGGTGTTGTTGATGGATTGAACATTAAGGGAGGGTGTTACAATATTATATTCTTATATATTAATGGTCAATATTATATTGTATTAGTTTAGTTTACTTTTATATATTGTTTCTACAGTATCAAGTAGGTAGAGTTGGTCATTTAATTAAATGATTTCAGTGTTATGTATTTTCTTTATATTGTAATTTGTTTCTTGTTAATAGAGAGAATTATTTTTACCA
>VDFB02271358.1:140885283-140999305 GCA_007258455.2 Sequoia sempervirens | reverse complement strand
ATTGTGCCCTCGTTGTTTACAACTTCTCTCAGTCAGTCAGATCATATGACATTCTCCCCAATTGGATGTTGTTTTCAGTTCGTCCACTTGCAACATAGTTGATAGGGAGACTCGTACTACAATCGCTATGGGACTTGAGGATCATGGTCTATATAGACTTGTTGATTCTGGTGATTCTCAAGAGCACACTCTGGCAACCAAGAGTACTTCCATCAGAAAAATTTGGCATCAGCATTATGGGAACTTGAATGTGCACTATCTCTCTCAACTATCTTGGGAGGGTTTGGTTGCTGGTCTACCTGAGATCCAAACTCAAAATCATGGAGTTTATGGAGCCTGTCAAGCTGGGAAGCAACATCGGACAACATTCTTTGATGGTGATTCTTGGCGAGCCTCCAAGGTACTTCGATTGGTTCACATTGATGTATTTGGACAAATGAACACTCCATCTATTATTGGGTCCAGGTACTTTTTATTATTTGTTGATGATTTCAGTAGAAAAATGTGAGAAAGAATCAAGTTCTCAGATTGTCACTCTAAGGTCACATAATGGGGGGGAGTTTTGTTCAGTTGACTTATTTACCTTTTGTGCTACACATGGCATTAAGTGCCAACTCACCACACCATACACCCCTCAGCAGAATGGTGTTGTTGAACATAGGAATCACACCATTATTGAAATAGCTCGTTTTATGATGAAGTATAGAAATGTCCCTAAGAAATATTGGGCTAAAGCAATTTATACTATAGTCTACCTCCTGAATCAATCACCTACATAGGTTGTTAAGAAGATGACTCCTAAAGAAGCCTGGTTAGGACGTAAGCCTAAGGTGGGCCATCTAAAAGTATTTGGTTCTACAGCTCATCTATGGATTCGAGAAGCCAAGCGTGCCAAGTTGGACTCCAAGAGCCATAAACTTATGTTTACTGGATACAACAAAAATCACAAGGCATATAGGTTGATTGATGTGGAGACAGATCATCTCATATTCAGTCATGATGTTATGTTGATGAGACTACTGGTCCATTTCTTCCTACTACCAGTCTTGAGGATCAACCTGTGAAGGATTCTGATGAGGGTGTTTGTCATCCTCTTGGTTCCCTTGATGGGAGGGCTTTCGAGCATTCTAACTTTGAAGATGAGGAGTCTACCAGTCATGATATAGCACCACTTGATTTTCCTCAGGTCTCACATCCATATGAATTTTTTCCAGAAATCCCAAGAGATCTTTCTCCTATTCTAGATGTTGGTACTTCTACTCATCGTCCGAAGTGGTGGATCAAGACTATCAGATACCTTCAATGATGATGAACTCATTGAGGGCAGATCAGCTCACAGAAAGAGCAAGCAACAAAACACAATCAATTTTTCTCTTATGGCCAACATCCACAAAATTTACGAGCCTCAGACATATTTAGAGGCTAAAGGAATTCCAGAGTGAGAAAAGGCTATGGAAACAAAATACTATAGTCTTCTGAAGAATCACACTTGGGTTCTTTATGATCTTCCTCTTGGGAAGAAACCTATCATTTGCAAATGGGTTTATAAGGTCAAGTATCATGTAGATGGTACTTTGGATAAATACAAGGCCAGATTAGTTGTTCAGGGATTCACACAGCGGGAGGGCATTGACTACGAGGATAATTTTTCTCCTACTGCCAAGATGAGCACAATTCGTCTTCTTCTCGCTATTGCAGCCTAGTTTGGATGGACAGCTCATCAAATGGATGTCAAGAGTGCCTTTCTCAATGGCGAGTTGCAAGAAGAAGTCTACATGACACAACCTCCTAGTTTCAAGGTTGTCAGCAAAGAAAATAAAGTATATAGGCTCATGAAAGCACTCTATGGACTGAACAGGATCCCCGTGCATGGTACATCAAGATTGATCAGTACTTGGTTGATCATGGTTTTCAGCGCAACCCTTCTGACAGTAATCTGTATGGAAAACACTCTGGTGATGGTATTCTCTTTCTTGTTGTCTATGTTGATGACTTGATCATTATTGGTAGTTGAACACATTTGATTGTAGCAATCAAACAGGATTTGTGTCACGCCTTTGACATGACAGATTTGGGGCTTCTCCATTATTGCTTGGGTATTGAGGTTTGGAAAACAACTGATAGTATTTTTATCTCTTAGTATAAATATGTCTGAAGTCTACTTGATAAATTTCGGATGCAAGATTGCAAACCTACTTCCACACCTATGGAGAAGGGGTTGAAGTTGTTAGCCAACTCTGATTCACCTTCGGTCGATGAAACATCATTCAGGAAACTAGTGGGAAGTCTCATCTACCTCATTGCCACTATACTTGACATTAGTTTTATAGTGAGCTACATTTCTTGCTTCATGACAACTCCAAAATTTGATCATTGAATTGCAGTGAAGTGAGTATTGAGCTATGTTAATGGCACTTCAAACTGTGGCATTCTGTATGGCAGATGCAAGGATCCAAAGCTAAATGGTTATATAGACTCCAATTGTGAAGGTTTAGTGGATGAAAAAAAATCCACTTCTAGGTATGTATTCAATTTGGGTACAGGTGATGTAACATGGACCAACAAGAAGCAACATGCAGTGGCTCTTTCCTTGACTGAAGTTGAATATCGAGGAACAGTTAAGGCAACATGTGAGACAGTTTGGCTTTGCAGGATGCTTTCTGACATGCACATGTCACAAGCAAGACCTTCTCCCTTATACACTGATAATCAAGGGGTGCTCAAACTAGCCAAAAATCCAGTCTTCCATGAATGTACCAAGTATGTCGAGCTTCATTGTCACTACATCCGCAAGCTAGTAGAAGACAGACTAGTTCAACTATAGTATGTTCTAACAACGGATCAAACTGTAGATATTCACACCAAGTCTCTAAGCCCGGATAATTTTTTCAAATTCAAGGGGAAACTTGGTGTTGTTGATGGATTGAACATTAAGGGAGGGTGTTACAATATTATATTCTTATATATTAATGGTCAATATTATATTGTATTAGTTTAGTTTACTTTTATATATTGTTTCTACAGTATCAAGTAGGTAGAGTTGGTCATTTAATTAAATGATTTCAGTGTTATGTATTTTCTTTATATTGTAATTTGTTTCTTGTTAATAGAGAGAATTATTTTTACCATTCACATGTTTAAGATTGTGCAACTACAACCATTTAGTGCAAATGGTAAAGAGTGAAAATGATTAAAAAAAAGAGTGGTATTCACACAATCAGGACACTAAAATCCATGCAGATACAATAATATACAAAATTCTAGCATGCACGGATAGATACAAGTAAGAACTTACAGACAATGTGCACAAATAGAAGGAAAACATTGCCCAAAGCAATTGGAATCTTGCTCTTAAGCATTCACAAGTACAAGCATGTGTGATATGTACTTATTAAAAAACCTATAAAGTAAAAAGTAGAAAATTCCTAGATGGTGATTAAAAAACCAATATAATGAAATATAAAAATCATACTTATCTCTCCAAATGACTAGAGCCAAGGAATGGAACTGGAAAGTACAATCAATACATGACAAAAATACAAGAGAGTAAAAAGTGATGAAACACACACCTATACTGAGAGGGGAGGGGTGAATCAGAATAATCCAATCTTTTACTTTTCAATTAACAAACACAATAATATCAATTACACCATATCGACAATAAATAACACAAGATTTACGTGGAAACGCGGTCGAAAGAAAACCATGGAAAAATATTGCTTATAAAATTATTTTTACAAACTTTGTAGGCACCAACCTATAGGAGACACCAATCCCCACAACTAAGAACCAACTTAGTAAAAGACACCAATCTCTTCTATGATAAGGCACCAACCTCTACAAATTTTCTCAAAATCTCTTCTAAAATTTGTTCAAACTTTCTACAACAATTTGCTCACAAATCTCATTCAGATCTACTTCTAACTTTTATTTAGATATGCTCCAATAAGCTTAAAATTTTAACCTAATATGCTTCCCAGATTTGCTCTAATATTCTTGATTTTGGTTGCTTTAGATCTGCTCATGTATGGATAGATAATCGTGAATTGTTTTCCTTGACAACACCTCTCAAAATCATCTTTTTATCTTCTCCAAAGGGGGTGATTTCATGAAAAGACATGATCATTCACAACACTGGAAAAATTTTATCACAACCTTGGGTGCTAGACATGGGTCAGCCCAATATAATTTCAAATTTTATTTTCATTTTTAATTTCCATTTACCCAATGCTGGGCGATTAGCCAAGGCAGGTCCACCTCCTAAACAAATAAAGATTTGTTTATTATTTTATTTAATTTAAACTCTCAATTTGGGTGCCAAAATGGGATGGCCAAAAGTGGGTAAAAAAAAATAATTTAATTCCAACTTCCAAGGTACAGTTGGCCTCCATATAATATTATTTTTCCCCGCAATTTCTCAAAGCAAATTCTTTAATGGAGGATCTTCCTTAAATGGTCCTCAATTTTCTTTAGCAATCATCATCCAATAATGAACCAATCATTTCCTTTGACATGAATGAAAATAATCCAACAAAAAGAACTCTAGGATCTGAATAAAACCAAACAATAAAGCAATTCAAAGTTGCCATAAGGTGCGAAGTTTAAAATATATACATGGTAAAGAGAAGGACATTCCTTTGTGCTATATAAGGTAAATGGAATGAAATTCCTAGGTTGTGACCTACAAACTTTATCTTTTATTTAAACTATATGAATTCACTTAATTTAGTGAATGTCCATGTTTTTCTTATGCCTTGGTTACACCAAGTTTTTAGGGTAGGGACAGCAGGGAAGAGGCACACATTTCTAGGATGCATTTTTTGGGTGGCAATTTTTTTTGAGACTGCAAAGAATGGCTAATAAAAAAAGGGAAAATTTCAAACATTTATATGATATTGGTAAGGTGCCCATCATCTACATTATAGAGCCTTACTATATAACATTAGAGGTGAATTGAGAGTTCACATAAGAGAACACAAATTAACAAAAGTCCATTGTTTTCATTGTCAATGTGCATGTATATTATATTAAAAGTACAAGGAGTCGAAAGGCAGGAAACAAGAAAAAAAATCTGACAAAATAAGCAAAAAATAAATGGCAACTACAATTAAACATGTCACCTATTTTTAGCATTGCTTTTGTGTTATACTCTGGGTGCAATAATGATTGGTATGTAACTAATTTGTTTATGATATCCTTTATTAGGAAATTGTGCAAGTCCTATCCATCAAGATTTGCATAATAATTCCACTATTGCCATTTGCTGCAGTTTGATGATATACCAAACTGCCAATATTTAAAGCATTTGTTCTATAACTTGTTTATTCCCGAAGGTAACCATTCAGTATCAATTTTTATATAGCACAGTTAATAGGGAAAAATCTTGATTGCAATGTAAAAAATAATTATGTAAAATAAGTTGACTCTCTTATGCCCCTTACCCTATATTGTGTATTGGATTATGATAAGTCAGCTTGTGGCTACCTTAACTCTTGAAAAGGTTACATAATAATTATTATAACCATATATAGGAGGTCATTCTAGAGGTTATAGTTAATTATTTAAGTCAGACTCAACCAAGGCATACTTAGGTATGTACAGGAGTTAGTGGCTAGTGATTATCATCATATTGAGTATTCTTCTTATTGAAGATGCTAGTGGTATTCCACTTGAAGTGGATTAGAAGGTTGCCCCCTCAAAGTGGCATACTACTATCAAACATTTGCAATATATTTCCTATTATATTCCTTAATTACGCAAGATGTTACATTACAAGTGGTATCAAAGCATGATCTTGGCACCATGAAGGCAAGGCAAGTTTTTTCAATTTTGGAAGTCATTTTGGGAAGTGTGTGTCTCTCTAATTTTTGTGAATTTTCTCTTCATTTTTAAAGAGGTTTTCAAGATCATATGGAAGCTCATATAGTATAAATTTGAAGGCAATTGGAGTAGAATTCGAGGAGTTTGCAAAATTAAGGTCTTTTTAGGGTTTCCACCTAGTTCACTCCCAAAGCTGCAAATTAACAAAATAAAAAATGATTTCTAAAGGGTTTATCAAGAAAATATTTCTCCTACTTCAGTTGAGATTTTAAGGTCATTTGGAGTAGAATTTGTTGACAAGGCTGCAAAGAAGTGAATTAACTAGAGATTTTTTCTCGGAAGTGAAGTCTTGGCAGTGGTAAGTTATAAAAAACTAAATTAAATTAATTGGATTTGTTTTGTGCGATTTATTGCAAAATTATTTAGCACACCATGATGAGGGCTTCAACAACAGGCAAGGGAAGGAATTTCATCACTTTGGGAAAGACTCCTTACAAATATGATCCATTAGTGGAAGAGATGGATACCATAATCATTGATATAATAAGGGAAGAGTGCAAAAAGATGAAGGATGAAATTAAGTTAGTAATGGTAGAGCAAATGCAAGGTTTTACAAAGAGTTTTATGAATTCTAGAAAATGGATTTGCATCATAATATTTGTGAAGAAGACAAAGAAGAAAAAGAAGCAATAGAAGGAGAAGAAAGAGAAGCAAAGGAAAAATAAGGAGATATCAAACCAATAACATATTTCCATGCATTGTCACTACTTGGAGAATTCAAAAAGAATTGCCTCCTAAAAGGGATTCTAGTTAGGCCATTCAATCAATGCTAGGGTACTGTTGTGACCTTTTCACACATCGCCCCATTCAAAATGGGGACCCCCTAATTTTTCTTCGTTTGGGTCTTTTGGCTTTGCTTTTGGGTCATTTTGTCATTGTCTCTCTTTTGTTTTGTTTGTCTTTCAGGGATGTGCCCGTCTGAATTGAGATTTTGGCTAAGTCTGAGAATTAGGGTTTTGAAACTTCTGGTCAGTTTGAGGTCAAGTGGAGTGAGAAAATTGAAATATGAGCTTGGCATTACAGTTGGTTAGCTCCCAACAGGTTCCCAGCAAAATTTTAGTGAATTTTGACAACTTACTATTTTTAGTAAGTGTTCAATTTAGGGCATTTTCTCAGCACTTTTGAAGTTTTATCCATCACACTGCATCAGAGACACTTCAAACCGCTTGTTCGCAAAATTTGAGCCATATCTAACAACTTTCTATTTTTAGCAAATATTACCTTTAGAAGCAGATTTTAGGGTTTACGTGCGAAGTTTTTCAGTGCATGTCTGGAGAATATTTCTGGGTTTTTTGAGACCTATGCAATGGTATAACATGCAAAATGAGATGATAACTTTCAGCAGTCTTCACTTTGGAGGCCAATTTTAGGGTTTGCGTGTTGAAAATTTCAACGCATGTCTAGATATTATTTGTGGGTTTTTCGAAAAGCTTCGCAGTGATGTAACATGCAAATCAGGATCAGGACCTTTTTTAAGAGTTGTCTTCAGAGGCTATTTTTAGGGTTTGCATGCAAGAATTTTCAGCGCATGTCAATTTATTCTTTATGGGTTTTTCAAGACCTACGCAGTAAGGTAACATGCAAAGCAGGATGATCCCTTTTTCAGACACTTACTATTTTTAGCAGGATCATTCTGACAACTGCCCAACACTTCTTTATCATGAACAGGGTGACGTGCAGCAGAAACAGGGTCAAACAGAGATCGTTTGAGCAACATGCATGTCAGATTAGGGTTTCCAGCTTCAGGACCCAAAATGAGGGGTCAAACGCTAGAATCTCTAAAAACTGAAGTATCCCATTGCGATCAGTATCTTTCAAGCTATCCACTGGTAAAATTTGAAGGCAATATGAGCACTTACTATTTATAGTAAGGTGCTCCAGAAACATGTTATAAATAGCAAGTCAATAGTAGATGGCAGTGTGAATAGGCAAGTTAACTCGTGAGGATCACGTCATTCAGATTTCAAGTTAAATGGAGTTGTGGAAGTCCTAAAATCACACAGTTACTATAAATAGTAAATCACCTCCAGACACATGCTATAAATAGCAAGTCAGCACAAGATGGCGATGTGAATCGACTAACTAGGTCATGAGGATTCTATGGCACAAATTCCAAATCAATCCAAGCTTCAGAAGAGTGAAAATTAGAAACTTACTAAATATAGTAAACGAGGGCAAGCGAGCCAGAAAAATGTCTAAGTCTGAGAAAATTCCTTCACCCCCTGTGAAATGCGCCCAAGATGAGACTAGTAGAAGGATGGAAATGGTTTCAAATGTTAAAATTCCTGCTCAACCCCTCAAATGCGCCCTCAAGGAAAAGAAGCTATGAAGAAAATTTGTCTAAGTATTGTAAATTCCTGCTTGACCCATGAAATGTGCCCTCATCTCAAGGGAGGTGAGGAAAAAAAGTTAATTCATGAAGATGTTCCTGCTCAACCCCTCAAATACACCCTCAACTTGATGAAGATGATGGAGAAAACACCTAAGGCATTAAAACTTCCTATAGCCACCCTCAAATGTGCCCAAACAAGCAGGGAAGAGGACAAGAAGTTTAAGTTTCCTTGACCCCACCACATATGTGCCCAAGGAAAGAGGAGAAAGAAAATGCCCACAAGGCATATGATATTTTTCTAAGTGTTTGAAATTCTTGTTCACTCCCTTGAATGTGCCCAACTTGGAGAGGCGTGGATAAAAGTTGTTAAGTGTTTGAAAATTCCTACAGGCCCCTCCATATGCGCCCAGCCTAGGAAGATGGAGTTGAGGAAATTTTCTAAGGCAAGTGAACTGGAAGCCACCTCATGGAAATGCGCCCACCTTATGAAGAGGAAGTGAAATAAATTTCTAAGTGTTGGCAACTGGCAGGCCACCCATAAAAATGCGCCCAACCTGTGATGGAAGAGGTTTAAGGAATTTTGCCAAGAAATTGAAATGTCAAGCAGACACCCCAGATGCGCCCAAGGTTGAAAAGGTCAAGATGAACATTACTAAGGAAATACTTTTATAAGGTATAAAATTCAAAAATTAAATGTCCCCTTTCGTAGTGATACACATGAATTTTGCATTTTCTGAGGGGAATTTTCTTCTAGGTACTGGATATCTTTGACAAGGAGATGATTTTAAAACTTTTCATGCCTTGCCAGAGATTTTAGGTTGAAGATTTTACTCGGGTGCCTGGTTGAGGAAATTTTCTAGAGGATATAAATTATTTCTAAGGAAGATGGATTGGAAATTTGGCTAAGGCAAAAGGGGGATATCATGTTGGTTGGAAAATTTTCTAAGGCAGAGAGAAATCAAACAACACCCCTCTAAATGCGGCATCATGACAGATGAAAGTTTCTAAGGCACAACTTGAAGGTACACAGGAAGCAGAGTATGCCTAAGGGGTATAGGATGGGTAAAATTCTCTAAGGAATAAAAATGGAGGCTTAGGTCCCTAGATGCACCCTGGGAAAAGATGAAGATATAATAAGATGAAAATGAATCTCTTAAATACGCCCTTGAGGAAGATGAAATTGGTCTTGAAATATGAAGTACAGGTGTTATGCGCCCAACCTACAGATGTTGAGAAATTATGAAGAAAACAAAGTTGGCTAGAGAAAAACAATGAACCCTATCAGATTCGGGGATCACTCAGACCTTGGAAATCAAAACATGGAAATCACATAAGTAAAGTGAATTTATACTATAAGTGTTTTGATGCTCTTCTCTTTATCTATTTTGCAGGATGAACACCAGAGCCAGAGCACGATGACTTGAAGTGACGAAACAAGTAATCCAATATGATATTACAACCTTGAAGGGAGATCAAATTATGTGTTTCGAGCTCCTCCACGAGATCTCAGTTGCACCCAAACCATGAAGGGAGATTTTATCAAAAATGGCTAAGTGTTGCACTCAATGCAGTTAGGCGAGTGACAAGGAGGAATGATTGAATCCAAGACAAGAAAATCTTCCAAGTTCAAGATGGAGGACAAGATGAAGGCCTAGGTGTTGGAAACTGGCATCATGACAGATTGAAGGAAAAAGTAGAGAAATTCTTCTTAAGTCTGAAGTCCTCTAGCAATGACCTAAAATATGTTCTCCAACATGCTTCGTATAACTTAAGATGTAGTGGCATGAAGGAAGAAAATCACCATGGATAAGGAGAAAGAAGTTGCCGCCTCAGATTCAGATCAAGAATGTGCCTGCCATACCCTTTCAAGAAGTTGAAGCCATGATGATTAGACTCATCTAGTTTACAGTCAAAAAGAGGAACAAGAACAATGCAAACACATCTATGGACAGGAATCCTCTAGAGGATGGTGGACAATTTTTCATTTATTACTCCACTCCTCTTTTTAGGGTTAGGGCTGAGGTGGCACAATTTGGGCCATCCATCTGATTGTAATTTGAGCTATCCATTGGACTTGGCTAGCTATAAAAGGGGCATCCCCCCTCATTTGTACCTCATTAGATTAGCTCAGAGATAGGAAGATAGAGAGACAACTTAGAGATAGCTTCGTATAGATTAATAGTGTAGTTGGAAGAAGGAAAGTTTTTCCTTTGAAAAATTTGTAAGAAATTGTTGTGAACACTCTCTTAGTAAAAAGAGTTTTCATTGATGATCATGATCTCGTCTTTTGTTGTGAGTAGCTAGCAAGGTTTCTTCGTCCTTCTACTTCAAGTAGGATTTTAAAGTAAAGTAAATAGATTTTGTTTCATGCAAGTAGTAGATAGTAACTGTGGAATGTGGTCTTCAATTTGACAAAACTTTGTCTATCCATACCACTAGTGGGCTAGTTGATGGTGAGTTTTCCTTGCATGGTCAACTGGAAATTTGTGGACTTAACATTGATTATGATCTTCATGTTGGTATGTGTCGTCGTGATGGTGTCTTCATTGCTGAATTGTAATTTGAATATCTTTGGTTGCTCCCCTTGAAGATTGCACCGATTCTATGGAATCTATTCGAGGTGAGGAAAAGCGGAATCTGGTTGAGGCTTGTGAAAATTGATCTCCACGTCCCACGCGTAGATTAGTCCATAGCATCTTCTATCCTGCAACCATTTAAATTCAATACTTTTTGGTTAGTTTAGGAAACAAGAGCTTTATAGACAAACCTTTCGAGCATTCAAATTCCTTTCTCCGCTATTGAACAATTTTGTAAGTCCCCTTGAAATACTAGCAAATCACATCGAGCCAACTAAGACTATCCACTACATGAAGGAACCTTGGAGTTGAATGCGTGATTTTCTAGAAATCTTAGCATGCAGGAGATTTTTTTTCAAGAGAGGATAGATTCGCCGTTGGTAACTTTATTTTGTGTAGGTGCAGTCATGAAAAACACATCAACAGGTGCCATCTACCACCCTTCAATTCTTCATCAAAGGTACACAAAAAGGTTAGAGAAATGGAAGAAAAATGTCAACACAAACAAGAGTTACCCTCTAGTTGTTTACTCACAGAAGTAACTTGATTAAATAGCAAAGTAAACAAGAATATAACTTACAAAAAATATGCATATCCAATACTCACAATTGCATATGCACAAAAAAATAGTATTCTCATTCATCAATGGCAATAAGTACAATATACAATCATATGTGTTGTCCCTAATACAAGTGAAACAAGACATATATAGTTTTTGATGGTGGTTGAGAACACCAACCGTTTAGAACTACTCGTTACAACTAATCAAAATGGTTGGGGACTTAACTCCCAATAACAACATATAATATAAAACATTTATTGCATACATTAGGATTTATTTATTTACTTTATTTCGCCAACTAAACAATATAATTACTTTCGGCCGACTACACTAGTCTCAAGGAGAACAAGGCAAAGGTGCAAAACACAATGAAGAAGCAAGTGGACCAATGCAAAATTCTAACACAAACAATACTACATAAGCTAGATGCAAAGAGAAGACCCATCTTATAGATGAAGCTAATTCTTACACACATACATGACGAAGCTAAGAACAAGGACAATACCAAAGCGTCGTGCCTTGCACACACACCACATTAAACGAGGACCCTCTCTTTTATTTTTATTCGGTTTCCTCACTTTTGGTGCCTTAGGTTGTTGTACTTTAGATTAGATTTTCCTTTTGTTTGGTGCTTTTTTGGTTTCAGGTCTTGGTTGCACTCTCAGTTTGGCTTTTGGTGAGAGTGCGAAGATTTGGAGGTTGTTTGGATCACCCTTGTTTTTCTGCAATGTTCTTTTGAGGTATCAATTTCTCTACAAGGTTGTGTAGTGGTGATTTTCCTGCAGGATCGAGAGGACATCATTTTTTCCCAAACAAGTGCTCGCCACCTTGTCTTCTACAACACATTTATGGCATTTGGTGGCAAGCATTTATAGGCTTTTCGGTCTTAATTGTTATGTCATTTAGTGATTGTTTGAGACTTTTGGTGAGATGTGGCATTCTTGGCGACTGGATTCTCGTTGCTTTTGTGAATTCAAGTCTTTGCAATCTCTCATTTTCAAATTTGATTTCCGTTTCAAGTATTTCCGTAAGGTTTCACAAAAAAAAATTCAACATAATTTTTAAGGATTCAATTGCGTAGATTGATTATGGATTTTAGGGCTCATTTAATAGTTTTTCCATTTGAAATCCATGCATGTATGTTGACCTTTGATTTTTCGTGAGCATAGTTTAAATTGCGGATTGCCACCCTCTCCAACGTCGGATTTAAATTTGTGATTTGCTTTGTTTGGTCGCCCTTTTTCCCTAGTTTCTCGCCTTCATTTTGCATTTGTCCTTCTAAACTAGGGAGATTGGGTTTAGATGGTGTGTCTAAGGTAATTGTGGTCGGATTGAGTTGATGTGTTGTCATGATGTGTGTCTCAAAATATTTATATCGAAATCTTGCTAGGGCGTCTCTCAAAGATCTTTCTTTGCGAAAATCCTTGGGATATTATTCTTGCATGATTCACTTATGATTCCCCCTTTTTCCCTGAGTAGGTTTGGTTTCCATTTGCCCTCTTATATTTGACCTTAGGGATTGTAGAGATTTGTGTGTGTAAAACAAACTATCTTTCACCCAAGATTGTGTCCTCGTCGATTTTCCGCAAAGTATTCTCTTAGCAAACAATTTTATCTTTACGGAGTTTTGATGCTGTGTAGATTTTGGGGTGGTTTGACCTTATTCGTATTCCCTTCATTTTTCTGCATCGGCCTTGATCAATGAGCCTTTTGCAATATTGTTAATATATTCATCTTGTAGAATTTTAGTAGTAATCTAACCTAAGTTTGATTTCCAGGAAAAGGAGGATTATCTCAATTTCTTTTGCAGAGATTTGGTGTATGTTCGGATTTAGACTAGCACCTTTGGTTTTCCCTCGAGATCTTGTGAATGTCAAATCTCTGCAAGGTAGTGGGATGTTCGTTTTTCAGCAATAGTTGTGGCTCCTTGGTTTTTCCACAATTGTGGTGATTGATTCTTAAAAGGGAATTAATTGGATTGTGCTATCAATTTTCTCGCAAAGTCGAGGGTATATGGTTTCTCCACAAGTTTTCTCCCTTCAAATCGCTGCAATGGAGTGGTGAGTGCAAAGATTGATCATTTTTATAGGGTGACTGTACTTATTTCTCTTAGGTGCCTTGAATGATATTCATGCATGATTATTATAGATTCTTTCCTGATTACTTGAATATGCATTGAATGTAAGGTAATTTATTACGAAGATGGACATATTGTCCAATTACTTATTAAATTTTTATGCAAAGTTAAATGGCCAAAGCTGCACAAATGAATTTTGAGTTGAAAGGATTGTACCCAAAGACAAAAATCACTTCAAAATGGACGTTTGTGGGAGATACAGACCTTGGTCACATTGATATTTAATGAGTGACCTTAGTCACATTGATATTGAGGAGTTCAAGGAATTTTTTTTTGGGAGTAATCCAACTCCTTATGCAACAAAGATAGTATAGAATGGGATTGTTGAAGCTATTGGTTTTCCCACTTTGGTGCAGTGTTCTAATTTGATCATGGAGTGCCAAGAACACTATTATGAGGATTCAAGAAAAATCATATCAACAGATGGGAGAGTGTTGGCAGATTTGTCGAGTGCTACCATCTTAGAGATATTTGGTATTTGAGTATTTTCAACCATGTATCCAACTACCAAGGAGAAAGCTTTAGGAGTGTTCAACGAAGGGCCAAAATAATGCATGAAAACAGTGAATGACTTATGGATGAAGCATCCTAAGTCCTTAGCCATGAATTTTCCTAAATACTTGTACAAAATGATTTCACACCTGAAATCAATGACTTGGTAACATTGTGAAGTAGGGTGTTGGGGATTGACTTAACCTCGACATTTGAAAATTGGATGTTTTATTATGTAGAGGAAATTCTTAATGGATCCAAAAAGTTACATCGGGTTTGAATTATCAATGACAATATTCATCATCAGTCCTCTATGATAAAGGAAAAAGGTTTTTCATGGCTTATATTGTCTACACATTAGCCAAGAACTTCAGATATCATGGATCGACTTGCCTCCAATATGCAATGGCCCTATCCAGCACAAGGTTTATGATTGTTACCCTCAGCTCCAAATGCACAATACAATGAACCACCAAAAAAGGGTAAATGATGCTTTCATCATGCTTATTGTGAGAACACTATAGAGAGATTTGAAAAAAAGGCTCTCCTCCTCTACCATGGACATGATCAAGAGGTTTGGTTATTGATTTATTCAATTTCCAAAATTCACCCACCTCGAGATGGAGGGATTCTTTGGGGCACCTTACAAATTTCCTAAGTATCCTAATGAAAAGATAGTGCTCCTAGAAATGACTAGGAAATTTTGTACTTCCAATAAATTGTTGAAAGACAAGCATAGGTTTGGAGTGCCTTATCCTATGATAGTTATAAGAGGGCTATATGCTTGTCCCTCCCATCAATCTGATGAAAGATTAGATGTAGAACTCCAATTCTTCCATCTCAACTTTCACAGTATTACAAGATGCTTTGACCCTTATGGAATGATGAAGAAATATGAGGGAAACCAATACAAGCATAAGTTAGAAATCAAAAAAACTTATTCCAAGGTGACAGTGGAATACATAAGAGATCTTCGTCTTTTTGTTAGTCCTAACCAAGTTCAAGATGACGAAATAGGTGCTCCAGGAGAAGGAATACAATGATGTTGTACATAGGCCAATCCCACTTCCAAATTGGGCCAAGGAATAGGTTATAGACCTCAATTTAGTGACCAAACTGGTTTTGAGGTCTACTAAGAGATGGGGTGAGGCCCAATCTTCAACTCTTATGGATTAAGGAGTGGAGCTAGAATTCAACCAAATAAAGGAAGAGCAAGTTTCCTCTGACGAAGAAGAGGAACAAGCAGAAGAAGAAGTTGAGGATGAAAAGGAGCCAATAGAGAGTGAGGAAGAAATATATTCTAAGGCTAAGGGTAAAGCTAAAAAAAATAAAGAAGAAGAGAGACAACCTACAGCAAAACCCAAAGCATACAAAAGGAAATTTGAGCCTACATTTTTAGTATGTGGAGCCTAATCATGTTCAAAGTTAATATTTTAGAAACTTTGTCAATTGCGGTTCACCCCATATTAATTAATGATTTCCCACGAAGCAAAAATTCCACAATTTTTAATAAGAAATTTGTAATTAAATTTCATTGTAATTCAGTTTGTAACTACTCACAACCGAATAGTTTCTTTGTTGTCGATCGATGAAAATAGTTGCGCACGGATGGAAGTTGTAAGCTCACACATTTTTGGAAGTTACACACAACAAGCAACACACATATTGGAGTTGAATAGTCCCAACTTTTTGAAGTTAACATGCAACAGTGTGCATGGGTGTTGAGCATGGTTTTGTGCATAAAGCACATAGCAATAGAGGTTGCGAACAAAAAAAGATTGTGAGATGTTGTGCATTGCACATAGCAGTGAATTCCTAATGGTGAATGTAATTGTATTCTTTTCTAGAAATAATAAAATGGATAGTTGTTTTGTGAAGGTATCCCAAAAAGGGTCAACCATGTTAAAAATAAAATAAAAAAATGACCCTTTGTATTTCATTTTGTTATCTCATTTATTTTTGTATATGAATTGTTTAATTTGTTTCTTAATTGCTCTAATCATGCCTAAGATCCCAATTTATTGAAGGGGTGAAGCCACAAGCTAAAAAAACCAAGAAGGTGAAATCAATTACAATTGAGTATACAGCTGAAGGTCAAGAAGGTCTCCCTCCATCTCCTACACCTTCCACTTCTATTTCTCCACCTTCTCCTCCCATTTCCACATCTCCCCTTCCATCTACCATCTCTAATTCTCGTCCCTTCATTGGTATCTCCTTCCATTGCCCCCATTACCATTGATTCCTCTCCTAATACTTCTTCTACCACTCAAGCTTTCCCTTCTTCCATTTCTTCTCCCCAATATCTCTTCTACCATCCCAATCGTTTCTCTCCCTCCTACTCCCCTTGACCTTCCTCAAAATTTCATTGCTCAACTTTCTCATATGCCCAAGGAGGTTGCAGTTGTTGTATTGTCTCAAATTAATAGAACCTTGTTAGGCCATCTTGCAAAGAATTCCCCTAATCCTGCATCTCAAGAGACACTAGAGACTTTCACCATGGAAAATGTTGAGAAGGTGTTTGAAAGCTTGCAAACACAAGAAAAGGAAAACATGGCTAACTTGGCTTCTATAGAGGAAATTGAAATTCTAGTCCAACAAGAAGAGCCACCAAAAGAGATTCCTAGTGCAGGGCCTAAGCTAGAGAAAACATCTGAAAAGGAAACAAATGTAAATGTAGAAAACATCCAAGGTAAAAGTTATCCTTCGCTCTCTCAAAAAAAATCAAGAGTTGAAAAAGCTACTACACCATCATGGTTGCAAGAACAGTTGAAGCAAAAGCAGACAATAATAGAAACTCCTGAGTTGAATTTAGAGATAATTCTTATCAAGATAGAAAGGCCAAAAGAAAAGAAGGCAAAGATAAGGTCTCATATGACCAAGGATGCCTCACGCTCTAGGATTTTACATATACCCTCGACAACAATGGATAAGGATAGCAGGAACATTTTGCTAGAATAATTTAATGTTTCAACTAATAATCTCAATCCGACCAACAAAGTTCGAGAGATAGAAGAGCTTCAAGGGTCAATAACAAACATTGTGGAAAGAATAAATAAAGATGAGGCCACCAAGACAAAATTGAAAAACTAGGTAGCATAACTCACTGCATGTATTAAGCATCTAGTTACTCTGATTTATGGTGAGTAGGGAAAGGTGGTGACTCATGTGGTTTTATCCAAGGATGATGTGGATAAAATGGAACAAATGAAGTCATGGGCTCAATCCACTCAAGCTTGGCTAAACCATATTTTGACAAAGGTGATAAGGTAATTGATACTGCCATTGAAGTTCAAAATAATTTCCTTGTTCTCAAGGAATAGGTGGACAAATTATCTAAAGATTGTATTAGCAATGGAAGTATCATAACCTAGTGGTCCCAAAACTAGAGGCTATAAAGAAACTTTCCAATGAAGTTTTGGAAAAGGAAAATATTTTGAGTAAGGATAAACTCAAAGAGCCACACTACAGACACATGCCATGAATTTTAGAAGAGAGGTTGTGTATCAAATAGAAAAAGAGGTGGGTAAAATTAATACTCAAATAAAGGAAGTCCTAAGCTCCTCTAGTCAATTTGTGAAAGAGTTAACTAAGTTAGAAGATGATCCAACCACGAAGGTACATGAGCAATTTCTAAAGCAACAATGGAAGTTACAAATTCACAAAGAGCATACTGATGAATTATCTTCATAGTAATTAGACAAAGTTGCTCACCTTTTGGTTAAAATTCAAGATTTTGTTGGTCAAAAACCCACTTGGATGGCCTTGCATAACTAGTTGATAGACCAATACGATATCCAATGTTATAATGTCCATGTTGCAGCTGCTACGTAGAACAAGGAAGTCACTCATGTGTTGACAACATTTGTCAAGTTTATTGTTAAAGAAAAATCAAAGGGACAAAATGTTATTGATGACAAGCTTTTGTGAGAAAGGTGACAATTGACTCATTTTTGGATTGATTCAAAGTGTATTTTTGGGAACTTGTGCCCTATATTTCCTAGGATGTAGAATTTGGAATTTAATGTTGTGACAGTTGTATTGATGTATTATGTTGTACTTTTGTATATCCCAAGAAAGATTGTAACTAATTCAATTGGAGATGGAAGATGATTATTAAATACACTCTAAATATTAAATGCTAATATAATCTTGACCCTTAGTGTTGAGATGATCTCCACCATTGATCATGTCCTAGGTTTTGCTGACCTTGCCAATAAAAGGACAATGTTCTCTCATTGTAAAGTTGTTAAAACTAGAATTATTGTAACCAAATATTTGAAATCAATACAAGCAAGCATTGAATCTTGGTGTTCTACTTGTGGGTTTTGATGTTTTCATGGTTCCTTTTCTTCAATGTTAAATAAAGATTAGTTGTGATGATGATGAAGTGTGATGATATTTGATAGATCTTTGGCTCATCCCATTTGAAGCTTTTTTATTGTAAGTTGCTTTGCATGGATAGTCTGAACCTTATTTAATATTAGTTCAATTGTGAATATTTGTTTAAGTTACTCTTAACATCCCCCCTTAAGTGCAATTAGGGTTTCATATCAAGTTCAAACCATTCAAAACCATTATTGTCAAATTCCAATGAGGTAATTGTAAGGCCCCCAACCATGAAGTGTGTATTGGGTTATGAGTAGTTAGCTTGTGGCTACCTTAACTCTTAAATAAGTTACATAATCATTATTATAATAATATATAGGTATTTAGGTCATCCTAGGGGTTATAGTTAAGTATCTATGTTGGCCTGAGTGGCAAACAAGGCATAATTAGGTACATATAGGAGTTACTGGCTAGTTATTATCATCATTGTTCTTATTGAAAACTATTTGAGATATTCCCCTCAAAGTGCATTAGGAGGTTTCCCCCTCGAAGTGGCATATTACTATCAAGCATTTGAAACATATTTCCCATTTTATTCCTTTATTCTGCAAGTTGTTTCATTATAGACCTATGTTACCTATAGATCCTTGGGAGCCTTTGGATACAATACGATTCGTATCAGATTTGAAATTTGGATTTGATACTAGTAGAGCGAATAACCCAAGATCATCAACTGCAGAAAACCTTCACGAAAGCGAGAGAAACAACACTACCATTTCACCAAACAAGGAGTGTAAAATATGAGATGCTTATATTACACAATATTATAGGCTTATAAAGCCGTGAAAAACATAGACGGGTGAGAAACTTCCCAGCACGGGAAAAACTAACCGGGAGTAACTAAATGCAAAAAATTAATCTAATACAAGCCTAAGTAAACGTAAGCGGGTAAATGTAATTTACTCTTAACACCCCCCCTTAAGTGCAACTTAGGGAGAATGAATGAAGATGCAATATGGGTCTTGGCTACACAACCATGTTAGGTACCCATTTACAATGCAAAAGGAAATATCTTGCAATGGGAGAAAAAGAGAAAAAACCTGTGGGAAAAAACCCTCTCCAAAGGAGAGAAAAAGAAACAAAAAAGATGCATGGATGGAGGACTCAATCACACCCCCCAAGGACTACATACATCATGTATATACAATCAACACCCCACCCTCTCTCAATAAGAGGGAAAGAGAGAGACTATATAACCCCCCCACAATGTGTAATCACCTGCAAAAATGGTAAGTGTTTGAAGACAAAACATGATCCAGTGTCGACAAACAACTTGTCTCCCTTTCGAAAGAAACAAATCCAAATAAAAATGCAAGTATGCTTCCCAAAGAAGAATGAATATGTATGATGTTGTCTCTGAAACTTTCAAATGGTGCACTACTAAAAGAAACGCCTCACAAAGCAGATACTTTTCCAGAATGTAGAGAGATCACGCCTCTACTCAAGCAAGAGAATCACGCTGCCTAGGACATTCAATGTCTTCAAATTGCAATCACTGAGAAGAAAAAATTGTTCCCAAGATAGATGAATCACTTTTTCAGGAATTTAATCGCAGCCTTCAATGCAAAACGCCCCTTCAAAATGCAAATCGCGGCTCCATCAAAATGTTGTCAGAGGGTTTCAATACATCGGATTCTATCTGCAAAATCCAATGCCAACCACAAGGCATCACTCAACAACAAAGAAAAAACAATAGCACCTGCCAATAATTGAATCTGGGCCTCCAAATGCAAAATCGCTACCTATATGAAAGGATTTTTTTTTTAGGGCTCAAGATTGCTCTATTGCAGCTTGAAGAATGTTGTAGGTTTCCTCTTGATTCTACATTTCTCCTGTGCATTGACCCATATATTTTTCCCTTTCCCTCTCTATATTTCACCATGGATTTCCCTCAACAAAGTGAAGAACAACGATGACCATGATCGAGGGGGTTAAGAGAGATACAAATCATAGTGGGTTGAGAGAGAAATCACAGTGCTCCAAATTCAACACTACCCGTGAATGTATAGGGCACGACCTCCACTCCAAACAATAAAAGTGCACCTATCAGAGGAAAAGGCAGCCACAAAATCGTGGACCTTCAAAGCTACAATAAACACCAAAAAAAATCCTTCAAATAGCGAAATTGGACCTCCAACCTCAAAAATTTTGTGACTCTCCAAAAGGAAATTTATGCCTCCAAAAGGAAAATCGGACCTTCACAAATCAAATTTGTAGCCAACAATCACGAACATAAATGAAGAATAAAAAAGGCAACTTTGAAAATTTAAAATTTTGAAATGTCGAAATAATCGTTTCCAAAACTTCAGTGAAAACTCTCAGGAAGGAGTTGCAATGGGTTGCTCTGATACCATGATAGAGCGAATAACCCAAGATCATCAACTGTAGAAAACCTTCATGAAAGTGAGAGAGACAACACTACCATTTCACCAAACAAGGAGTGTAATATATGAGATGCTTATATTACACAATGTTATAGGCTTATAAAGCCATGAAAAACATAGACGGGTGAGAAACTTCCCAGCACGGGAAAAACTACCCGGGAGTAACTAAATGAAAAAAATTAATCTAATACAAGCCTAAGTAAACTTAAGCAGGTAAATGTAATTTACTCTAACAGATACAATTCAAATTTGAACAGGATTCAAATTTCCACCTATGGATATGCCCAGGATAAGACTTGCCTCTGTGGTTTCATCCAGGATATGCCTAGACCGAATCCGACACGAATCCAGACATGTGAACACCTAGGCTGTAGAAAAAGTTCCTTTTTTTTACAATTTTAAATTATTTTTTGACTAAAAGTTGACTTCTAAATAATAAAATATTCATTCAGAACTAATTCTTAGAGGCATTGGAGCACATACTCCATCCACTCAATAAAATGCAATAGGATACATTCAAAGAATGCAAAGGACTTGGTGTATGTGCATTCAAACTTGTGCCTCCTTACACACAAGCAAAGTCCCTACAAAGAAGGAGACACAAGGAGGTGGGATATTGAGCCAGAGTAGCTTGACTTGGAGGCTTCCATAAGTCACTTAGTTGCACTTGATATTGATGATGAGCATGAGCCTGAAGCAGCTACTAAGCATAAGAGTGGTAGTGTCAGTGCTAGTGGCAGTGCTTGTGTGAGTGCCACTGATGCTATTTGTGGTTCTACACAAAATGTAGCATCTAATGATGCTGATGATCCTACTTTTTTTTATGACCCATATGATTCAAATTGATCAATCATCAATAATGGCTGATTGTAAACACTTGACACTTTTATGTTTGAAATTTAATTTATAATTTTATATCATGAAATTTGAGTATCACTAATATTTTAATATTTGACTATAAAAGTGGTGATGTATTTTTGCTATGTTATTAGACTATTAATATGGTGGTGTATTCTAAACTTAATTACTGTTGCAAATATGTATATATTTCTTATTTTTATATGTTTTTTGTATTACTGTACCCAAAAAGTACCCAACCCCCCCAAAAAAAAATGATTGAATCTCGTTCCGGATTCGCATACCCCTACCCAAATCAAAAAATGAACTTGTAACTTAGTTATAGACTCTTGAACTCAAATATACCAAAATAATTGTAGGTGAAAGGAAATTCAAATCTTATCCAAGAAAAATTTGCAAAGGAAACATTGTGACCTACTAAAAAGAGATTAAATTGTGATTTCTAGTGGTGTACAATCATGTTGAGTAACATGGACCTATTTCTCAATCACAAGTAGAAATAAATACCATTGTAACGGGACTTTCCTAGAATCTCGGCGAGTCCCAATCCAAGCACCCCTGGCCGAGTCCTGGGAGCCTAGACTCAGACGTAGCCGAGTCCAGCCGCATCCAAGTCGGACTCGCCGTGTCCAGGAGGGTCCTGAGCCCTAGGCTCAGCCAACAACAAGAAGTGAAAAATCCAATAAAAAAACATAAAATTAAAGTTTAAGTTTTTTTTTGTCTTATATTATCTCAAAAACCCTAAAAGCAACCTCATTTCATTCATTTGGAAAAGTAGGAGGAGAAGAGAGAGTTGTGAAGAAAAATAGGAGGAGAAAAGAGGGAAACCAACAAGCTGTTGAAGGCAAATCCAGGGTCATATATCATTTGTGAAGCTTCATACCAGCAAGGAGGTGCATTGAGATCTCATTACTAGTGATTGGGAGGAGTTTGCATTGCATTCCAAGCCAAATCTAAGAGGTAAGTTTGATTTTAATTTCTTTTTTTTGTGTTTTTTTAACAAATAATTCATTGTAATTTGTAAAATTATTGTTTTTTTGAGTTTGCATTTTTTTTACAAACCCTACTTGCAACTTAAATAATTTTAGAAACCCTACTTGTTATTGTAGCCACATTCATTTCCAAATCAAACCATATTCTTATTTTTACAATGTCTCAAACCCTAGTCAGAAAAGACCCTACTTGGAAATATGCTAAAATCTTTCTCGGAATGAAAAGAGGAGAAGCAAAATGTAAATACTGCAAAACAATATATCATTGAGGCATAAATAGATTAAAATACCATATTGCACACATACCCATCCATGATGTAGTGGGTTGCACTATAGCACCTCCTAAGGCTATTCGTGAAGTGTAGGTGCAATTAGAAACTTTTGAAATGCACAAAGAAATGAAAAAGAGATAGAAGTAGGATTTGGCAAGTGTTGGAGTTGGACAGGGACTTGGTGTTGTTGGAGATGCTTCTTCCATGCCTCCATACTATCCTAGTGCTAGTGCTTTTGCTTCTGCACCAACTATGCCTATGATCACTCCTAGTGTTGGTGGCGCTGCTACTGCTAGCAGTAGTGGTAGTATTAGCATTGGCCCTAGAGTTCGTAAATCTAGGGTGGACTCATATTTTGTACCATGCACTACTCCTGGTTCCCAACCGTCGCTTGAGAGCATGGGTTGGAGCAAGGACGCACATGATGCAGCAAAAAAGACAATTGTGGACTTTTGGTACTACTACACCATTCCCTTCCATGTAGCCAAGTAATTCTTTTTCGTTTAATTGTTTTAAAATTTATATTTAAATTTTATTATTTTAGAATCTAGATGTATCTTATTATCGAATTCAAATTTAAAGTTAAAAACTTGAAAATTTTCATTTTACAATACTTATGCAAGTAACTTATTAATTTATTTATGACATGTTTTATGTCACCTTTTTGGAAAAACATGGTTGATGCCATAACCATATGTCAGGCGGGGTTCAAAGCCCCTACGGAAAATGAACTAAAGGGCCCACTTTTGACTCAAAAGGTGGCAAATGTGAAAGCACAATTAGAGGAGCAGCGCGTGCAGTGGAGGAGGATTGGTTGCACCATCATGACTGATGGTTGGACCGATAGGAGAAATAGGATCCTGCTTAATTTCCTAGTTTCCTCCGGGGGTAATTGTACTTCCCTCAATGCATTGAAATTTGAATTTGATTTAGTGATTAATAATTTAATATGGCTGATTTATGTTTTTTAATTTATTGAATAATTGGTTTTGTTTATTGTTTCAAGTGACACCGTCTTCATGAAGTCCATTGATGGTTCTGCCCAATTCAAAAATGCCACATACATGTGTGAGGCTATAGAGGAGGTGATAGCTGATGTGGGGGAAGAGAATGTAGTGCAAGTGGTGATAGATAATGCAACAAATTATGTTGCTGCTAGTAGATTATTGATGGAGAGGCACCCTACTATATTTTGGACTCCATATGCCACCCATTGCAGTGACCTCATGATGGAGGATCTTGGAAAGCTCCCATGGATCAAAACATGTGTGGATGCAACAAAAAATATTTGCAAATTTGTATACAATCACACATGGGTGCTTAACCTTATGAGGAAATGCACGGGGTTGAGCGAGTTGTCTCATCCTAGCATCACTAGGTTTGCAACAATTTTTATCACGTTGCAATCCTTCATTCGGTCAAAGGTAGCTTTAAGGTGCATGTTTACTAGTGAGGAGTGGTCTTCCTCATCCTTTTCTACAAGCACTGCAAGGATTGCTATGGCTAATTGTATTTTTGATGAGCAAGGGTTTTGGACACCAGTGGACGAGATTGTGAAGGTAAAATTTAATTATTTTTTATGTTTTAATTTTTAATCATATCTTACTTTTATTTGTTTATTTTCATTCACACTTATTTGTGAAACATGTTTGCACTTTGCAATTTATTCAGCCCTTGCTAGTTCTCCTATGAGTTGCAAATGGGGAGAAGCCCGCAATGGGCTACATATATGAGGGCATGGATAGGGCCAAAGAGGCCATTATATCAGTCTATGGTGGAGTTGAGGAGAAGTATCATCCCATTTGGGATATCATTAATAGGAGATGGAAAAACCAACTTCATAGGCCCATCCATGCAGCCGCATGTTTCCTAAATCCGGCCTTCCAATTCTCTCAGGATTACCGTGCAGATAGAGAAATTCTTAGTGGGCTCTACTCGACAATAGAGTGGATGTTGCACGCTATTACTACACAGATAGTGCACGAGATAGATGCCTTCCCTAAGGCATGAGGAGACTTCTTTGCATGTCAAATGTGCAAAGATAGTAGGACAACATTAATGCCAGGTAAAAATATATTTAAGGGCGTAATTTTCATCTTTTTATATTATAATTTATTATTAAATGTTGAACTTGAACTTGAAAATTGAAATGAGATTGATTTTGTTTCTTTTTATCATTTTAGATAGATGGTGGGAGATGTTTGGTTCAAATACACTGAACCTACAAAATATTGACATTCGTATATTGAGCCAGCCATGCAGTTCATCTGGTTGTGAGCTCAATTGGAGTATGTTTGAGCACATACACTCCAAGAAGTGCAATAGATTGACAATGGAGAGGATGAATGACTTGGTATATGTTCATTACAACTGTCAGCTCAGATATAGGAAGCTTTTTAACCACGACAACACCTCGATCAGTCTAGAGGAGGTTGATCCACAGTTTGAGTGGATCACTAAGGCTACAGATGTAGTCTTTAGTGACGAGGACCTTGATTGGGTGGACCAGGCAGAGAGAGAGTTGGGGTTGTAGCCATGGCTGAGGAGGAGGCTAGAGCACAAGGATACATAGTTGTTGTTGGTGAGAGTGGCATGGAGAGTCAGACACAGGTAGAGACTATGGTTGCAGCTACAACATCATCCAAGACCCTTAGATGCCTTCGTAGGAAGGATACTGGCTCCACTATGCCATAGATTAATAGAATTATAGCTATCTTTTTGGTATTTCATATTTGTATGGAACATTTGATGTCATGGATTTCATATTCCATGAGTTTTGTATACATTTGACTAATTTTATATATCTAAGTATGCTATTTCCTTCAGCAACGCAACTACAATTTGTGTACTTTATACTTATGTGATCATTGTATACTTGTGTATGTGATCAAATTTTATTTTATTTGTGTTGTACTCAATAAAGGGTGCTTCAAACAAGTTTTAAATCCTTAAAAATCTCTAAATTTTTAGGGTTTTTTCAAACTTTTTTCATTTTTCCAAGTCGTCTGAGTCCCAAGTCGCTAAGTCGCTGAGTCGAGTCACCCTCACCGAGTCCGAGTCTCGTAACTATGATAAATACCAATCATGTTTAGCACATCACATGGACTCAATCATGAGTAGATAGACATACCATTTGGATTTAGGGCATCATGTGGACTCAATTGCAGCAAAGAAAAATACATTTTATAGTTGTGTTTTTCAATCAAATTTGCAAGCATCTAGTTGAAATGTGATGGGTATGTCTGACCTATAAATAAATATTTCTAATATGTGCATAAAATCTATGAAAAAAAAAATCTAGGCCTTAGTCCTACTGTTTCCAAGTGTTTCCAGTAGAGGATGAAGTCTGAAAATGCAGGAGATGCATCCCAAAGGTACAAAGGCTTACATCAAACAATATTTGGATGTTCTAAATGTGATTCTATGTCATTTCAACTATGTTGTATTTTTTCACCTTCTTCAATTTATTGCAGACCTTTTAATTACAAAAAAAAAAATCATGAAAAAAAAAAGTGAACCATCTTGTTTGTACTGTATTGAGTAAAACTGAAAAGGTTTAAACCTCTTATGCATATGAAACATATGTGCGTACAAACAATCATCAATTCATTATCACATGTTTAGCTCTTATTTAATTAGAGATATTGAATTTTCAAAAAAGAAGAAGGATGCAAACTTCCAATTTTAGATTTTGAAAAACATTAAAGAAGAGTTTGGGCCCTCTAGTGTTGTACAAGTGGTAATTGATTCAACTGATGTATGTGAGTTGGCTTGATGGTAGAAGGTGCTTACGAACACATTTTTTGGACCCCAAGTTGTGTTCATGTGTTGAATAATGCATTAAAAGACATTGAGAAGAGAGATTGGGTGAAGGCAGTGGTGGTAGAAGCTGAAGCCATGCAGATGTTTATTTGCAACCATCACACCTCACTTGCTTTGTTCAAAACATTTTTAAGAAAAGAATTCCTCAAACTCATAGATACTAGATATGTCAACTACTTTATTTTGTTAGAAGGGATGCTTGAGGTGTAAAAACCTCTACAACTAATTATGTTTAATCCAAAATGGGATATATGGCTAAAGCAAAGCACAGTTGAAAGAAAAAGTGTTAAAAAAAAGATCCTCAATGATGATTAATGGTCCACAATGAGATAAGAAATTGTTGATTGTATTATTAAATTGTAAATTTATTAATGTTTCTAACTTGTAAATTATTTTTATTCTTTCTAAATAGCATTCACTCTTTGCAAATAATTTTTCTCCTTCATCTCACCTATTGTGTAAATTATAAGTTACACAAATACAAACTCTCCTAACCTTGGAGAGATTTATGAGAGATTTGACCACATGCTTGAGAAAATGAAGCAAGTCATTCATATAAAGGATCCTAATTTGGGATTTTATAAGGAACATATCAAACCTATTATGAGATGGAAATGGAACATTATGAACACCCCACCTCATATGACAACCTATGCTTTAAATCCCAAGTGGTATGTAGCAAGGCTTGGAAAAGTGCATCCATCTCATGAAGAAGGTGAAAGAAATGTTCATGAAATCCCTTTGAGAAAATGTAACTAATGAGGATCTACTTTACTTCACACATAGTGGCTAGCCCTTGTCAATCTCCATAATCCAGCCTTTGACAAACTAGAGGCAAACATGGATAGAGCTACATTAGCTCAAACCAACCCTCTTGGATAGTGGATGTGGCATGGCAGAGTTGATGATGCCTACCACTCACCTCCTTTCACCAGTTGTTAGTTCCTCTACTTCATCCGATCGGTCAAAAGGAATAGGCTTACTTCTCTAAAACCAATGAAGTTGGTGGCTAAGTGTAATGCCTTAGAACTTCAAGATCAACAAACTCCTAAGTACATCAAAATCCAGCTAGATGTTAGGATGTTGATTCCAAAGATGTCACACGGGTTGATGGGGAGGCCAAAGAGGGATTGATTTAGGTTTCGTTGGATGAGTTAGCCCCTTCTTATGGTGTGACACAAACTCAAACTACAATTTTGATGCAATGTTAGCAAATGTTGACAAAAGGCGATGACAAATTTTCTCTATTTTTGTCATTTTGTAGTTGAAACTTGCAACCTTTGAGCATTTTATTGTAATTTTTGTATGATATATATGCTCATTAATGATGAAAGGAATTAAATTTTGTTAGCTTATTTGTCGACTCTCATTTGAAATTTCAATTCAAATCTAATGTTATGTATTAAAGTCCTATGATGTATATAATGAATGCATTATCAATGTTATCATATGAATATTTGAAATTTTCTATATATTTTAATTTTTCCCCAAAACAATTTATTTTCCCCCTACCCTCCCCAAAAATCCATCCCAAAAACACATCTCTAAATCCCTTGTCATCCCCATTTTGGAAACTTGGTGTAACATAGTTGGATACAAGAAGTCCTTTCTCAACTATCAAGCTAACATTCATCAAATTATGCATTTGTTGTCTTAAGTGTTATACATTAGCAATTTCTTCTTTTCCTTGTCTCATGGCTACATTTATTTTTCCTTTTTCACAAATTTCAAGTACTTTATTATTGCCCAATCTTACTTCACTTTAAAAATTTTGAACAATCATTGAAACTACTTCTCCACAACCTACCATATGATTAGAAAAAACTAAATCTAGAAGCCATAACTCATTACTTGTGTTTCCAACTTTGCTAAATGAAAGAAAGTAGTGTGGTGGATCTTCATCTTTACCTTCTTTGGACCTTCATTTGCATGTTGTGTTTTCTTGTGCAAAATTTTATTTTCTTCCTTTATTTGAAATCATGAGTCTACAATCTCTCTATATGACTGAATCTCTTATAATACTAACACTACATCAACAAACATTTTTCTTTAAATTTGCATCTACCTCTTGAGAAACCATGGCCTCTACCTTGTACATCCTCTTAAGTTAGAACCAAACCCTTGATATGAGTTCTCCTCATTATTTCCTTGAAGAAAACTAGTACTTGCTCCTTGATTATTATTGATCTTACGTTTGACATAAACACTTGATCTAGACCACCCATACAATTTACCTTATTATCATGGATAAGTAATGGTTCAAACTCTTCAATTTTTTAAGTATTTAAAACTTTGCACTCTTCTAAAGTAATAACAATATGCATCCACTTAATTGTAAAAGAACTCAAGATCTTCTTCACAACCACATCAATTATCATTGCCTCACCATACATTCTCATTTTATTTACTATGTATGTTACTCTAACATTGTAATCTACAACTTTTCATTATCTTTCATTATTAAATTCTCAAAATTCATTATTAGGGTTTGAATCTTTGCAACTTTTACATGATCCATCCCTTGATATAAACTTTGTAAAATTAGCCATGCTTCCTTTGATGTCTTGTAATCCACAATTCTTGACTAAATAAATACTTGGATCTATACCACTTTGAATATAGAAAAATGTTTAAGCATCCTTTTTTCTCATTTTCTTTCTCCTTCATCTTATATTTTGCATTCAATGTACTCCAATCTTAAAGTTCAACATACCCACTTACTACTATATCCCACACTCCTTTCAATATTAATACTCTTTTCAATAAATCTCTTCAATAACCAAAATTCTCACATTTGAACTATGGAACTAGTACTGTACTACTATTAGCTAGAATTATAGCGAACCAAAAAAAGTTGTGATTTTCTCTCAAAGTCTTGGGATTTTGAATTCTAGTGAAAAAGCTTAAAATATGAACTTATCCAATCTAATTCTTGCCTACACAAATAAATACTCATGTTGATAAACGTGGCTTTGATGCCACCATTTAAAGATTTTGTATGGAATATGAAATTAAAAATTACATCTACAAGATCTCAAAGCCATTTATGACTTATTCAAACAATGTTCTTTTTATATTATTAAATCAAATCAATCTCTTGCTCCACTTCAAGCTCATACGAAGCATATAATCAAAACTTGAATTTTCTTCTTCTACACTCTAAGGAATTATTCTCTCTATCTACTATCTGATATCTTAACAATGATTTCTACATCACCTTATAATAATAAAAGAAAACACTTTAAACATAGCCTTGCTTTTAAAAAAACAAAAAAGTCATAAGTTTATCTTCCTAATTTTATGTTTAACTACTACTCCTATTTTAACCTTTTTGTTTTGTATTGTTCTAATTGGAATTTTCTTGTAGTGTTATGTTGCAGTTGTTTAGGCTATGTCTTTTTGACATTAGATTTTCAATCATTATTAGGAACCCTAGGATCCTACAATAATCTAGTAAATATAAGCAATAGTGGACCAAGTATGAACTATGTAGATAAGACTTCCACCCAACCATAGATTTTGTCCATTGTCTTCACCATCACAACAGTTGGTCAACAAGATCCTAAAAGGGTACTAAGGGATTGTCTATATTCATCAATGTCGATTATTTTCACTATGTCCAAAGTATATTTGAGCTAACAGGTAGGTGTTATACCTCAACCACCACCCCTATACTCCAAGTAATGCATTCTACACTATTGTCATATAGAAATTCTTCATTTAGTTGCAATTTGCAACACTTAAAACCCTAGTATGATTCTCATTATTGCTACAATCATCAACATACAAGACTACAATCAAAATATTACAATTGAATGGCTACAAATGCCTTTATTTTGACAAATTTTTTTAGTTTCTTTGTACCAAACTCTAGGAGCTTGCTTAAGACCATCCAATTATTTATACGATGGTTATGCATAGGTCTGGTCACATTTGAGGATTTTTTGTTGTGTGAGGAAAACCAACCATTTTCACTATAGCCAAAGACAAAATACCATGCTTGAAACACATCGCTTACACACTGTAAGCAATCTTTATATTTTTTTGCATCAAAATGTATTAGAGCATCAAGGAAGTGTGGTTTATAGGTCATGTTACAACAATCCAATTTTTCTTGTTGCACTTAGGTTTACTACTCCCACTTTTCATTAATCACCATTTCCTCGTTGTGAAAGGAAAACATCATAAAATGTTTGTCCATGAGGATAACCAACCATTTTCACTATTGCACAAGGCAAAAGGCCATTTCATAGTGCATTTTTGTAGTTGTGGTAGTGTTTTGCATGGACCTATTATTGTAGTCACGACAACCAAGCCACATTTCAGCTTTAGAGCTACAATCAAGCAAAATAGAGCTATCTTATGCAAGAATGTATAATTGTTCATCATCTTTAGTCGTTGACTCACAAACTAAAGTATTCCAATAATTCCAACAAGGTATCAAGAATTTAAGCTTTAGGTTTTGAAATCCAATACATATCATCATTGTTCTGGGCACAATTGCAAGAGAAATACATTATTATTGCTGATTTGATAACAAGGGTTACTAAACTCAAACAAACCCTAGCCACTCTAACTAATTCTCCATGGCTCCAATAACTTAATGAAGCAGTTTCAAAAATTAAAAAACAAGCAATTAGAGATAGCCAAACAACACAAACGCCTTCTACAAAAAACCACAAATATTCAAAAAAAAGGTTGACAACCAAAATTCATGGGTACAAGTTGTTAAGGGAAACAAAGCATCTCTAATTGTCGAAGTGGTTGTCCAAGAAAAATTTAAAGAAGAAAAGGCTTATCAAACCAAGGCACTAAACCTTTGTGCCTATAACCTCCCTAAAGCAACAAATCCCTTATAGGCAAGTCATGTGTTCTTGTATTAATATTTGGGCTTGAATGATCTCTCTCAAAAATGCTTGGACACTACTAGACAAAGCCCTAGTCATTCAATTCAAGTCTATTAGAGAGTTTACAAGCTCTTTGTGCAAAAAAGGAAACTCTTTTCCCTTCAAAAAAAAAATAAGAAACTCTTTTCCCTTCCACAAAATATATATGTTGATGTAGATCTCACACAATCCCAAGTGGAAAAGCTTCGACAAACTTGCATTCAAGTTGTTTTCCCAAGAAAGAAAACAAGTGGGTTGTTATCAAGGATTAAAAAAAAATTCATTCATGTTTCTACCCCTCCTAGATGATCACACCTTAAATCGTTAGCATGAAGGGGTCCTTGCACCTTGATGGTGGCAATGGAACCTCCATTACTTGTTGGAACTACAATGGTGCTATATGGCCTTCTCCAAGGACTCTTATGAATGCTATTATTTACCAAGATCTCATCTTCCTTATTGAGACCCATGAGATCCTAAAAAATATCTCCCCCTTCTCGCTGGTTACTTTTGGACCTCAGCCTTTTGTTGTGACTCATAGATCTAGTGATGTTCATGGTTATATAGAGGCATCGTTCCTCACCCACAATAATCTCAAGTATAGAGTTTTATACGTTACTGTTGTTCTCCACTCCAAATACTTGTGGCTCTAGGTTCATAAGGGGCCTCTTCTTACTCAAGATTTCTCCACTATTGTACTATTTCTCCCTACCTCATCTACTTTTTCCTAATGATGTTCTCCTCTCTCATTTTTCCAAAGAGTTACAACAATAACTCGATACCATTGCTCTCTTTTTCAAACTTTTCCAAGTTGTGGTTAACCTTAATAAAACCGAGGTCATGATTTTCAACATCACCAAACATCTTCTTTCTACAAATTAGTTTTTTTACAAGGGGGCACCTTTGGAGATCACATCCACTAACACATACTTGGGGGTCCAATTTTCTAGTCCCTCCTTTATCATGAAGCCTACCTCACATTTTCATCTTTTCAAGGGATGTGACTCTCTCTTTACCATGGAACGTTAATGTTTCTTGAACCACTTCCAAGATATCCCTTCAAATATATGCCTTTTGATACCATCATCAAGCCTATATATTTTTACAACTCTAAGGTTTGGAGACTTAGCTTGGGATCCATTGATTAGGCCCATGTTGAGATGGTCCAAGCTCTAATGTTACAATGCATTATCAAGTGCCAATGAACTATTCCTCAAAACACTATCTAGGTTGAGTTTGTTGCTTAACCACTACATCTTAAGCCTATCTTTTAGCTTACTTTCTACATACACAAACTCAAATCCATGGGCGATTCCACTTCTAGTTGTGACAAATATCCATACTTGGCTCTTTGTTCTTCTAAGAGCATTGCTTCATTAGGCTCAATTCAAAACTATCATTGTTGGTATTTTGAGACTAGCTCGATACTCCTTTCCATTGGCATATCTATGGATAAACCACCTCCTTTCATGTTTTCCTTGGATCCTCCTCAACTTCTTCCTTAAAAGTAAACTATCACTATAGTTGCTACAAGGGTCATCTACAATTAATATAGATAGGACACCTAGACCTTTGTTGCTATGTCGTTCAACCCAATGCTTGTTTTCTACATTGTGGATTTCTTACAAGAGGATGGTGTTTTATGTTATCCTTACTATCTAAAATGTAATTGGTCACATGGCTTGAGGTTTCCTCTTGGCCAAATGAGGGTATGGTCCCACAAACTACAAGTCAAGATAGACTACCATATTTATTACAAAAACAACAAACAAAAAGTTAACCAAGATTGCAAAAAAATCAATTATGAAATAAGGACCAAAAGCATCCTTATATAAGATAACAAACACCTTATCCACAAAGGATAAGACTAACACCCTAGAGGATAAGATTGATAACTCATAAAGTAAAAAAGTAAAACCTAAAGTCAACATGCCTTTATTAAAGAAGAATCTTGAAGTCTATCCTAAAAGCTAATTGACCATTACAATATAAAACATTACTTTAATAATATTCCTCGCCCTAACTGAATCTATTTTCATTAGTCCCTCTAGGAGGTAGATATTGAGAATCATTTCATCTTCAAATGCCCCATTTACTATGAGATCCAAGGGAGGTATTACTACCTCTACAAGGACTCAAGCAAAGATCTCTCTACTTTCTTTAGATATCCTATACAATGATTTTGGCCCATTATCTATTGAAGCCCATCACCCTTGAGTGAAAATCATTATAAGAGGACTCTAAATATTCTAAACCCCCTAATTTATCACCTCCTCCATCCAACACATCCAAGAGACTAGAAAATTAAAACAACCTCTGGATATTGTCCTTCTTGTATAGACACAAATACATGTGAGACAAATGTTACTTTGGCTTTAGATGTTAGATGTGATCCTAGGGGAAGTACCTTGCTTGACCCTCCCAAAGCTCGACACTCCTTGATGAGCATAATCAAATCTTGTATCAACTCCTTCACAATGATTAATGATAACACCAATGACCTCACCATTTCTATTACAATTAGTAATACTTGATCTCTAGTTTTTCTTGGTGTTTGCTCTTTGGGGTTCTTGTTCCCCTTTCCCAACTACATGTACTAGTCTCTTAACCACTTATGTGGGTGTTCATTATTTTGTATTTATTTTCTTTTTTTCTTCCCCTTTGTGGGACCTTTCTAGGTTTCTCTTCTTAAAACTTTCTAGTGTAAATTGTTGTACTCTTGAGCTCCATTGACATACTTTTGGTCACCCATTAATATTAATATAATTTCTTTCTTTCTCCCTATCCACAAACAAGACAATCATGAAAAATCTTAGTTAAAAGAAAATCATCACTGTATATACATTTTTGCACTTAATAACCACCATGAAGACAATTACTGAGTCTTAACAACCATGTAGTGCCTCTCATGTTTGTGATCTGTGGTTATATTTTTGGACTTTACCCATATACCTATACCTATATATTTGATTCAGGATTATTTTTAGCATCGTTCTCTTGTATTGGAATCAATTTTGGATGCACCTTTTGATACAGTTATATTATGATCATGCTATGATGGATTATGGTGTAGTATTTTGTGAATTATGCACATGTATGCTTGGATGATTGTTTTTATCATTATGATGTATACCTCCACAAGTATACTTGGCATTCATTAAGTGGATATAGGTACAAGGATTTTTTCCACTTCGCTTCATAGGTTTAAGTTATTCCCCAATTATGGTTATATGGGAGATGTCATATTGGCCGTAATTGTTAGCCTTACCCGTCATACTCGATTCGAGTGTGACATTATTTTATCGATGTTGATTCAATACCGTCTTTGGTATGATTACAGATATTATACACTTCTTGTGGAGATCCAATGAAATTGTGTTTGATTTCTTATTAGATTTTTTATTTATTAAATTTAATTCAGTTTTATGCTTATATGGATTTAATTGTCAATCTAATGTTGAATGATATTTGGAAATGCATTTAATTGGTTATTTGGATTTTGGGAGAATTTGAGGGAGTTGCAAAGTAAAGGAATGAAAAATATAAATTATATTATTTTAATTGGGTTTTGAAAAAGGTAAAATAAAGAAAAAGCATTCATTTTATTGTTGAATCTATTTCTCGATTCGATTATGTAATATATTTTTGCATCAACGATTTGGATCACACTTTGTGATCCATCATCAGGATGTAAAAAGACCTACAAGAAAAAAAAATGGTTGATTGCAAACCAAGAGAGGTTAAAAAGATGGGGGAAAGGGGGGGTCATAATCTCTGAATTATGACAAATTGAAGATCAAAATAGACAAAATGTAACATTGGAGCACAATCATATCATGGATCTTATACCTATGCAATACAAATGTTAAAATGAACTCAGAAGCCTTTATTCCCTGTTGAGGTGGCTTGGTACTATAGCTAGACAACCTTGTATCACCTAGGATATAACTAAATTTCCCAAAAATTATCTAAGTTTGTTTGGGAGGCCTTGTTGCCAATAGGGCAGCCTAGTCAATAGTGGGGTGGCCTAGTTTGTATTTTTGCAAGTCCAAAATTTGGAAAACTCTATTGGGGTGGCCCAGTCTTGTGTTTGGGCAGCCTTGTTCCCCATATAAAAAACAAAGAGCTAATGCTTCATACATCATCTAGCTAGTAATTTTCCTAGTCCAAAGCCACAAATGAATAATTTTTCCACCTCATATATTTCCTGTTCCGACCATTTTTGTCAACTAAACCTTCAAACCCTAGTCAAAACATCTTTCTCTTAGAACAAGAACATTCCTCTAGGTTTCAAGGCCTCGTATGCAAAAACCCTATAAACAAAAGTTGTACCTCATGGTCCCAAAAGTCTATTGATATTCTAAGCATGTCCTTATGTGTTATCTTTGAGGAGTTATGGTATATTTTGGATCGTTTTGAGTGCCTTCTTTCGCAATTGTTCGATTGTCAAATCTAAGGTTAGGAAAGTTGTGCACCTAGTCTTGTGAAGACTTGGGAAGGTTGATATCCTTCATGGTTGGCCTTGTTGTGTTATCAAAATTCCTAATAGGTCAAGGGTTGTTGTGTGGTTTTAGTCTTCCACTTGTGTGACGTCACTTTGCAACAGAACGTCATGAGTTGACCTAGTGTTCTTAGTTTCTCTAATGTTTTGTAAGTGTTATAACTTGTATTTCAAAAAAAAAAATACCCCATGTCTACTTGAGCTAATGTTCTACAGGTTCCTTAGTGAGGCACATTACTATCCAACTAGCATGACTACTATATAAAACTAAGAGCAACAAAAAAAAAATCAATGCTACAAGTTTAGTAACAAAATCAAAGCCTTAATCATGATATTAACATCTCCTCATTGAGCATAGCACCTCTCTTGTGAAACCATTTACCACTAATGATTCTTACTTGGAAGGGTTGCCAACTTCCAAATGGAATTATCCATTAAGAAGTTATAACCATGCAACTTAACATTCCCCCAATCTTATTTCCAACATACCACATGAATTTAGAGATTGCAAGTGTTCATAACATGTGCCACAATTGTGTCAAAGGCATTGTGATCAAGTGGTAGGACCACTTGGTTCTCATGTTCGAGACTAGGACTAACTTCACCCTAAGTAACATCCTAGCCTTGATAGGCATGTTGGAATAGTAGTTCTACTTCAATTGATTGATAGAGTAATAGTCTGACAAGTGACGTTGATGGAGTACACTGGAGGGACAAAGGATGACAAGAGGTTAACAAAATGTCATGCAAGGGGAGATCGGCAATGAAAGCATTCAAGTTGGAAGTACATGTTGGAGGTTTCCCTATAGGAGGAGAGGCATTCAAACCAAAGGAGCATGTTGAAGGTTGGGAGTTACAAATTCCACCTTGAAGAGTGTAGGAGGGTGATGGAGGTGAGAAGAAGGTGAAATGTTTCCCTATGGAAGTATAAATAAGGAATGGTTTCCCTATGAGAGTAGAAATAAGGAATCGCTGCCCTATAAGAGGAAATATTTGATAAGTTACTTTAGTAGAACCCCTTGATAGTAGAGTGTTAAATAGAACAAATGAATTATATGTAATGTGAGTCCCATAAATAAACCCTCACAATTCAAGTGTGGGTGCCCCAATAGAACCCCGCTATATGACCTACAAAAAACATGTGCCATAAGTGCATAATTAGAACACTATTGTTCCTAAATCTTCCTAGTCAAGCCACATTACTAATAAGCTGGCCAACAACCAAAATGTTCTTGTGGGTTCATAATCACCCAGAGAAGAAGATGAGGAAGTGCAATCACATTGAAAACTCACCTTTTCTTCTCGATTTTAGATAATTACTTTAATCAAGCTATTTGCAAAAAATGAGATGAGCACTTGACTCAAGAGGTAGGTTAGTGAAATGGGAAAGAGATGAATAGTTGAGGGAAGCCCTAATTATATACATATCAAAACCAAGATAAATTTCACATGCAACAGTAAACCTAGCAATTAAGAATGCAATATGCGTAGTAGGGGTATCTCGTGCCTTCATCAAAATGTAAGTGAACAAGATCGTCAGAAATAGAGCAAGAACAATAGAGTATGATTTAATGGATAATGAGTGAAATATTTGTTGTCCTTCTAAAAATGACTTGTTGAGACCAAATCATGCAACTAACATGCCTTGAAACTCTCACTATATCCCAAAATATACCAATTACCTCATTGCTCTAACTAGTTTGCTACTCGTCATAGATATATGCCCATGAAATAATATGGAATGTTAGGATTTTGCCACTCCAAGATTCTTTATGAATGATATGTCACACCCTATTACAAGTCCAATTTCAAATGCAATGCAAAATTAGCTACCAATACCCAAAAATTGTACCTTAAATAATTGGAATAGAGTATATTAAAGGTGTATATTGAGCAATATTCTCACATTTGGTCCCAACTTGCATGCAAAATTTCTTAGAAGCATTATTCACAAATCTTGTATAATTATCAATTAAGATATTTCTAATGGAACTTTCGAAACCCATAATAGATGATTTGTGCCCCAATCCCACAAAGTTTGTATAATCTAGTTTCTTGGTTTGCATAACCAGATCTCATTCTTAATCAACTACTTGTCAAGCAAAAACTATATTTTTAGATATCTCACATCTAGAGCATCATTATTGCCCATGCTAATTGTAGACTACATATTCTTATTTGTCATTCTAAAACTTGAAGCATCAAGAACAATGAAGAGGTCCCCCAAACTCAACTATACATTCATTCTTTGCATATACGTGAGCAATCAAATCAACACAAGTGATATAGAAAGCATCATACTTTGTGTCTAAGTTATCGATCCTAATGCGAGTGTGACTTTTGGGAATAACAATACAAGAAGTTTCTTCCTTGGGTATGGCTACAAGTCTGGCTATATATACCTACACACACATGTGTGTGTCTGTCTGTCTATCTATCTGTTTGTGTATATACATGTATGTGCATATGTACACATATGTGTGTACATACACACACACACACGTGTGTGTGTGTGCATACATATATATGCGTATATACATACATAAATATATGCATATAGATAGGTAAATATGTGTGTACATACATATATATACATACCTACATAAATACATACATATATATATGTACCCAAATATATATATAACAATGAGTCATAATTGACAATAAACAAAATATTTAAATACCTCATAATTTGCAAAACTGAAAAATACCCACAAATTCATAATTCAGTGATTTGTCAAATGTCAATACACAATGAAAATTACAATCAATATTTAATAATCTTCATATTGCTTTTCATCAAAAGCATCAAAGCCAACATTTGGTTCAATTTCACTTGAACGATAATGAGTAATAATGCCACTTCCACTACCATGTATTATAAGAGCTATCTCATTTAAAGATATTTTTGACAAGTTGTGCAATAATAACATATAAGTGAACACACTCATGAGTTAGATCCCAATTCCTCATTGCCCCCTCATTGTAATCAATTTTCTTAAGTGACAAGAGATCCTAATAACTATTGGGGGTCTAGGAGCAGAGACCCAAATGGGGTTGAGGGCCAACAACCCTCATGAGGGTTTGGGGGCAACACCCAGTAGGGTTGAGGGGTGGAGCCCCCACCCTCAAGCCCAAATCAAGGCCTTTGAAACCACACAAAACTTGATAACACACATCATTTTCACAATTTTATCACTTAAAGATGAAATTAGGTACACAACCACTTTTTTTTTATTAAAAATGTTTTTAAAATGGTTTCAAGTTAGTTTTTGTTTTTAAATAAATATTTTATAATGTTCTTTTTTTGTCCCAATAGTCGTGGGTCCCCCTGGGTTCGCCAAAGATACCGCCTGGGCACCCCGGGTTCCCTACAGATCCTTTTGTGAAGGACCCACAGGGAACTCAAGGCTCCTAGTCATACCTGTACCAGAACGGAACCTAAAGCATATGCATACAAGGAGAAGGGACTAAACAACAATACCCAATAACAGAGCTTTGTGTTCTTATTTTCATTGTTGACATTGAATATCTTTTTAAAACAAGGATTCTTGTCATTATCAAGCTTTCCACAAAAGTTCCTAAACCTTCCTATGACTTCTTGGAGATAATGACTCAAGAAATTTTCCTTTGGTGATCACGTTGCCTTTATTAAAATAATATTGTTATATTTTGTAGACACCTAAATTTGGACACTTAATTTATCCAAATTTATCTCTTTTCATCTAAACATCCCCTTATCCACATTAATTAAGTAATATCACTATTATTTAATTAATACATCTAAATTTCTTCTAATCCCTAAGGTATCTAGTTAAATAATTAAATACCTTCGCCCTTTCATCAAATGAATTAATTCCCCATATGTCACATCCTCCATCATTTTTATCTAATCCTAATCCATCTTCTAATCTCATCATTAGAGATGTGCACATGCCTAATCCTTGATTAGGATTTGTCACATCCTCCAACTTTTGCAAATTGGCTTCTAATCTCTCTTAGCCATCTAACCCTCTTTCTTAATCATAATTAATTTATGATTAAGATGAGCACACCCCTAATCATCATTAGGGTCACATTCTCCATAATTTCCCACTTGCCTATAATTTGTCATTAATTTGTCTAATCAAGTACTTGCACAACCTTAATCACTTAATTAGGTCAGCCTAATCCCCATGCCATTTATGGAATGTGTCCTAAGACAACCTTATTAAAGGCTTTCTCCTTTTGGAGAAGGAACCCCTTTCCCCATGTGAATTTTTAATTCACATTTAATCCCCCAATGCATTCCAAAGAATTTTAATTTCCTTCTCTCATTCCCATGTGGATATTTGAGAAATTTTTAATTCCTCACATGTCCTCTCACCCACATGGGGACAAGGACCTCCTTTATGACGAGATCTTGTCCAAATCCCAAGGTACTATATAGTTCCTCCATGTCATGTAATCTCCTTCCAACTCATCTACACATCATCTCTTTTAAGTCACTTCACATGCCACATGTCAATGTGTGAGGGCTTGTGAGTTCTCAACTCATCTTAGCCCTACATCTTGATCTTAGTGGCTCAATCTCAACCGTCCATTTCCCTAGAGAATCCAAAATTCTCTATAAATACCCCCTCTTTTCTCTCATTTTGGGGGGAGATCATTTATGCTAGCCAAACTCTTGCAAAATTTTCTCTTGTGTCATACTTATCCAAATTCTCATACTTGCATCCACTTATGACATGAGCAAATCTCATTTAAACAAAGACACAGAATGACACACCCTGTAGGCCTAGGGGCTCGGGGGCTGATCAAATATTAGCCTTGACTATGTGAAAGTGCAAATTCCTCATAGTTCAGGAAAAGACCATGGATATAGAGGATAGAGGGCAATGAAGGAAGACGATGGACGACCAAGATAGGATGATCAACCTTTCCTACGTGACAGCACAGGGGCAACGTAGTTGACAAAGGATGAGGAGACTAACGTGACGGGATGAGATCTAAACGAAGAGCGACACGATGGATGATCCTATGTGATGACACAAACCAACCGACAATCAGATGAACTACATAAGCTCAGAGTGGGATAACGAAAAGCTCAGGATGAGGGATAGCCAAAGTGGATCGTCTAATGCTCAATCAAAATATACCAAGCGACCAAGGAAAGGATGGGATTTTACGAGGGGATAAATGAAGTCATAAAGTAACTAGGATGCAAGGTAGATAATGATTAATCCCTCTACGGATGACGCCTATTACTAGGTTTTCACCACCCATACATATCCAAGGCGCCACCAAAGGTGGTTTTCACCATAGGATGAATTTATTTCTCTTTACTATTTTTTGGAATTTTTTATGATTTTTATGATTTTTTTTGTATTTTTTATAGGTAGGGTTACTAAGTAGATTTAAGTGTAGAACCTCTTCAGATGAATGATATTGATAGGTTCTTTGAAGGGCTCTCCTTAAGAGTAGTAAGTTTGTATGCCCCAGATCCATATTTAGCAGCTATGATATAAGACCCCAACCAGTTTGCCTTGAATTTTCCTTTCTTGTCTCGATCCTGCTGGGTACGCTGATTCTCTTTAAGGACAAGACCACCCACCTAGACCTGTCGAGGATGAACCTTCTTATTTTAGTGACGCTTGAGGTGGTTTTAGTATGCTTGCATATGGTAATAGGCTTTGATTCTTCTTTCATCAAGTAACTCTAGCTGTGCCAGACATGCAACATGAGCATCCTCCTCGCTGATAAGGTTTTTTAGAGAAATTCTTAGTGGGGGGATCTCAACCTTGATTGGAAAGATGGCTTCAGCACCATAGAATAAAGAATAGGGAGTGGAACCTATAGGGGTGCATGTGGAGGTGCGATATGCCCAGAGGGCGGGATGAATATGGAGGTGCCAATCTCAACCTGTGTTATTGACAACCTTTTTGAGGATGCAGATAAGGGTCTTGTTGGTTGCTTCTGCCTGACCATTCCCTTGGGGTAATAAGGAATTGACCAACGATGTTGGATATGAAAGATGTCATAGAGGTTCATGGCTTGGTTTTTAAAAGGTTTTCCATTATCAGATAGGATGGTGGATGGGATACCATATCTACAGAGAATATGGTAAAGGATGAATTTTGAAATCTGAGTACCAGTGATCTGTGAGAGTGGCATTTCTTCCACCCACTTTGTGAAGTGCTCAGTGGAAGTAATTATGAATGTATGGTCATCAGAAGATGGTGAGTAAATCTTTCCAATCAAGTTGAAACCCCATTGAGAGAATGACCATGGTGTGAGGAGGGGCTGAAGATCCTATGTTGAAGCGTGAATCAAATCTGTATGTTTCTGGCAAGGAAGGCATTTCTTCACAAATTCACAAGCATCATGCTCTAATGTAGGCTAATATATCCAGCTCAAAGAATTCTTTTGGCCAGAGCCATACCATTTGAGTACTGGGTCCTGCAAACACCACTATGTACTTCCATTAGTGTCGTGCGAGCTTCGGTCTCTTTCAGACATCTAAAGAGGATCCCATCATACCCGTGATGATAAAGTGTATCACTGATGATAATGTATCGGGACAAACATTGAATAAAGGATTTTTGTTGGTTTTGTGTGAGGTTTGGGGGTAAGATATTATCATCAGATAGGTATATATGTCTTGGTACCATGGGGAAGCGGGACCCACAATATCGCACACCATGTCAATCTCAAGAATATCATATGCTGGGATTAAAAGTTGTTCCACAAGGAATTCACATTTTGTCTGATCTTTAGGCATGTCAATTAGGGAACTAATAGTAGCCATTGCATCCGCTACTTTGTTCTGTACCCTAAGAATTTGGTCAAATTGTATGAAGTTGAAATATTTCTTGAAATCATCCACCATGCATTTATAGGGCAACAACTTATCATCTTTTGTTAGGAATTCATCATTAACTTGCTTGATGACTAACAATGAATCACCAAATACTTTCAAGTGAGTTATGTGCCACTGCTTTGCAATTCAGAGGCCTGTGAGGATGGATTCGTACTCCGCCATGTTGTTGGTACATGGGAATGCTATCCTGAATGATTTTGGAATGTAGTCACCTTGAGGGGTAACCAACAGAATTCCTGCACCTAATCCATTATGAGTATATGATCCATCAAAGTATAATATCCAGATAGGGGCTTCTGTAACTATGAAAACTTCTTCGTCTGGAAATTCAGTAACTAGAGGGTAAGCATCCACTAGTGGTGCCTTGACCAATTGATCAGCTATGACTTGCCCCTTTATGGATTTTTGCTCCACATACTCTATGTCAAATTCACGTAGGAGCATGACCCACTTGGCCATGCGACTAGTTAAAGTGGTTCTGGGTAACAGATATTTTAGTAGATCATTTTTTGCAATTAATTTGACCGGATGTTTGAGCATGTAATGTCAGAGTTTTTGCATACTGAAGACTACTGCAAGAAAGGCTTTCTCCATGGGTGAATAATTTAGTTCATAGCCGACCAGTGTTCGACTAATGTAGTAGATTTCTCTTTCTTTTGAGGACTCATTATGCTGTGCCAATAATGCCCCTAGTGCGACTATAGTGGCAGAGATATAAAGCAAGAGGGGTTTTCCTGGAATCGGTGGCATTAAGATTGGTGGATGAGCCAAGTATTCCTTGATCTTATCAAAACCTGTTTAACACTATTGGTTCCACCTAAAGGTGGAGTCTTTTTTCAGAAGATGAGCGAATGACTAACTCTTGTCTACAAGCTGGGCTATGAACCGATGGATGGATTGCAACTTTTCTTGGAGACTTCTTAATTGTTTCAGATTGCGCAGGGGTGGCTTATTCAGAGTAGCTTTCACCTTGGCAGGATCAACCTCAATACCCATTTGAGAGACTATGAAACCCAAAAATTTTCCTGATGTGATGCCAAAGACACACTTTTTTGGATTTAGTCATAGCTTGTAATGTTCTAACCACTTGAAGATCTTTTTCAAGATGACAGGATGGTCTGCTCAGGTTCTAGATTTTCCTAACAAGTCGTTGACATAATCCTCCATGATGATATGGATGAGGTCATGGAAGATGATAGTCATTTCCCTCTGATACGTTGCCCCCACATTTTTGAGACCAAAGGGCATAACATTGTAACAAAAAGTACCCCAAGGTGTCGTAAAATCGGTCTTGTGTTGGTCTTCAGGTGCAATTCGGATATGATTATAACCAAAGAAACCATCCATAAGGGATAACATCTCATGTCCTACAGTAAGGTCAACCAACATGTCAATATTGGGTAGAGGGAAGTCATCCTTTGGATAGACCTTGTTAAGATCCCATAAATCTGTGTAAATTCGAATGTCTCCATTTGGTTTGGCAATAGGTACTATATTGGAGATCCAATCAAAGTAGTCAATTGGTCTAATAAAATCTGCATCTAGTAATTTCTCCAATTCCTTCTTGACTAATAATGCTACCTGTGGATGCATCCTTTAGAGCTTCTATTTGACAGGCTTAGCATCTAGGCGAACATCTAGATGATGAACCACTAAAGCGGGGTCTAAGCCTGGCATGTCTGAATATGACCAAGAAAAGTTAATGATACCTTCTTGGAGTAGTTGCACGATGACTAGATACTCTTGTTCTGAGAGAGATTTGGCCACATAGGTGATCTTAGGATTTTCAACAGTGCCCAGATTAACTTCTTGAGTCTCCTCAATTAAGATGGGTGATCATGTGGATAGTTGAGTTCCCACAAGGGGAGATAAACATATCCATCCTCCAGCGCCTCTCTGAGGTTTTCTCCATCAGATGCATCCTTTATTTTTACTTTTTCCATGTCAGGGAGTGCCTCGGGGAGGTTTTCACTAGATGACCATTTTTTATTTTTCTTGTTTTTATTTTTGCGACTAGAGTGTTCATCCTCCCCCAATCCCATGAGGTTGACATATGTATCCATAGAGATGTTGGCAGGTGTACTGTCACGTGGGTCCCAATCAATAAGCTCAAGATGGTGAAGGGATAGGCTAATGGTACAGACGGATAGGCATTCGAACATAGATGACAAGTCTATGTGATCAACGTCATCATATGCACGTATGATGGATTCCTCCTATGGTATGTCTTCCAATGGGCCTGTTACCTAGTTTTCACCTGTAGGCTCAATCAGGGAGGATAATCATGTGATAGATCTTCGAGAGCCAAATGGAACATTCGCAACAAGGGAAAGGGTCATGAATCTGATGCTAGGTTATAGGGAACTCAGTTTGGAAGCCTGCCTTGTTCAAGTTCGGCATGAAAATCCTCTAAAGAGAAAGTCGGCAAGACCTTCCAGATGTCTTGCCGACTAGCAGGGGTTCCATCAAGCCTGAATGTTTCACATTGGGATCCCATCGACATGAGATTGGAAAGGTCTCCTCGACCCATAATGCATTTGGTTAAATATGCTTCTGTGTTGTCTATCGGCAAGACCCCAAGAATGTCACAGTGAGTGGAATTCACCTGCAAATTCCTATTGGCAGCACTTTGATCATCGTCTTGATGACAAAAGGATATGCATATTGGTGAAAAATTTTCCTTCGAGGTGAAGTCTTGGTGACTTCTTTGGGTCTCACCGACTAATCGCATTAGGTAAACACTTCAGCAGGAGTTGTCTTCTTCGTTGTGTCATCTTGCCGAGTCCCTTAGGTCTTGCTGACCACTGATGAAGAAGGAGCTTGGGGAAAAGAAAAATGAAGTCACCATGAAGTCTCGGTGAAAGCAGAAGGTCTCACCGAAACGATGCCTTCGGCATATGTAGGCGGGCTTCGCTAGGAGGTCTTACCGAAAATGAAGGTCTCGCTGACTGTTGTGGACAAGTGGTGGTCCCCCCTGCGGAATGGTCCGAGCTCGCCAGGAGTTGAGGCTTTCGCCATGACATCCTGCCGACTAGGAGAGGTCTCCCCGAAGGGGCTCTTGGCAAAAAGAAAAGACTTCAGTGTAAAGTCTCACCGACAGGAGTCAGGTCTCAGTGACAAAGAAAGTTGGCATCAGGGGTTTGCTTCGCTGAGGTGTCTAGTCGAAGTGGAGTGGTCTCGGCAAAGGATGGTAGGGTCAGAAAAAGGTCTCCCCGACCATGGAAGGTCTTGCTGACTTGAAGGAGCTCGAGCCCGGTGAAGAGGAGTGAGCTCAGTGAGAGGAGGAGGACATCGACATGAGGTCTCACTAACAGGGTGGACTCTTGTCGATAGGAGCTCCAAGCCAAAGAGAGAGAGCTCGCCATGAAGTCTTCCTGACTTGTTGATGTCTCATCAAAAGACATGTGGAGCTCGGTGGAGTGGAGTGCGTTTGGGGTGACATCAATATACTTTCGCTGATAGAAGATGAGAAGAGTTCACCATGTTGTCTGGCCGAATGCAATTATCTTGGTGACCACAAAGGCGATATCGATATGATTTTTGGGCTCGATAGGAGCTCTCATCGACAGTTTCAAGCTATGCCGATAACCACAAAAAGATTTAATCACATTGGGGAGACACGATTAGTGTCTTAGCAACATGTGATTCTACAGGAGGAGATTTTGACTACCCGAGGAATCTGCATGAAGTATACTCGACCAATCAGAGAGATCTGAAAGTTAGTCATGGCAGTCTTACCAGGATGAAGAACATCAACAGAATGAAAATCAATGTGTATCTGTTCTGAGCTCAGGAGCATTCAAAGCACTCAGCCAAGGAGATTCAAGGAGGACACGAGGATTAGAAATGAATGCAGTAGCTGCAAAAGATCTGAAGGCTTCTCCGGGGATGACTCTTCACCGATGTGGACATATAGGGTGCAACATTAAATTCAATAAAAAGATCTAAGGAGAGATCTATCTCAAGGATTGATATTTTGTAAACCCTAAGGGGCCGATACATTTTGATATTTAAGGCATTTTTTGCCTTTTTTGTAGGAGTTTAGACAGTACACTAAAAAGAGTTAGTGATTTTTATCAATCCTTTATGAACTAATGTATGTTTTTTTTAATTCAACTGGAAGTCTAGAATACGACACAGAGTTTACCTTGGAAGCTAGTGTTCATGTTTGTACTACTCTCATTTCTGTATTTTCTTTTGATTATGCATGTCTTTGACTGTGTTTTATAAGTCTACACTCATACATTAGGGTTGTGACGTTTATCTCTCCTTCCTAAGATGTGTATGTAGATCAAACCTGTTAAGAATGATGCATAAGTCTAAAAGAAGTTGTGTTGAGTATGTGAAATGGTTGCAAATAAGTTTCCCAGTGTATGATTACCTTGTTTAATTCCATATTTTCTTACAATTTCGGTGTATCACCTTAGGATTTAATCTTCATTTTTATGCATTCTCCTTCTCCCTTTCCCTTCAAAGAATCAGTAGTTTAGGTGATAGCACAAAGGAAGCCAGTCTTCTCCAGAGGTTCATTTCAATTTAGGTGACCCACAACCTTGAAGTGATCCCATGTTTCTCCAAAAAGCTCAGTTTCATCACTGTGCCTAGGGTGCATTTTTGGGAGATAACAGTTTTTGGCACACCTGGTGGGACCATTTTCACATGGTATTGCTGGTTTGGTATGCAACCAGCAAGTTTCAAACTTTATAGAAATCATTCTGGAATACTTGGCGACTTCGTAGAGAGAAAGAACTCCAGAATCAGTTCCTTCTACAGTTTATGAGAAGAGTTCGAACAAGGAATAGATCAGGTCCTTTCAAGTATTTGCAATTGTCACCACCAAGAAGATTAGGCAGAGCAACATAAAGGAAAGGAATAACAATTATCTATTCTAGAAGAACTCAATCCACTCCTCCATCTATGGGATCACACATTGATGTCCGTCTTTTGTTTCATCTAGAGTACCAGTAAACCCACCTCAACCACCTCCAATGGCCGCTCCAAGGAATCAACCCTTTGTTGCTTTTAATGGAGGGAGCCCCTTGAATTTGGCACAACACAATGACATTCCAATGGCAGCCTTGAAGAGTCTGCCAACTTTCACAGGGGAAGACCAAACTACCCCGATTGAACACATGTGAGATGTGGCTTTGTTATGCAGAGTCCATTACATAACCCAAGAGGATGTTGCAGTGAGACTACTAGCTGCTTCGTTGAAAGGAAGAGTTGTGCAATGGCATAGGAGCTTACCAATCAGTTCAATTGTAACTTGGGATGAATTCAGAGACAAGTTGCATAAACAATTTCTGGATAGGTCTGATAACTTATCTTTATTGGAACAACTGACTACAATTAAGAGGGCTCCACAAGAGCAGATGAATGATTTCAATTTTAGATTTCAAAGAACTTGGGATAGAATCCCTACAATGGTGAGGCCACCTCTAGAATATGCATTTTTGTACTTTTTGAGGGCTCTCAACAGTGATATAGCTATTATGATATAATCAATGGGAGGGGTTTCTCTACTAGATGCTTTTGAAATAATAATCAGAGCTGAAAATAGCCTAATACAGGCTGGTAAACTAGCTCCTAGGCCACCAATGCCTATATTTCCAGATATTCATGCAAATATCTCTTTGCAGATACCTCCTTTTACACCTCTACTAGTTGTACCAACGCTGCCAACTGCTATTCCAGCCATTGATAAACAAGAAAGTGTTACTTTAGGCTCATCACAGGAGTTACAAGAGATCAAAAGTCTTTTACAGACTTTTGGTAACAAGGTGAACTTGGAAAAACAACAGTCTTATTCTAGGCCTTATCAACAGCAGAATCAGGCCTCAAGCCAGCCTTTTCAAGGTCAACAATAGCAATACTAGGGGAATAGACAGCAGTATCAAGGTAATTACCAAGGCACAAGACAAAATGTTGCCACAAGACCTTTTCAAGCCTATAATCCAGCTCTAATTAGTGCTGTCAAAAAGCTTGTTCTCATTCAAAACAATCTGGTTGCTAATTATGAATGGTGTTATCCGCATAATCAACCACATAATCAAGCTACGTGCTCTAATGGCGTCATCAACCAAGCTCTTATGGTGCAAAATTCTATAGATGCGCAAGATTTTCCTAAAGAGGGGTATTCACAATAGCAGGATCAACCTGCAAATGGTTCAACTCTCCTGAATTGGCAGGGAGAAGAATTTTGTGGAGTGAACCAGGAGGACACATCTATTGCTGCTAATACCAGAGCCAAGAAGAGCGATTTTGAGATAGAACAAGCAACAAATAAAGATAAGGGAGTTTTTGGTCCATCAAATCAACAAGTACCATGCACTTTGCAGCAAGGTCATGACACTAGTAAGGAGCAACCTTCACATGCTTCATTCGCAAGTCAAGTGCAACCTGACCATGTTGTTGTAAAGACACAGCCAAAGGTAAATATATATGCACCTTTCAACATTGTTGAAAGTATGAAAAAAATGAATGTTTCAATTTCAATGTGGATTCTTTAGCAATCCCTGGTCAAATAAATTTGTTACAGTCAGCCTTATCTAATCCAGTTAGTTTGAATTTTCCAAATCAAGTCTTTGTAGGCCAAACAAAGTCAATTTTAACCAATGCACTTTTAGATAGTACCACACAACAAAGTAATGATGTCAAGCCCCCTCCTTTTTATGTTTCCTTAATAGTGGAGAATAAATTGGTGCACAATTGCATGGTTGATAGCGGGGCTAGCAGTTCGGTAATGCCAAAAATAATTGAAGACCAACTAGGTTTACAATACCAACCATTAGAAAAGGGAGTACTTCAATTAGATGGGACAGCAGTAAACACTATAGGTGTCATTAAAAATTTGAATCTTACGCTACATGCCTGTCCTAATTTTTCAATCCCACAAGATGTGTTTGTCATAGATTTGCCTCCATTTTTTGCTTTATGCCTATCTAGAGACTTCACAGCTAAAATTGGAGGGTATTTATCTTCAGATTGGTCCCATATGCTTTTTAGGACCAGGTATGGTACTAAGGTAACTATAACTTCTGAGTCCCTTGCCAAGGATCACATTGAGCCTTATGTGCCATCTACTATAAATGTTAATTCTATTGTTTTAGAGGATACTAAACTTGCTACAACACAAGAGTTACAAGTTGTGAGTGTACCTGAGGTACTCCTAAATGAATGGGCAACTGAGAATGTGGTTGATAATCCAAATGAGCTTATTCAGGATGTTGGTCTGGGAAATTATGTATTGCATGAAGCTGGGACAGAAATATCAAATCTTGAGAGAAGTGCAGAAAGTCAGTTTGAGCAATAGAATGAATTATGGGAAATGCATTTTGATGGTTCTAGAAGCAAAAATGGAGTTGGAGGAGGTGCAATGCTTGTATCTCCGCAGGGTGATAAGTATTATTCTGCATTTTCTTTTTCTTTTGCATGCTCTAATAACACTGCTAAGTATGAGGGCCTTGTTCAAGGTCTTGAGTGGGCAAGGAAGAGAGGAATTACCCGCTTGAAGGTTTATGGGGACAGTGAGTTAATTATCAATCAAGTAAGAGGCCTGAATATTGCTAAAAATGACACACTAAAGTCTTATAGAAACAAAGTGTGGAATGTGATTGAAGAATTTGATGCCTTTAACTTGGTATCTATCCCAAGGAACCAAAACAAGCATGTTGATAGGCTTGCAGCTGTTGGAGCACAGTTTGATATTCCAAGAGATATTAGAAAAGAGAGAGTACAACAGTATGTGAAAGTGGTAGTCAGGCCATTGATTCTTGATAACAACATTCACTGGAAAAATTTTGACAGTGATGAACAGATTCTTTCTTTTTTGCTCGAAGAAGATCAGTTCTCCTTGGTGAATCAAGCAAAACTTAAGCAACAATATGATAATCAAGTCATACAGCTGAAGACCAACAAGCTTCCCAAAGGGCTGGTTACCTTAGAATCCATATTCAATTCTGATGACCAGCTTAAGAAGAACAAAGTCAGCATCCAAGTGAAAGAAGATCATTATGAGGAAGTTGAAATCTTTAAAGGTATGCTTCTCAAATTGGGAAAAATCTATTCAGCTAAATATAAGAAAGCTTTCATTGTTTTATGCCAAAAGTATCATGATGTTTTTGTTTGGCAATATTTTGATTTAAGGGGGTTTGATCTTCACATTGCACAACATACAATTGAGTTAGAACCTAGTGTCAAGCCTATTAGACAAAAACAAAGGCCCTTGAATCCTAAGCTTAAGCCCTTAATGATTAAAGAGCTGACCAGACTAGTTGAGGGGGGTATCATCTTTCCTATTAAGCACACTTCATGGGTTTCTAACCTTGTTCTGGTTAGAAAAAAGAGCGGTGAGATAAGACTTTGTGTAGACTTTAGGGATCTTAACTGAGCATCTTTGAAAGATCATTACCCACTGCCCTCCATGGAACAAATCTTACAAGTAGTTGCTGGTTCTGAAATATTTTCCTTATTAGATGGTTTTTCAGGCTATAATCAGGTGCTAGTTAAAGAGGAAGATCAGTTCAAAAAAAAATTTACAACAAAATGGGGCACTATGGCCTACAAGAGAATGCCTTTTCGTTTATCTAACGCTGGTGCCACCTTTCAGCGTGCCATGGATATGGCATTTCAGAGTTTAATCCAAAAAAAATTGTAGGTTTATTTAAATGATATAACAGTTTATTCTAAGAACACTGATGAACATTTGTCACATCTCAAGCAAGTTTTTGAGAAATGTAGGGAGTTTGGGATATCCCTTAATCCTACGAAAAGTACTTTTGTAGTTCATGAAGGTAGACTGTTAGGCCATATAGTATCAAAGGATGGAGTTACCATTGATCCAAAAAGAGTCAAAGCTATACTTGAACTGCCACTACCCAATCACAAGAAAGGACTGCAGATATTTTTAGGGAGAATCAACTTTCTAAGAAGATTTATTCCTAATGTTGTAAATTTGCTACAGCCTTTGACTGCCATGCTAAAAAAGAACATAGTTTTTAGTTGGACAAAAGAGGCAAAGCGTAGTTTTGAAGAAATCAAGGAGGCTTTAGCATCTACTCTGACATTGGTAAATCTAGATTTCTCTAAAGACTTCTTTTTGTATGCTTTTGGTAGCAATAGTTCAATCTCTGCCATGTTGGTTCAGAAAAAATAGTGATAACTTAGAACAACCCATAGCTTTCTTTAGCCAAGTAATAACTGATTATGAAGAGAGGTATACTTTTGTTGAGAAAAATTTTATCGTTGTGATCAGAAGCCTAAAGAATTTTAAGCCTCTAGTGTCAAATAATAAGATTCATATTCTGGTTGCACACTCAAGTGTGAACGAGTTTCTTTGAACAAAGATCTAAATGAAAAAAGAGCAGGGTGGGTCACTAAGGTCATGGAATATGATATGGATATCAATATTACCAAATTGGTTAGAGGTAAAGGTCTCTATGAACAGCTTGCTACAGGGTCAATCAGTGAAAATGAATTAGAAAAGGATGTTATTTTTGCTAATACAAATGAGTCTCAGGTTTCTCAAGATGATGTGCTTGTGGTAACAATTAATTGGGTTCAAGACATGACCCAATTTTTACAAACTGGTGAGTGTCCATTAGGTTTGAACAGAGCCAAAAGAAGATACTTTAGACTGCAATCCATACCATATGTGCTGGTAAACAATATTCTTTTCAAAAAGGATCTGAATGGTGTTCTGTTAAGATGTATTCACAGTGATCAAATTGAAAAGGTACTTCATGAATTTCATGATGAAGCCGTAGGGGGTCATTTTTCTCTAAGGACAACTACTTGGAAAATCATAAGAGCTAGTTACTACTGGCCTAGCTTATCTAAGGATGCATATGCTTGGTCAAGAAAGTGTATCAAATGTGCCTTGTTTGTAGGAAAGGAAAAACTACCCGCTATGCCTCTGCAACCAATTCAAGTGGAGCAACCCTTCATGAGATGGGGCATCGACTTTATTGGGCTGATTAATCCACCATCCAGTACTGGTCACAAGTGGGTGCTCACTGCCACAGACTATTTCACACGATGAACAGAAGCAATAGCTTTGAAAGAAGGAAAAGAGGCTTAATTTTTGAGCTTTTATGAGGATATTGTTGGATCTCAGTTGTGTTTGTGGTTTGTCCTTGATGACACAATCTCTTTCAGTTAGTTCTCTTTGATGATCAGTCTCAGGATGGTTCTCTTTGCATACCACAGGTGTATTTCGCATGTTACAAGCCATTTGTTTACATTCTTTGAACTTGCATTTTTGAAGGCATTACAGTTATCTTGGTTCTGACATCTCTTTTGTCTAATGGTTTTGGTTGTTTCTCATTCAGGCTTACACATATCGACGTGAGAATGGTAGGGTCTTCCCGATCCATTTTTGAAATGTCTGTGTTTCCTATCGGCAAGACATTTATGATGTCATAATGATTTGATTTTACATACAGGCAGCTTTCGGTGTGACATTGATCGTGGTCTTGGCGACAGAAGAAAAGTCTATCGGCATGAGGTTTGTTCACCACTGAGAGGTCTTACCGAATGAGTCGGGTCTCACCGACTAATACATGAGGTGGTGCATCGGCGTAAGTAATCCCTATCGGCACGTTGTTTCATCGAGTGCTTTGTGTCTTGGCGACTGGCACAAGCAAGTTCATATCGACAAGAGTCACATCATCGATATGATGTCTTAGCGAACCCGCCAAGTCTTGGCAACTAAGTCTTATGAGGGAATTTCGGTGAGAGGATGGTATTGTCTCAGCAACAGAGGATATATCGGCATGAGTTTAAGGCGTTGGTATGTGGTCACAATGAAATTGGTATGTCACACCGATCAGAGATTAAAGGGTATACATCTTGATAAGAGTTAGGGTTTTCGGCGTGAGGTCTCAGTGAGTGACCTTCAATCTCACCGATGGAACACAAAAGGTCTTTGTTGTCATAGGATCTAACTTGTCTCAGTGAACAAGTGTGAATTCAGGGTGTTTCGGTATGACTGAAACGATCTAAAAGATGTCTCCCCGATGGTTTGAAGTCTCAGCGACATGTATAATACAAATGGTCTCTGTCGGTATGAGAATTGAATTCTCTTGGCGATCTAAGGTGTTTGGGTTGTTTCGGTATGATACAATATAATCTACGGGAGGTCCCCCGATGTCGGCATGTTATAGCGACCTGCTTGGGACAGATGGTCTCATTGGAAAGAAAAACCACATGTCACGGCAACCAGTGTGTATCATGTGGACTTTCGGTGAAACGTGGGGCAATCTACATAATGTCTCCCCGACAATAGAATGTCACAATGACAAACAGAGGGATGACTAACAATGATAAAATTTCTTTCGACATAGGTATTGAATTGTCACAGTGACATGTTTGATCACGGGAGATCTCAGAAAAAAAAAAGACTTGTCTACAAGATGACTCTCCGATATCAAAAGGCTATAGCAATAGTGAATGGTACAAAAGGGCATCTTGGTGAGAAAGACTCTTGTGTCTTAGCAACTAAATCAAATATAACAGAAATGTGATCTCGGGGAAACATAAAGATCTTTGATATGGTTGCTCCCCGACGGTAGAAGCTCATGGCGACACACATGGACCAAAGGAATGATCAACAATTTAATTGCCTTCGGCAGAACTATCTGGATGTCTTAGCAAATGGTTAACGAAGACTCAAACAATATGGTCAACATCATTGATTGCAATCGAATCTCAGAACCATTACACGACAGAATATTCATTGAGTTTCTTTTTTGAGCAGTTGCGTTTTTGAAATAATGGATGATTTGCAGCTCTTTGGATAGGCGTTACTTTGATTTTTACCATCATCTATAGACTATCATTATTTAGCTAAAATTAGCAAGTGAGTTTCAAATTTTGTTGAAAAACGCATTCTCTGAAGACCTTCTCATTAACAGACATACTTGAAATGTATAAATAAACCAGTGTTGAAAAATGTGAAGCTCTCTGGTTGTAACTTTGGAATATTGTTCTTGGCTATATCAAAAATGTATGGAAATACTCTGTATTAAAAATTTGAAAAATAGAGAGTTATGAGCTTAACTAAAAATAAAGAGATCCTTTGAGACATGATTATTGTTCAGAAATATAATTTGAGCGGTTGGTGCTCCTTAAGATAGATATCTCTAAATGAGGGGTTGGTGCTCCTTGAGTGGGTGCTCAAAAATCAGCCTATAAGGCATTGTGAACAATTGTTTAAAAAGATTAAGCCTACAAGGCATTTCGGGAGTGGTTTTTATACCCCAGGAGGGTTTTCCACTCAGCAAAATCTTGTGTCTCCTTGTTCTTCTGTGTGCTATCTACTTTACTATGTTGTTTTTATTTCTGTTCACTATTTGGTTATTACTTTTCTCAATTATGTTTATGAAGGATTACATTCAACTCATGATTGCATTAATCAGAGTATATTGAGATCAAATCTAAGCTATGGTTTCTGAATTTTTGAAAATTGGTCAAATATGTTAAGACACTGATTCACCCCCCCCCCTCTCAGTGTCATTTTAACTCCAACAATTGGTATCAAAGCGTAGGGTCCTCTAATAGGTTTTAATCACCTTGGATTGATCTTGGTCTTGGAGTTTGTTTTAATGGCACATGCTCAAGACGGTGCCTCTGTAACCAGAGCTCCGTTATTTGATGGAACCGATTATGTGTTCTGGAAAATCAGAATGGAAGTTTTTCTTATTTCTTTTGATGTTGATGTTTGGAGCATTGTTTTAAATGATTACAATGTACCAACCACTATTCCCACTGATCCTGCTGAGAAAAAGAGGTATGAATCAAATTCCAGAGCTAAGCATGCCCTCTTGTGTGGGTTATCTAAAGATGTGTTCATTAAAGTCATGCATTGCAAATCTGCTCATGAAATATGGGAAAAACTTGAAACTATATACCAAGGGAATGAGAAAGTCAAACTGTCAAAAATCATTACACTCAAACATCAGTTTGAGGAGATGAAAATAAAGGATGATGAAAAAGTGGCTAAATACTTCCTAAGATTTGATGAAGTTGTCAATGCCATGAAAGGTCTAGGTCAAGAGGTTAATGAATTTGATGTGGTTACAAAGGTTGTTAGAATCTTACCATCCAAATTTGAACATAAGGTTTCAGCCCTAGAAGAAAAGAAACACTTTGATCAGCTTACCTTAGATAGCCTACAAGGAATACTTGCTGCCTAGGAAATGAGAACTAGCAAAAACAATTCAACAAGAACAGAAACTTCCTTTAACACTGAAAAGAAAGAAAAAGTCAAAGTCAGTGAATCAAAATTGTCTGATTCTAAAGAATCCCAATTTGTTAGAAGACTTAAAAAGGGATTAGGAAAATATAAGGGAAAACTTCCCTTTAAATGTTTTAACTGTGGCAAAATAGGTCACTTTGCTACAAAGTGTCCCTATGATGATCAAATCTGTGACAACAAGACAACTGAAAAATAGCCTAAGAAGAAGGCCTTCAAACCTAAACGAAACTTCAATTTCAAAAAGAAGAAAAGTCTGTTTAGTAAGGATGAATCTGATATTGAGTCTGAAGATTCATCAGTTGAAGAAGATGAAACTTTGTTCATGGCTGAAATTACTCAGCAAAATGATTCAAACACTATTCATGTTGAAGAAGGTGAAGTAGATCTTGAAAGTGAGCTGAAATGTGCTTTACAAGAGATCAGAAAACTCAAAAAACAAGTTCTTGCTCAAGAACATAAACCAGATCAAGAAATAGTCTCTCTAAAAAATCAACTTGAAGAAGCTAAAAGAGTTGAGGACTATCTTCAAGTGACTGTAAGCTACAAAGATCAAGAAATTCAAAAACTGGAACACGAAGTAGTCTGTCTTAGGAAGGAAATTGAAAAATATGAAAGCACTCTAAAATTGAATGAGATGCTTAGCAAGTAGAAGATGTACAAAGATAAAACTGGTGTTGGTTTTGAAAAGGGTGAATGCTCAATTGACCATGCAAAAAAAAACCCCTCTTCTGAAGTCAAAGGTTCAAGTTCAAATCACTCAAAATTTAGTAAGGATCATGTTCAGTCTTTAAGAGGTAATAGATCTTCATACAAAGTCAATCCTTTCTTCTATGGTTATTGTTTTTTCTGCAACAAATTTGGCCATAAGGTGAGCACTTGTAGGCTTATGAATCCTAGAATACCCAGGTTTGGTCTTAGACAACACTATGGTTTTGTAAGACAGATCAGATGTTTTAAATGTAATACTTTGGGACATTCTGTCAAACAATGCAGAACTGATCTGCAATCTAAACAGTAGAAAATTAAAAAGATTTAGAAACCTAAGACTGTTAACAACATTGAGCATTCTATGTTGGTTCAAACTACTTTTCTTTCCAAGAAAAAGGACTTATGGGACCTGGACAGTGGATGTTCTAACCATATGACTGGTGACAAGGATAAGTTTATAAATCTTGAAGATTATGTAGGTGGTTATGCTAAGTTTGGTGATAACTCTGGTATTCAAATTAAAGGTAGAGGTTCACTTCTTCTAAATGAAGACACTCCTATCGATAATGTGTACTATGTGGAAGGTCTCAAGCACAATCTTCTAAGTGTTAGTCAAATGTGTGATAGTGGTTATCATGTTCTTTTCAATTCGCAGGGATGTGAGATTAAGAACAAGCTAGGAAAGGTTGTTGCAGCTGGAAGGAGGACAAAAGGAAATGTGCACAATTTTCTTGACACATCAAGCAATGACAATAATCAAGGTATGTGTCTAATGGGCCAAATCAAAGAGAACTGGTTATGGCATAAAAGATTAGGACACAAACTTTGAAAATCTGGTTAGAATCAGTAAAAATCAGAATGTTAGAGGTCTACTAGTTCTTAGCAAGCCAAAAAACTCTATTTGCAAAGAATGTTTAAGTGGTAAACAAACTAAAATCAGCTTCAAAACAAAAGAACATTCTTCTTCAAAACCTTTACAACTTGTGCATACTGATTTATGTGGACCAACCAGAACAAGGTCTATTAATGGTGAAAGGTACTTTATGCTATTTGTGGATGATTATACTAGAATGGTTTGGGTCACATTTCTTAAGCACAAATCAGAACCATTTGAAAGGTTTAAAATCTTTCGTAAATTGGTTGAGAAGGAATCTGATTTAAAACTTAAATGTCTGCGATCTGACAAAGGAGGTGAGTTCACTTCTCAAGAGTTTATTGATTACTGTGAACAACACGGCATTAAAAGATAGTATGTTGTAACAAAAACACCTCAACAAAACGGGGTAGTTGAACGTAAGAATAGAACTGTAAAAGAAATGGCTAGAACCATGCTAGATGAAGCTAAGTTGTCTGATATGTATTGGAAAGAAGTTGTTCATACAACTGTATACATTCTGAATAGAGTGCAGCTTAGGGTGAAATCTAAACACACTCCTTATGAACTTTGGTATGGAAAAACTGCTTCTGTCAAACACTTAAAAAATTTTGGAAGTAAGTGTTTTATCAAGAAAGATGATAACCTTGGGAGCTTTCAATCAAAGAGTGATGAGGGTATCTTTTTGGGATACTCAACTCACAGCAAAGCCTATAAATGCCTTAACAAAAGGCTTAACAAGATTGTTGAAGTTGTTAATGTAAAATTTGATGAAAGAGAACATTTGTATGCTGAATCTTTGCAGGATAATGAGGAAGAAGAACTTGAACTAGAAATAATTTCAGAAAGAGCTGAAACAACAAAGCCTAATACTAATCCAGCAAGCCCTAAAAATGAAATAGCAAGTCCTGAAAAAGGTTGCATCAAAAGCTCTAGCTAAATATCACTCCAAAGATCAGATTATTGGGGATAAAAATGTAGGAGTTCAAAGTAGAAGAAAGGCTGCAGAATCTAATGAAAAGGCACAAATTGCTTTTTGTTTAGTTACTCAGTTTGAGCCTAAAATTTTTAAGGAAGTCTACTTATAGTTTTTTGGCTCACAAGATCAGGTGGCTGATATTTTTACTAAGCCCTTAGCTAAAGAGTTATTTGAAAGGTTGAGACTTCAATTGGGAGTTATCTCTCAATCTTTACTTCTCTGATTTTACAAGCATTGGCTTAGGGGGAGCATGTTATATATTTTGATTCACTTACAACTCTCCTACAATCTTGGTTGTTGCATTGTTACTCTTTTTGCAGCTATTTCTCATGGTATTTGATTGGATTCTCATTTGTGTTTCCTTGCAATGCACATTCTTCTCTTCTATTCTTTGTCATTAAGGCAAAAAGGGGGAGATTCATTTGTGTTTTTCCATCAAGGACAAAGGGGGAGTTTGTTGGATCTTAGTTGTGTTTATGGTTTGTCCTTAATGACACAATCTCTTTCAGTTAGTTCTCTTTGATGATCAATCTCAGGATGGTTCTCTTTGCATACCACAGGTGTATTTCACATGTTACAAGCCATTTGTTTACATTCTTTGAACTCACATTTTTGAAGGCATTACAGTTATCTTGGTTCTAACATCTCTTTTGTCTAATGGTTTTGGTTGTTTCTCATTCGGGCTTACACATATCGGCGTGAGAATGGCAGGGTCTCCCCGATCCATTTTTGAAATGTTTGTGTTTCCTATCAGCAAGACATTTCTGATGTCATAATGATTTGATTTTACATACAGGCAGCTTTCGGCGTGACATTGATCATGGTCTTGGTGACAGAAGAAAAGTCTATTGGCATGAGGTTTGTTCACCACTGAGAGGTCTTACCGAATGAGTCAGGTCACACCGACTAATACATGAGGTGGTGCATTGGCATAAGTAATCCCTATCAGCATGTTGTTTCATCGAGCACTTTGTGTCTTGGCGACCGGCACAAGAAAGTTCATATCAGCAAGAGTTGTGGCATCGATATGATGTCTTAGCGAACCCGTCAAGTCTTGGTGACTAAGTCTTATGAGGGACTTTCGGCAAGAGGATGGTATTGTCTCAGCGACAGAGGATATATCGGCATGAGTTTAAGGCGTTGGTATGTGGTCACAGCGAAATTGGTATGTCACACAGATTGGAGATTAAAATGTATACATCTCGGTAAGAGTTAGAGTTTTCGGCGTGAGGTCTTGGCAAGTGACCTCTAGTCTCGCTGATGGAACACAAAAGGTCTTTGTCGGCATAGGATCTAACTTGTCTCAGTGAATAGGTGTGAATTTGGGGTGTTTCGATATGACTGAAATGATCTAAAAGATGTCTCCCTGATGGTTTGAAGTCTCAATGACATGTATAATACAAATGGTCTCTGTCAGTATGAGAATTGAATTCTCTTAGCGATCTAAGGTGTTCGGGTTGTTTCGGTATGACACAATATAATCTACGGGAGGTCTCCCCGATGTCGGCATGTTATAGTGACCCGCTTGGGACAGATGGTCTCATTGGCAAGAAAAACCATGTGTCACAGCGACCAATGTGTATCATGTGGAATTTCGGTGAAACGTGGGGAAATCTACATAATGTCTCCTCGACAGTAGAATGTCACAGCGACAAATAGAGGGATGACTGACGGTGATAAAATTGCTTTAGGCATAGGTATTGAATTGTCACAGTGACATGTTTGATCACGGGAGCTCTTGGAAAAACAAAGACTTGTCTACAAGATGTCTCTCTGATATCAAAAGGCTATAGCGATAGTGAATGGTACAAAAGGGCATCTCGGTGAGAAAGACTCTTGTGTCTCATCGACTAAATCAAATATAATAGAAATGTGATCTCGAGGAAACAAAGATCTTCGATATGGTTTCTCCCCTATGGAAGAAGGTCATGGCAATGCACAGGGACCAAAGGAATGATCAACAATTTAATTGCCCTCTGCAGAACTATTCGAATGTCTCAGCGAATGGTTAACAAAGACTCAAACACTGTGGTCGACATCATTGATTGGCATTGAATCTCAGAACCGTTACACGACAGAATATTCATTGAGTTTCTTTTTTGAGCAGTTGCATTTTTGAAATAATGGATGATTTGTAGCTCTCTGGATAGGCATTACTTTGATTTTTACCATCATCTACAGACTGTCATTATTTAGCTAAAATTAGCAAGTGAGTTTCAAATTCTGTTGAAAAACGCATTCTCTGAAGACCATCTCATTAACAGACATACTTGAAATGTATAAATAAACCAGTGTTGAAAACTATGAAGCTCTCTGGTTGTAACTCTGGAATATTGTTCTTGGCTGTATCAAAAATGTATGGAAATACTCTGTATTAAAATTTTGAAAAATAGAGAGTTATGAGCTTAACTGAAAACAGAGAGATCCTCTGAGACATAATTATTGTTCAGAAATATAATTTGAGGGGTTGGTAATCCTTGAGTGGGTGCTCAAAAATCAGCCTATAAGGCATTGTGAACAGTTCTTTAAAAAGATTAAGCTTGCAAGGCATTTCGGGAGTGGTTTTTATACCCCGGGAGGGTTTTCCACTTAGCGAAATCTTGTGTCTCCTTGTTCTTTTGTGTGCTCTCTACTTTACTATGTTGTTATTTTTGTTCACTATTTGGTTATTACTTTTCTCAATTATGTTTATGAAGGATTACATTCAACTCATGAATGCTTTAATCAGAGTATATTGAGATCAAATATGAGCTATGGTTTCTGAATTTTTGAAAATTGGTCAAATCTGTTAAGACACTGATTCACCCCCCCTCTCAGTGTCATTTTAACTCCAACAGATATAGTCACCAGATTTGGAGTTCCTGAATCTATCATATCTGATAATTCTCTTGCATTTGTGGGATTAAGATTAACTAATTGGGCTGTTAAGCAAGGCATTCATTTGAATACATCTTCAAATTATTACCCTCAGGGTAATGGTTTAGCTGAAAGCACAAATAAGAATCTCATCAAGATTATCAAAAGAACAATGAAGGATAATCAAAGGACCTGGCACATTAGATTAAAGAATGCACTTTAGGTAGACAGAGTGACTCCTGAGAGGTCTATTGGTAATTCACCGTACATGTTAGTCTATGGCAAGGAGGCCAGGTTACCTCTATCCATAGAGCTTGCAACTCTTGACATTGTTCGCTATTTGGATATGTTTGAGGAACAAGACCCCATGTCTGTGAGATATGCAGAGCTCATGGAGCTCGAAGAATCAAGGGATAAAGCAATGAAGGTTTTGGAGTATCATCAGTTCCAAACGAAAAGAACATTTGACAAGAAGGCTACAGGAAAATTTTTTAAGGTGGGAGATCTCGTGCTGAAATGGGATGTTTTGAAAAGTAGGCCAGGCCATCACACCAAGTTTGATAACATGTGGATAGGTCTGTTTATTATTAGAGACTGTAAGGAGCACAATGCTTATCAACCGACCACGATAGAAGGTGAAGTACTTCCTATCCCAGTCAACGAGATACACTTTAAGCCTTGTTTTCAAGTCTGATGAATTCCTCTATTGTACATATTAGGTTAGGTTTTATGTTTTCCATAAGTGTTGTTCCAGTACAGTAAACATTCCTTTTTGGTTTCTCCTATTTCTTGAGGTTTGTACAATCTGTTATGACCTATAAGTTATGGACACATTTGAGCTATGTGAAAAGTTGATGTTTTAATTTTTCTAAGCTTCCTAACGACTCCATGCCCAATGGACAAGTTTTGGCTACTGGTTTTCCATGTTTAGCAGGAAAACATCTAGCAAAGGTCACTAGAAATGTTACCTAATTTTCACCCACAGGCTCAATCAAGGAGGATAATCATGTGATAGATCTTCAAGAGCCAAATGGAACATTCGCAACAAGGGCAAGGGTCATGAATCTAATGCTAGGTTACAGGGAACTCAGTTTGGAAGCCTGCCTTGTTCAAGTTCAGCAAGACCTTCCAGATGTCTTGCCGACTAGCAAGGGTTCCATCAAGCCTGAATGTTTCACATTGGGATCCCATCAGCATGAGATTAGAAAGGTCTCCCTGACCCATAATGCTTTTGGTTAAATATTCTTATGTGTTGTAAGGAGAAAGTCAGCAAGACCTTCCAGATGTCTTGCCGACTAGCAGGGGTTCCATCAAGCCTGAATGTTTCACATTGGGATCCCATCAGCATGAGATTAGAAAGGTCTCCCTGACCCATAATGCTTTTGGTTAAATATTCTTATGTGTTGTCTATTGGCAAGACCCCAGGAATGTCACGGCGAGTGGAATTCACCTACAAATTCCTATCGGCAACACTTCGATCATCATCCCGGCAACAAAAGGATATGCATATCGGTAGAATTTTTTCCTTTGAGGTGAAGTCTCGGCGACTTCTTTGGGTCTCACCGACTAATCACATTGGGTAAACACTTTGGTAGGAGTTGTCTTCTTCAGTGTGTCATCTTGCCGAGTCCCTTAGGTCTTGTCGACCATCGATGAAGAAGGAGCTTGGGGCAAAGAAAAATGAAGTCGCCATGAAGTCTCGGTGAAAGCAGAAGGTCTCACTGAAAGGATGCCTTCGGCATATGTAGGCGGGCTTCACTAGGAGGTCTTATCAAAAATAAAGGTCTCGCCGACAATCATTCATGTGGCGAATTCGGCAAAGGAAGTGAGCTTCGATGTGAGGTCCTGGCGACAAACAAAGTTCTTGCCGACTGTTGTGGACAAGTGGTGGTCCCCCCCGCGGAATGGTCCGAGCTCGCCAGGAGTTGAGGCTTTCACCATGACGTCCTGCCAACTAGGAGAGGTCTCCCCGAAGGGGCTCTCGGCGAAAAGAAAAGACTTTGGTGTAAAGTCTCACCGACAGGAGTCAGGTCTCAGCGACAAAGAAAGTTGGCGTCGAGGGTTTGCTTTGCTAAGGTATCTGGGCAAAGCGGAGTGGTCTCGGTGAAGGACGGTAGCTTCGGCTAAAGGTCTCCTCGACCACAGAAGGTCTTGCCGACTTGAAGGAGCTCAAGCTCGGCAAAGAGGAGTGAGCTTGGCGAGAGAAAGAGGAGATCGGCATGAGGTCTCACCGACAGGGTGGACTCTTGCCGATAGGAGCTCCAAGCCAAAGAGAGAGAGCTCGCCATGAAGTCTTCCTAACTTGCTGATGTCTCACCAAAAGACATGTGGAGCTCGGTGGAGTGGAGTACATTCGGGGTGACATCAATATACTTTTTCCGATAGAAGATGAGAAGAGTTCGCCATGTTGTCTAGCCGAACACGATTGTCTTGGCGACCACAGAGGCGATATTGGTATGATTTTTGGGATCAACAGGGGCTCTCATCGATGGTTTCAATCTATGTCGATAACCGCAGGAAGATTTAATCACATCGGGGAGACACGATTAGTGTCTCACCGACATGTGATTCTATAGGAGGAGCTTTTGAACGCCCGAAGAATCTGTGTGGAGTATACCCGACCAATCAGAGAGATCTAAAAGCGAGTCGTGGCAGTCTGACCAGGATGAAGAACATCAACGGAATGAAAAGCAATGTGTATCTTTTATGAGTTTAGGAGCATTCAAAGCGCTTAGCCGAGGAGATTCAAGGAGGACACAAGGATCAGAAATGAATGTGATAGCTGTGAAAGTTCTGAAGGCTTCTCCGGGGATGACTCTTCACCAACATGGACACGCAGGGTGCAGCATTAAATTCAATAAAAATATCTAAGGAGAGATCTATCCTGAGGACTGATATTTTGTAAACCCTAAGGGGCCGACACATTTTGATATTTAAGGCATTTTTTGCCTTTTTTGTAGGAGTTCGAATAGTACACTAAAAAGAGTTAGTGATTTTTATCAATCCTTTCTCAACTAATGTATGTTTTTTTGTAACTCAACTGGAAGTTTGGAATATGACACAGAGTTTACCTTGGAAGCTAGTGTTCATTTTTGTACTACTCTCATTTCTGTATTTTCTTTTGATTATGCATATCTTTGACTATGTTTTATAAGTCTACACTCATACATTAAGGCTATGACGTTTATCTCTCCTTCCTAAGATGTGTATGTAGATCAAACCTGTTAAGAATGATGCATAAGTCTAAAAGAAGTTGTGTTGAGTATGTGAAATGGTTGCAATTAAGTTTCCCAGTGTATGATTACCTTGTTTAATTCCATATTTTCTTACAAGTTCGGTGTATCACCTTAGGATTTAATCTTCTTTTTTATGCATTCTCCTTCTCCCTTTCCCTTCAAAGAATCAGTAGTTTAGGTGATAGCACAAAGGAAGTCGACCTTATCTAGAGGTTCATTTCAATTTAGGTGGCCCACAACCTTGAAGTGATCCCATGTTTCTCCAGAAAGCTTAGTTTCATCACTGTGCCTAGGGTGCATTTCTAGGAGATAACAGGGCCATCGTCCACAGTAACGCTATTGGAAGTATTAGATGATGTTGTAGGGCCTTTCTGCTTTCTATCATATCTAAGGCCTATATTGTGTGGTAGCTTTGACACATCAATAGGTTGCAACCACCCCTCTTCTTCTTTTCCTAGGCCCCTGCCTTGGTAACTATGTTTTTCTATGAACTTAGCTGACCAAGGGTATACTTCTTGAAAATATTCCTTTAGAGGAGGATCTAGTTGAGGTTCTTCATGGTATACCCATTGATTGATATCCTCTTCTGGTGCATCTATTTTTATACTAGGAGATCGAAAAGTGGTGGTGGGGATTTTCTTAACACTAAAGGTGACGGTCTTGTCTTCTTTTGGAGTAGCATGTGATGGTTGACCGTACTCGTGTGGCAACGATGGCATGGTTGCTACATTTAGAGGAGTATACATTTCATATTCACCACACCCCTTGTCAATGATCTAGATTTTTGTGAATGTAGGATTGGTGGTGGAAGACGGAGTGGCTATCATGGTGGAGGGTGGATGAGGCCAGGGCTATGGCACCCCTTCCTTGGTAATGAGGATTATGATAGTGTGCAAATGATGGGAATGTATGCTCAGAGGTGTCCAAAGCATGTTTATACATTTTCCCTATCGTTATCAAGATCACAAGGAGGATGGAAGGATTGGGATAAATGAGATATGCCAAACGGGATGTGTAAGATAGGTAGGATGGAGGGGATGAATGAAAAGGATGTATAGGAGGAAGATGGGTGCATAGCTAGAAGCATAGCAGGAAGCCTAGCGGATGGAGGGAATACATATCAAGAAGCTACCCCAAAATGCAGAGGGGGATTTATGCATGACACCTGTTTGCTAGGTTTTCATCATGGTACTTATCCAAGGTGCTTGTTTTCCAAGTTTTCACCATTGGATGTATTATTTCTCTTTACTATTTTATTTTATTTTATTTTTATTTTTTTGATTTTTTTACTCTTTTGGATTTTTTTGACTTTTTTGGATTTTTGACTTTTTTGGATTTTTGGATAGTAGGGGGATGAAAATGGATAAGGATAGGGAGGTGAATAAGTGGATTTAGAAGACATGCGATAAAGAGATGGATGAAGGACTCAAGCATCAAGTTCCATACAAGGTGTTAAGATCCCATATTCGAAGTGACTGATGGACATTGGTACAATCTTATTAGGATAAATGGATTATGCAAGAGGATGAATTAGAGGGATTTGATGGGGGAGATACGTGGGGTAATGGGTGGGATGTTGGAAAGTGTATGGATGGAATGATGGGGTGGACATGTGGTGGGAAGGTGTGTTCAGAACCAACATTGGCACATGTGGTGGTGGATGTGAAAAGATAAGAGGATGAATGGATGGAGAATACGGGAATAATGGAGGAGATGGGATAGTGAATTTTGGGACATAAGGACCCAAAATAGACTTCGGAGATGAAAGGGGGGTATGATTAGCTTTTGGATTAGCAACTTTGGATGTTGTTAAAAAAAATTCTTTTGAAGGTATTGCATCTTTTTTCTTTGGGATCCACGTGGTTTTGATCTTTGCTTTGGTGGGCCTTTGTGGCCTACACATTTGATTTTGATTTATATTTTTCTTTTCTTCACCATGTCCTTTAGAGGGGACATGGGGAGCTTTAGATTCATGTGGATGTTTAGATTTATGTATTTTTACTTTAGCATCCAAACTTGTGCTTTTAGTAGCAAGGGGATGGGTGCAAGGATATGGATGATGTAGAGCAATGGAGGTAAAATTATGAGGATTACATGTACATGGAGAATTTGTAGGTATGTGCCTTTGTTGATCTTGATTAGGGGACATGCGAGAGGGATGTTTATGATGGATGACATGGATAGGTGTTGGATGGATGAAAGGATGAGATGGAGGAGGTGATTTTGGGATATATGGACCCAAGATGGATGGAGTAGATGAAGGATGGGAGATGGTGGATGGAGGGATGTAAGGACCCAAAATGGATGGAGCAGATGAAGGAGGAATATGGACGGTTATTTTGAGGTGATACAATGGAGGAGGAGGGATAACAATATATGATCTGGTGGAGTGATGGGAAGAGCCGACATTTCTTTTGAAAAAGGCTCATTGAGGACGTCTAGAGCTTGTACCAACATCTTTAGATTGTGAGTCTTGGGAAATAGGTCCAAGACCTTGCATGCAAATTTTTTATTTGACTTGGATGGGCTCTAAAATACCTTGCTCATGAAGGCTTAGACCTTTTCCTTGATAGTTCATTTTCTTGATCATGCGATCCATGATAGGATTTGTGTTATTCTGAAAACATGATGCGAGTCCATTATTAGGTGGAGGATGATGGGTAGTATATATGCTATATTTTTCTTCTGCGAGGAGGCAACCATGGAAGAATGTGAGAGTACCAAGGGGATATGCAAGTGGTGTGGGGATAGCAGTTTTAGGCGATGATGGGGGATCATGAAAAGGAGATGATGGGATAGTAGCATTTGGATGGGTGATATCAGGAGAGGGATCAAGGGATATGGTAGGATCTAGATTTGTGGTAGTAGGCTCATGTGATGGAGATGGAGATGGAGCAGTGGAAGCTTGAATGACAAGGGGATCATGGTATGGAATGGATGGGGGACTATGATCTTGAGGTGGAATAGATGGGATGGTAGGATCTTGATCTAGAGAAGGGGATATGTTGGCATGCTTTGGATTAGGCTCTTGGCATGACTCATCGTGTGCGGGAGGCATGATAATGGAGACTTGGTGGGACTCTTCAAGTGGGGAAGATGCAGGGATAGAGGATTCAAAACATTCATGGGAATGGATTTTAGTGACACTAGGAGTGGAAGAAGTGGATTGGATTTGGGTGTCATTGATGGATTCGACAGCTCTCGGAGTAGGAGGTGGGTGTTTAATGAATTCGATGGATGTGATGGTAGGATATGGGGGCTTAGTGAATTCAGAGGATGTGATGGTTTTGACAGCTTGAGAGGTGCTAGGGGTGGTATCATCAATGATAGGTGTTGGGTGGAGAAGGGTCTCATCACTAATGATCGTGGATGATGGGTTGGGATGGAATGATTCCATGACTTCAAGGTGTGGAGTGGGAGATGTCTTCTTTGTTATAAGTCCTTGGAGAACTTCTGGAGTGAGAAACTTGAATACTCTAGGCTAAGATGGTGTGGTAGGAGTGGATGAGGGATTATGGATTAGTGGGGGATTAGGACGCGGGATTGATGGACTAGGATTAGATGGGGGAATGGGATGGGATGCAGGACTGGGAATAGATGGGGGCTTAAGATTAGATGAAGGGTTAAGATAGGGGTATTGGAATGGTGAATTAGGACATGAGGATGTGGGTGGTGAATTGTAGTAAGGGTATTGGGATGGTGGATTAGGATGGGAAGATTGAGATGGCAGATTGAGATAGGGAAATGTGGATGTCAGATTAGGATAAGTTGATGTTGATGTTGGATTAGGACAAGAAGGTGTGAATGTTGGATTAGGGTAAGTTGATGAGGTTGATTGGTATGGAGGATTAGGATAGGGGGACATGGATGGGGGATTGTAATATGAGTATTGAGATGACAGATTAGGATAAGAAGATGTGGGTGTTAGATAAGAGGAAGGTTTAGATGAAGGATTTGACGGATATCCCTTGTCAAAGGTAGCATAAGGAGCATGATTAGGCATGGATGAAGACATAACGAGATAACTCAAAGGGGTGATTGGATTTTGGAAAGCGGGTGGGGAAAGCTTACTAGCGATAATAGTGTGAAGGGGATCATTGTCACATTCTTCTTGATTGACAAGAATTTCATTATCTTTGTCAACGTAATTATGGTTTCCCTTGACAACAATTGATGGAGGATAAGGATTCATGATGATGAAAGGATAAAAATGGATCAAAGATTTTGGATGGGAACAGACTAAAGCTCAAATCAGGATTTAGGTTAAGCTCAGATCGGGATTGGATTAAATCTCATATTAGAATGATTGGATGATGCAATGGAATTGATTTTTACAATTGAATTTGATTATCAAAGGATGATTACAACACTGAATCTACTTCGAGATGGAAGTAGATTGATTGGGTCGAAGGTGATTAGATAGGGATGTGATTGGATTGGATTGGATAAGATTGATCAATGATTGATAAGATCAACTGATGGATTGTATAGGATGACGAAAGGGACTATAAACCCCATTCAGAGATTACCCTAGGTGACTTAGGATAATGATTGATTGGATTAAATGATAAAAGGATGACTGTGGCACCAAATCCACTTTGAGATTGAAAATGGATTGATTGGGCCAATGATAATGATTAACTTAGGATAGATGACAATCCTAAGTGGATGTTGATGATGATGATCAGATCAGATACTTAGGTCAATTTGGATAATAACCTGAAACAAATTTCAAAGGATTTGGATGGGGAAAATGATGATTTGATTGGAGAAATGGATGATAGAAATGAACAAATGACTACTCATAATGAGAGAAGGAGGTTCAGAATAGATGAAAGATTTCTCAGAACGAGTAAACAGGTGATCGAGACGGATGACCAACTACTCAAAACAAGTAAACGACCACTCACAATGGATGAATGATTCTTGGAACAAGAAGATGAAGGTTTGGAATGAATGATAAATTACTCGAAATGAGTAGATGATTGATTGTTCAAAGCAGGTGAACAAGAGCTCAAAATGATAGAAGATTCGGAATGGATGGACGTTTACTCAGAACGAGTGAATGGATGATTAGAATGGATGAATAGGAAAAAATTGAAGAAGATGGAGGGAGGGATCTTACTATTTGTTTCGATATCCAAAGATCTTGACTGCAAATGGACTAAAGCTCATATTAGGGTTTCGATTAAGCTCAAATTGGGATTAGATTAAAGCTCAGATTATGATTTGATTGAAACCTAGATTAAAATGATTGGAGGATGTGAATGGGATTTATTCTACACCAAGTTCCAGAGTTTAAGGGATGTAAGGTGTTGGTAATAAGATTTTTCCAGATTTGGCAAATTTCAAAAATTGTCAAATTTTTCCATTTTAGGAAACTTCACAATCATATGTTTGAGAGTTCAATTTTTTCCCAAAAAATACCCAAAACTAAGATAGGATGAATTGCTAGGATGTGTCAATCTCCTATATTGTGTCATGTCTCTTGTGTTGTGTCGTCAAGCTATGCCCTTATCTAGCTGGTTCTTAACAAACAAGATCCACTTGTATCATCAGATGCAATCAGTTCTGAATATCCTGCGTCATATCAATCTTTTAGTTTAGTATCCATCATCAGTCTCAATAGGATGCATCCTTCCTCATAGACCTCATCAATCCCATTCATTCCCTAGATCCTATGGCAAAGGACATTTGAAATTGTTGCAATTTTTTTAATGCTTTTGGATTTTGTTTATCATTTGAGCTCCCTATCATCACTTGTAATGGTTTCCTTGATCCATCATATCATGGTATGCTTTGACTCGTCAACATAGAGGTGTATCTTGATATTTTATTTGTTTCTATCTTCTCAGTTGTCCCATGTAGTACCCACCAAGATCCCTAAGGTCTTGTGTTATGCTGGGGCATCCTTGTATGCTTGTGGTTATCCCAATACTTGGCCCGACCAAGTCCATCATGACTTTGGGGTGTTAGGATATCCTTCTTGTTTGATGTGTTTGTTTCATGCATTAGACACTAATATGCCTTGGTCCTCTATACCTTGGTGTATCGTGTCTTTTGCTATAGCAAAATCCAATGTTCCTAAAGATGGAAAATTGCATTTGGATTGCATTTCATCTGCATCCTCTCATCCATCAAAATTCCCCCCCATCCATTCATCCTTCATCACTTTCCCCTCCCAATCTCCTGCCACCTTTTTGCCCTCTCTTATCCATCACTTTACATCATCTTCCTCATCTCCCCTTACATTATCTCCTCCATTTCGAGAGCACACCTGTGTTCTCTTGAACCCACATGTCCTCTCGAGGGGGCATCCTTCATCCCTAATTTTCATCATTTTTTCCTTCCTAGTCATTCCTTTGAATGACTGGGGCATCTTTCCCAATCTAACCATCTTCTTCTAGGTTATATGTTTTAATATTCTTTGAAATGATGCTACTTTGTAACACCATCTCAAAAGTTAGATGTGACCCTAATGATGATTAGGGGTGTGCACATCTTACTCATAAATTAATTATGATTAAGAAAGAGGGTTAGATGGCTAAGAGATATTAGAGGCCAACTTGCAAAAGTTGGAGGATGTGACACATTCTAATCAAGGATTAGACATGTGCACATCTCTAATGACGAGATTAGAAGATGAATAAGGATTAGATAAAAATGGAGGATGTGACATATGAAGAATTAAATAAATGTCATATTTATTTAATTCATTTGATAAAAGGGGGAAGGTATTTAATTATTTAACTAGATACCTTAGGGATTAGAAGAAATTAGAGGTATTAATTAAATAATAGTGATATTACTTAATTAATGTGGATAAGGGGATGTTTAGATGAAAAGAGATAAATTTGACCACTTCCATACGGTCAAAGATGTCTCCTTAACCATCACTTTGCTCATCTACTTCATCATCTTTGTCGGAATTAATTAAATCACTCATTTTAAAATTAATATTTCATATCCAACATAAGGTTTCCAAAGTATTTAATTTAATAAATATTTTCCCCCTGTTTCCTCTCTAAATTAAATAAACATATCACTTTATTTAATTTAGTCATATTACCCCTTGGAATTTTAAATTTATTTTTAAATTCCTCACTTTCTCTCTCATTGTCACATCCTCCAACTTTTGCAAGTTGGTCTCTAATCACTCTTAACAATCTAACCTTCTCTCTTAATCATAATTAATTTATGATTAAGATGTGTACACCCCTAATCATCATTAGGGTCACATCCTCCATAATTTCCCACTTGCCTCTAATCTATCATTAATTTGTCTAATCAAGTACTTGCACAACCTTAATCACTTAGTTAGGTCAACCTAATCCCCATATCATTTATGGAATGTGTTCTAATTCAACTTCATTAAATACTTTCTCCTTTTGGAGAAGGCACTCCATTCCCCATGTGAATTTTTAATTCACATTTAATCCTCCAATGCATTCCAAGGAATTTTAAATTCCTTCTCTCATTCCCATATGGATATTTGAGTAATTTTTAATTCCTCACATGTCCTCTCACCCACATGGGCACAAGGGCCTCTTTTATGAGGAGATCTTGTCCCAATCCCAAGGTATTATACAGTACCTCCATGTCATGTACCCTATTACCACCTCATGTACACATCATCTTTTGCAAACCACTTCACATGCCACATGTCAAGATGTGAGGGCTTGTGAGTTCTCAACTCATCTTGATCTTGGTGGCTCAATCTCAACCGTCCATTTCCCTAGAGAGTCCAAAATTCTTTATAAATACCCCCTCTTTTCTCTCATTTTTGGGGGAGATCATTATGCTAGCCAAATTCTTGTAAAATTTTCTCTTGAGTCATACTTAGCCAAATATTTGCATTCATATCCATTCTCACACATTTTCCATCCATCTTACATCCCACACTTGAATATTTTTCCATCCAAGGAGCATACAACATCAAAGATTGAAGGGCCAACCAAATGACAACTCAATAAGGTGAAATCTTTCATTTTTATTAGTTAAGTTAATCATTAGGCCAATCTTGAGGTGTAAGGTGTTTGTAGTTGTTATTTGTACTCTTTGGTTTGATGTTCATTTCCTAACAAGTATTTCCACCCTATCACAATTTTAATGGTAAAATAAGATATTAGAATAGACTTGAGGTATATTCTTTTATTCTTTTAGTTACACTTTAAGTTAACTTTCAGTTAGGATCAACTAAAACTTTCAATTACTTCTAGTTAAGCCTCCAATTAGCTTGTATTAGTCCATTGATATCTTCGTTATTATTAGCTCATTGTGGTTCTATATAAGAATGTGTTTGCTACTTACTTAATCAATCAATTACCTCGGCAATAATTTTGTGTGTTCACAATTATTTTATGATATCAATGCTCGGGTTTTGAGATCGGCTAGCGTGTGAATTCTAAAAACAATGAAGTGTCGAATTCAATGCAAGACACATGAAATCGTGCCAAGGGTGACTGTATGAATTTCATACAAATATTTTTTGATGAATTTTTTTTCTTAGAAAAATTTCATGGGTATTACTTGTGCAATTTTTTTTGACAATTTTTTTACAAACTTTGTAGGGTTTTATTCTTCCTAAAAAAGTGGCTAGAAATCACACTAGGGTTTCATGTTAAAATCATGGAATTCTTCACTGTAAATTTGTAGGTTTTTCGTTGGGAATCGCAATTCTTTTTGTTGGAAATCATGTGACAGCACACAATAAAAAAAGAAATCATTTTTTTTTTCTAAAAAATTGCAAAATTTCTAGCACCGTTTTTTCTACAAAATTGCGATGGCCAAATTGTTTTTTCTAAGCGCCTAGGGATTTACTATACAAAAACTAAGGTTTTAGAGTTTTTTTTAAATGGCTAGGGTTTTTGCACATTTGTTGGTTATTTTCAAACTGGCAACTAGGGTTTTTCAGACCTTTTCCTACATGGCTAGGGTTGATGTGTGAGCTAGGGTTTTCTGCATTCAAAAATTCAACACCTAGGGTTTCAAAAAAATTTGGCACCTAGGGTTTCAAAAAAAATTGCAAGTTTTTTTTATCAAAATCATGACCTAGGGTTTTGCAGGAGTGAGACATAAGTTATTTTTGCATCTTTTTTCTAATTTTTTGGACAAATATTGTGGTTTTCTGCCTCTATGCAAACTAGGGTCTTGATTTTCTTTTTCAGACCTAGCGTTTCATCAATTTTTATTACTTCATATTAAAAGATGGATGGCTTCATTACCCAACACCATGTTGGAAGGCAATCAAATGTTCAACAACAAAAATTACAACACCTGGAAGCAGCGGATGCTCACCATCTTCAAATACAGGTGCCTTGATCAGTTTGTCCTTGGTATAGACACACATCCCACAATTGTGAGAAAGGACAAGGACAAATTTGATGGAAGTAATTGAGAGGCGATTATGCTTCTCAAGTTTTTTTTCATAGATGAGATGCTTCTAGAGCTTCCTTCAAGCAAGACCTCAGCTAAGATTTGGAAGCACCTACAAGATCTACCTAAGATGTCAGACAAGGGCAGGGCCTTCTTCCTGAAGAATATATTATTCTCGATCATGATGGACGAGAAGATGTCTTTGCAGGATCACTTGATGAAGATAAAAGACATTTAGGATCAACTAGAAGCACTAGGTCACAAGATGGAAGAAGACATTGTGGTTATCACACTAAAGATTTTACCACACTCATATGAGCACTTTATTGAGACTCTTAGTGTCACTTCTACAATAGTTGACCTGAAGTTCGATGACTTGTGCAACAAACTCTTGCAATAGGATAGATGGAAGAAATAGTTTGGTAGCAGTAGTGATACACCCACTGTTGACCAGACCTTCACATCCAAGGACAAGAGAAAAGGCAAGTGGCCTCGGAAGAAAGGTCAAAGAAGTTTTGATGATTCTTCAAAGAATCTGAAGACTATGATATGTCACTATTGTGGCAAACTTCGACATGAAGATACACTGCAAAAAGAGGTTGGTTGATCAGAAATCCAACCAGGGAGGATCTCAACCAAAGGCCCATGCCACAGAACAATTTGAGTAGGAGTCTACCTTATTTGCATTTATGGCCAAATGATCACCAAATTAGCCAAGTCCTTGGCTTGGTACATTGGAATATTTATTTTTTACAGAGCGATGTTGATTTAATTGGCACAAATCCTAAATTAAATGAGTCTATACCACACCAGCCCCAAAAATATGTGAACTTCATGACACCAACAAATAATGATAGCTTCATCCCCTTCTGTTGTACAATATGAAATATTTGTGACAAACAGGTGAGTCATATACATATATGCCTGACTCCACCAAACATCTTCAACATCGATTGATCACGTTTCTCCATTAGCAACTATAAGTGGCACTAGCAATAACGCAAATGACCCCGTAGCAATTGACAATAGCTCGTATTAATGAAAGACTTAGATAGCATAAAAGTATATGTCTATCAATGCCGATAGTAATCCTAATCTACTAATACAAGTGCCTAATATCGGGTCTAGTGAATGCTTTGTGCTCATGAAATTAGCACTGCAAGTTGTATTTGTTGTAATTTCAAATGTTGCTCGTCTTCTATTCCTGGGTTGCACCCGTCTATATTGGAATTTGGAAGTCCATACGTTCCAAATGCATATAGTTATCAAGACACCATTACCTCTGTTAAGATCAATCTGTCATTCAGAATATGACCAGCCGCCATGTTGAGCATGAGCAATCTGCAATTAAACACCAAGAGAAAGCCTTGTTGGGCTTTCCTCCAACACAACAAAGGATCCTAAGAGTTCTCATTCCTATATTTTTCAAAAGACAAAATCAATTCAAACTTCCTATCACCCCAATACGTCCACCAACACTCCTTTTAATCTCTGCCACCCACTAGTTGGTTCAACTAAGGAAGACCGTTTTTAATATTTAAATAATTAATCCAATTTCTTCTTGGGTTTATTAAAAATGGGGACATCACATAGGAATGGAGCTCAATTTTCTCTCAGTGAGTCAGATTATGCACCCTTATCCTAAGTTGGACCTCATCTTCAACACGCACAAGTGCCACATAGTTGACAAGGAGTCCAAGAAAACTATAGTAGTTGGCATTGAAAACCATGGTTTGTATTGGCTAGTTGACACTAGAGAGGTTCAAGAGCATCCATTGACAGCCAAGAGTTCATATGCAATCAGTGCTCTATGGCATCAACGTTATGGGCATCTCAACCTATCCTATCTCTCTCAACTGGCTCGAAAGCATATGGTGGATAGTTTACCTAGCATCCAACAGTAGATTTAGGGTGTTTGTGAAGCATACCAGGCAAGGAAGCAAAAATTTATCTTCGTTCTCAAAAGGAAAAGCTTGGAGTACTCACAGGGTCCTTCAATTGGTTCATATAGATGTATGTGGACCAAATATTTCATCAGTCACAAGTGCCAAGTATTTTCTATTATTTGTTGATTTCAATAGGAAAATGTGGGTGTTTTTCCTAAAAGAAAAATCAGAGGTGTTTACACAATTTTGGAAGTTCAAATTATTAGTGGAAAAAGAGTATAGTTTTTCTTTGATCACTCTTAGGTTTGATAATGGGGGTGAATTATGCTCACTCGAATTCATGAACTTTTTTGCTAAACACGATATCAAAAGACAGTACACCACACCTTACACTCCACAACAAAATGGAGTTGTTAAGAGATGGAATCAAACTATTACAAAGATGGCCCGATGTATGATGGAGAACAAGAATGTTCCCAAGATGTTTTTGGTTGAGGAAATTTATACTATTGTTTACCTTCTCAACAAGTCTCTAACATAGGCAGTGAAGGAGAAGACCCTAGAGGAAGCATGGTCTGGGAGGAAACCCAAGGTGAGTCGATTTTCAATTCTACAACATATGTTTGGATTCTAGATGATAAGAGAAGCAAACTAGACTCCAAGAGTCAAAAGTTAATGCTCACATGGTGAAGTGATAATCATAAAGCCTATTAGCTGATTGATGTGCACATTGATTACTCAACATTCAACAAGGATGCGGTGATTAATGAAGAAGTTGGGCCTTTACAAGTCTCTTCTTACATCAAGAGTACTAAGGATAAGCCTTTGAAGGCTAAGGACTTAGGTGTTCATCTTCCATTAGTTACACCTGAAGGGGGGGGAAATATGATGATTCCAAACATGTGGAATCCCCCAGGCACATACCACGAGCAGTACCAGATGATCTTCTTCAAGAGAACTTACAAGAGCATCCAGCTGATATAGTACTAGATGGTCCATGACATGATGCTCATGTTGATTTGGGTAGTCAGGGTTCGACAATGAGACCTAAGTAGTGGGAAAAACTCATTGGTGATGTTCAATATGATGAACTACTTGAGGGTTGATCATCCAAAGGCAAGAGCACACATACCATTGTTAATTTTTCTCTTATGGCTAACATTTAGGGTAATTACGAACCACAAGACCTTGCAAAGGCGAAAAGTAAACCTGAGTGGGAAAAGGCCGTGGATATAGAACATTAGAGTCTTATGAAAAATAAGACTTAGGTCCTTTCAGATCTTCCTCAAAGGAAGAAACCCATTGGCTACAAATGGGTGTTCAAAGTCAAGTACAAAGTTGATGGTACACTTGACAAGTACAAAGCATAATTGGTAGCTAAAGGGTTCTCACAAAGAGCAGGTATTGATTATGATGAGACTTTTGCTACTACAACAAAGATGAGCACCATTCAATTAGTTCTAGCCATGGTAGCACAGTTTGGTTGGAAAGTCCATCAAATGGACATCAAGAGTGCCTTCCTCAATGGTGACTCAGAGGAAGAAGTGTACATGACACAACCTTAGGATTTTCAAGTTACAAGAAAGAAGCATCAGTTTTGTAGACTAACAAAAGCTCTTTATGGATTGAAGCAGGCACCCAGGGCATGGTACATCAAGATTGACAGGTATTTGTGGTGAAAGGGATTCCAACACAATCCTTCAAATCCAAATGTATATGTCAAGAGAATAGGCAATAACATCATCCTTCTTGTCATATATTTGGATGATATCATCATTATAGGTAGTGAGGAGCATTTGATTGAGCAAATAAAAAGTAATTTGTGTCACACTTTTGACGTGACAAACTTAGGCCTCCTACATTATTTCCTAGGTGTAGAGGCTTGGCAAATAGGTGGTGGTATTTTTATTTCATAATTTAAATATGCCAAGAGTTTGCTAGACAAGTTCAGAATGACAAATTGAAAAATCACATCTACACCCATGGAGAAAGGGTTGAAGTTTTCAGCCAACACAAAGTCAAAGGTGATCGATGAGTCAACTTTCAGGCAACTAGTGGGCAACCTTATCTATCTTACAGCCACTAGACCTGATTTGAGTTATGTTGTGAGTTACATTTCTCATTTTATGACAACCCCAAAGGCCGAACATTAGGTTGCAAAGAAGTGGGTACTGAGATATGTGAAAGGGACACTTGACTTTGGCATTCTGTATAGTAGAATCAAAGATCCTAGGCTAGTTGGCTTCACATATTCAAATTGGTAGGTTCAATTGATGACAAGAAGTCCACTTCTAGGTATGTTTTTAGTCTTGGCACAAGTGCAGTCACATGGACCAATAAGAAGCAACAGGCAATAACTCTTTCCTCAACTGAAACAAAATATCAAGGAACCGTCAAAGCAACAGTATGACTTTGAAGGATGCTTTCAGAAATGCAAATGTCTCAAGTAGGGCCTTCACCCTTGTTTTGCGACAATCAAGGGGTGTTAAAGCTTTCCAAGTATCCAATCTTCCACAAGCGTACCAAGCATGTCGAGCTTCATTGTCATTTCATATGAAAACTTGTAGAAGATGGATCAACAATGTTGCAGTATTGTCCCATTGATGACCAAACTATAGAAATTCTAACCAAGTCTTTGAATCCTGACAAGTTTGTAAAATTTTGAGATAAGCTTGGTGTAGTTAATAGATTGACCATTAAGGGAGGGTATTAAAATAGTATTATTATATTTAGTTTAATGGTCAAATAAGATATTAGAATAGACTTTAGGTATATTCTCTTATTCTTTTAGTTACGCGTTAAGTTAGCTTTCAATTAGGATTGGTTAAAGCTTTCAGTTACTTTCAGTTAAGCCTTCAATTATATCTTATTAGTCTATCGATATCTTCACTGTTATTAGCTCATTGTAGCTCTATAGAAGAATGTGTTTGCTTCTTATTTAATCAATCAATTATCTTGGCAATAAATTTTGTGTGTGTTCATAATTATTTTAGCCCTTAATGAGAATTCATTCACTTTGTCACATGTGCATAAGCACTAAAATCAAATTTATTAGCGCATTTTTATGACTTTCAGCAGTAATTGTATGGTCCATGGAAAAGTAACTCAAGACAAACATCATGCTTAGGAGATCAAATATCCTAATGAGATGTATGTATTCCTTTTTAAGCTTGAAAATAAATTTGTCCAGCTTCAAGCAGTTGTAAGTTGTAATTCCTTGACCATTCCACAGTAACATTCAATGCCATCAACATAAACATTCTTTATTTTGCTCAGTGCATGATGATTTGGACAATGAATGCGTCATGGGCTTGGGGAAAAAAATTCAGTAAGTCATCAACCTTCTATGATGCTATCCTTAGTCCAAATACGATAGAGAAGGTCATCTTCAATTTCCATTCCATGAAGCTTGTAGGCCTCCACTGCTCTATACAAAAGAACCAAAAAAATATTTTCATTTAAAATCATTCAGGTTTGTTTCTAGATTATTTACAATACCTGAGGGTTTTGGGGCAAACTGGATCTTCTATTTTTCAACTTGAAATTACAAAAGAAAGTACTCATGATGGAAATAATGCTTTCAAGTAGTATAACTAGAGTAAAATAATGGGACTACCAGTATGGAGTAAAATAAAAGAAGTGTTTAGAGTCACATAATCTAGTACCAGTAAAATTCCAACCAGGTAAAATATGATATTGAGCACAAATCACAAGGTCTCCCTTGAAATAGCCCAAGAGATGTCCCAAAATTTAACACAAATCACAAATTCTCCCTTGCATATCTAAGTTACTAGACACTCTGGAGCACACCTGTCATATATATAGTTGTGTATCCAACTAGCCCCCCACACCCTGTCTTGCAAATCTAAATAGTCAGACACTCCAAGACACCCGTCACATCTATATTTGTGTATTCAGCCACCATCCCCCCTCTCTTATTTTGTATTTATACATAACTATTCATATACAAATTAATATATCAATTATACATTCATATATAATTATGGACATATTTACCATGTATTATCTCTATCCATCTAGCTTGGTTGCAAATTTGAATCTTATATGTGCTCCTTAAATAATTTGTATTCCTCTATCAGAATATAGTATACTCACATTCAATTTATTCTAAAAAAATCAAAAGTTTGTCATTTCTTATTAATTTTGTGCTCATGTTTTGCGTACTTCATTCTCAAGTCATCAATTGATTCAGGGTGCCTGCACAAAACCAAATTTAAATTCTTTCAAAGAAGAGATATAAATATATATATATATATGCCGAACAAAATAGATTAACATCAATAAAGTAAACCGTACAAAAACAACAGAAAATATCAAGCTTGAAGTTAGAAAATAATATATATTAAATAAATGAGCAACTAATACTTAAATTTACCTTTGGTTTTCACTATTGAGTCTTTGAGTGAGCCTCTTTAACTGGGCACTAAGCTTTTTTGGAGTGTCTTCGTAATAGCCACCCAAAGCTTCAACCTCTGCTTCAGGACAAATCACTGAAGCTTTTTTGTAATTCTCCTACAGACATGGAAATAAAAAAATGAATAAGATGGGATCCAAGTACTAAATGAGAAAAAAAAAATCATGTTGAATAAAAGTCACCACATCATTTGTTAGACATTTTTTGTGAAAAACAGCATACAAATCCAAAGCTGTGGTACATGGTATTCAAAATAAATATGTTGCATACATACAAACATATACTATAGAAATATATACATAAATAACAAAATAAACAATTTGGGAGAGTATTTGCAATTAAATGTGGCCACGACATCATTTCCATTATAGTCTAAATTAAAAACCAGAGAAAAAAGTTAACATGTTCCAAGGACATATCAACCAATATGGCAAATATACCCACCAAAAATTAGCAACCTTTTCCTCTCAACAATCAAATTACCAGTCAAAATATAACCACAGGACAATAAATTTTCCAACATAACTGCATGCAGATAAAATTTTGAAGTATAAATTGTTAAAGTTTACTTGCATATGCTTAGTTCATCAATGCCATTTATCATTTATCATTATTGTTTTCTTGCTTTAGGTACACCCTTGTCCAATATTTCGAACCAAATACCCTCAATCAAATTCCTCTTATTAGACCTATGCACAATTCCAACATTATAGTAAGTTCGATAAATATAATAAAGATTCAAAGTAGATCAGTTGGACTCAAAAAACAAATTCACTTATAATAGAGAACAAGGCAAGGAGACCATAAATTATGAAAAAACTGAACCAAGTATCAAGCAATAAAGAAACAACGAAAATCATACTATAGGGTAAATATAAAACAATAAAACTCCAGAGCTGAGAAGAAAAACCCTGTGAGGAAATGACTCCTCAAGGAAGCATAGTGGTGGCAAATATGAAAGTGGGAAATCATGGCTGAAAGAAACCATTGGTCATAAATGGTACTGAATAATAGTTTAATATTTTAACCCCTATTAAAGGGATGTAAATTAAGGAAATACATAGATCATGTTCATTGGAATCCCGAAGCTCTTCAAGCTGCGAGCTCAACTTTGATGGGACTTCACGTGCAAGATGACTGTATACTCCCAACAAATTGCATGCCAATTGTGACCAACAATGATGCTGAGGCTTGGGTCCTGATAGAAGGATAGATGTGGCTGTTGAACTTTTCCTCCCATCTCTAGAAGTCGAAGATGGCTCAAATTTCTGCATCAGCTATGAACAAGAGCTCTACCCAACATTGGAAGCTAATGGTATTTTTTAAACAGCTAGATTGTGCTAGGAAAATGAAAAATGTCTACATCATAAATAAAAAACAATATAAAAATCAATGTAGAATGTAAGATATAACCATCTTCAATATAGAATATTCTTTCTAAGAATGCCCTCAAGCTCAACTAGATTCTAAAAGAGTGTCTGCTAGAGAGCACACAACTTTGACACCAATTGTACATTAGATATAGCCAAAGAGTCCATCAATAGTCTGAAACCAACTAATAAATATAACATAGAGGCTCATGATGTCAATAATAAAAGCCCTTAAGTACCAAGAATGTGTAACCTCTGAAACAGGAAGCTCCAAGGTATAGGGTTAAAGGCCTTCCCAAATTCTACAAAGCAACAAAAGAATGTACAAGACCAGACTCCTCAATGGTAGCTCAAAGAGGAAATGTGTTCCAAAATTTCTTGGAAAACTCTCTCCAAGCCCTTATGTCTCTTTGCTTTGCATCCACCATGCTCCAACTATTCAAAAAGCTTTAGTCCTAAAACTGTAGCATTTTCTTTGCTAGATATTTGCCCAGGCATAAGATTCTTGTAGGCATTCATATCTGTCACATCTCCTCATTTCTAAATGGGCTATATAAAATGCCACGACAAAGGAGGAGGGAACATCCAAGAAAATAATCTTATTTAACAAATCTACAATGGAAAAGAGAAAATTAGAATGGTTAATGGTATACTCTTGGCATTCATCAATTTTGTGCAAGGAAACATCCAATATTGCAGAGATGGATTGAACAAAGGTTGTGTCATTCATGCTTAGCCAAAAATGGATCCTAGCTTGACATTTTGCAAAAGGTTTAATTCAGAAGCATTTTTTTTAACAATTTCAGACAATTTTTTGAACGTTGAACATTGGCTTACCAGCTAATTTACACTCATTACACATATAACAACAAATAGCCAACCAATTAGCAACTAGAAAATTATCTATAATAGCTTGGAATTGCCATTATTAGTAATAGACCTTCCATAGGGAAAAGGAGTTCCTTTTCTATATAGGTCATACTCATGTGGAATCAACATTGCTTAGTGTGCCCCATGACTCATCTACAAATGCACCAAATCATTGTGTGCGAACCCTTTTCCTAGTACCTGCAAAACAACATGAATAAACTAGTTAGACAAGGAATTACAAGCTAAAAGGATTCCCCATGAAATCTATTTGCAACATCAAACTAGGAATGAAAATAATGAAGAACACAAAGAAAATGATAAAAACTAGATTTAATCCTAATTTAAATAGCAAACACTTGATCCCATGGGGGAATTGGTGCCAATTTGATGTGAAAATTGGCCCTTTTCCCAATTCCTATGATGCAAAATTCGAATGTTGAAGAGATTATTGATCCACTTTTGGTGAAAAGATGAGAACTCCAAGCCAAACCTACAAAAAGCCTAGCTAAGAATATAAATGATGGATGGAAATGGCTAAGTATTTTAGCATGGTAACTTTGTTTGGATTGTGGATGATAAAATGAGGAGAGGAGCTCTTCATTTATAGGATTTCAAGATGGATGAATGTCCAAATTTGAGAAATGTGGGACTAACATTCATCCAATGATATGGTGCCACTTGTCAAGCTATGAATGGATGATAGTTGTGCAAGATTTGGGGTTTGTGCCAATAAATGCCAATATTTGAAATTCAAATTTGTTGAAATGACATATAAGAGGGAAGGGAAAATGCAATAAATGCCACTTGGCTCAAGGCAAAAGGACATGTAAGAGATCTTAAATGCCTTGTTGGATGTACATGTTGACTTGGAATTTTTGAATTCAAATTGAGAGAATATTCCAAAAGATGCCTTGTGAGGAAAATAGAGATTTAATAAATGAATTAAATCTATTTTCATGTGCAACTTGCATTATCTAGAGGATGTGACATGATATTAGATTAAATTAATCAAGGGATAATTAATTTAACAGGAGATCAGATGATGTAACTTATTTGACTTAGATTTATGGATTTATTTAAATCAGATAAGAGAGGAATGTGATAAGAGGCTAATTAAATAAAGATTTTGATTTATTTAATTAAAAGGGATGGTGTTAGATTAAATCAAATAAGGTTTTAATTTATTTAATTTAATGGATAGACTTTAGAAATTTAATCAAATAAATTAATTATTTAATTAAATAGGGATAATTAGATCAAATGGATTGATTTAATTAACAAGAGAAAGTGACTTAATTAGACAAGATGATTTATTTAATTAAGAGATGAATATTGATGAATTTAATCAGATAGGGGAATTTGATTAAATGGTTAGACCAAGGGATGATTTAGGAAGAAATGATGTTAGTAAACCAGGGTCAGATGCACGATGTCAATCAGTATATTTTTGATGTCTACACATTGTAACTCGTGAGTTGAGTCTAGACCATGGATTCACCCAAACTCACTCGAGTTCAACAAAAAAATCAGCCACATTTCTAACTAGACTCATACTTTTTCTACATGGACTCGCTAATGTGAAAACATAAATAACCTACACCCAGTTCATTTTTTCAATCATTTTGATCTTTCTTTTCAACCAACAAAGTTGCAAATTTGCAAGTAGACGACAACACGAAATGAGAGAAGGGTTTGGAATGCTTTCAAAAGACATACATGAAGATTCAAACGAGTTTGGGGTGTTCTTTACAAAGATGTCTCTAATTTTTATTTCCTTTTTCGAATTTGAATGACAAATGCTGAAAACCTAGGAATGATGCCACCAATTCCTTGCTACGCCCTCCATTCACCCACCCATTTCCTAAACCTACCACATAATGTTCATACTATTTTATTTTATAAATGTTTTCCATAACAATTTGTACATGGAAGCATGGGGCACCAAGCGATGCCAAGGGCAAGGTCCACTATATTTTTTGTTAACTTTTTATGCCAAGAGGGATCAATACATTAAAGTAATACTTTTCTCAAATACCTACACATGATGTGCGAGCATGTGATAATGCACCTAAAGAGGTTATGTGAGAAATGGATACCCTAATTATCAATTTTGATGTGATAAGAATGGAAAGGAAGATGACAAAGGAAGCAATGGTGGTAGTTATAAATACTAAAGACAATGCATCTACAAAACTTTTGTTGCCCCACAAATTCATTGTCCATTTTTTGAGCTTCTAGTGAGACTCCTAAGAGTTATAGCCATCTTATTTCTTCACCATATTTCTTTATTCCTTACAATGGTCTAGAAGCACAACCTTTTCTTGAAGGTGCTACTTGTAATAAAGAGAATAACCATGAGGCTAGGAAGGCAGCGATAAACTTTTGGTACTACAATAATTTACCCTTCAATGTAGCAAACAACCCATATTGGAAAGGGTTAGTAAATGTAATGACAATTTCCTATAAAGGATTTAAGACTCCAACAACTAAGGATTTGAGTAATCTTTCGCTAGAGGAAGCTGTAAAAAATACGCAACTTGTGGCTGATGATCAGAAGAAAGTATGGCATAGAAAGGACTACAACATTTTATCAAATGGATGGACAGATGGTCAAAATAAGACTCCCTTAACTTTTTAGTGGCTTTCTATGGCACACTAGTGTTCTTGAAGTTCATAGATACTTTGCATTAAGTCAAGAATGTTGAAAACTTGTGCATTTTGTTAGATGTTATGATCCAAAAGGTTAGGGTTGACAATGCTGTCCAAATTGTCAGTGTATGTAGTTATGAGAAAACTTATCATGAAGAGCCGTCCCACTATTCCAGAAACTCCATGTGTTGTACATTTCTCAGATTTGAGGCTAGATCGCATTGAGAAAATTGGATGGGACAAAAGTGTCACTAAAGATGCTAGAAAAGTTGCCAAATTTCATACTTGAATCTCCAATTTGATGAGAGCTAACACAAAATAGCAAACAATTGTAGCCACAATTCCTTTTATCAAGTAGTTTTTTGTGAGAAATGCCCAAATGGAATCTCCATATTCCAAAAACTCAAGGGGAGAAAACCACAAAAACATTTTTTGATGAGGTTCTCATAAAAAATGCAAAGAAATTACTAAAGGTAAGTAACAATTACAAACATAATTTTATAAAAAATTATCCATTTAATGTTTTTATAGTAATTTTTGTAATGATAAAAAAATTATTTTCAATGTTTTAGGTAACAAAACCTTTAGTCAGGGTCATGCGATTGGTGAATGGGGTTGGCATGCCAATAGGTTACCTCTATGAAGCCATGGATGGGACAGGTAAGGCCATTTTGAATTACTATGATGGAAACAAAATAAAACATAAGATCATTTGGCCTATCATTGATCAAAGATGGACACACCAACTCCATCAACCAATATACACATTGACCTACCATCTAAACACAGAGTTCTACTTCTCTAATACATTTAGGGTTATAGAGGAGGTCATAATAGGCATCATTTTATGCCTAAATACAATGGTATTTGATGATAAGGTTAGGGACATAATTCTTCATGAGTTGGAGGTCTACAAGGGTGTGGTGGGTTGGCTCTTTTCTTTAACTTAAGTCGTTTGAAAAAAGGGAAACCAACAACCAAATAAAAAGATAATCTTTTAAATAAAAATAGCTAAATATTATAAATTTGAAGCTAGAAATGTGAAAGTTTGAACAAATTCTACATTTTTTTATTTAATTCCTACATTCTTTAAATGTTTAATGAATAGATTTGTGGTGAGAGAATTACAATGTTGGCACATGAAATCTCCAAAGGCTAGCTATGTGTGTTTTGTCCCAAAACCATAGTGCTTATGGGTGCAAATGCAACTAGAGCATATTTGAGAGCATTCACACTAGGACGAGAAAAACTTTGACCCAGAAGTGCCTCAATGACCTTGTCTTCATCTAGTACAACCTTCGCCTTTGAATCAAAAAAGTGGAGTGTTCTCCTCATGATGCCATTGAATTGGATGTTGCTTGACTTTAAAACATCATAGTCTTTTTATTATTCATTTTCTTTCTTTCCGCACTAACATTTCTTCTTTCTTGCATTATGACAAAGTCCTATGACACACAAAAATGTAAAGCATCCTGCATATGCATTTATGTTAGAAACATCATGTAAATATCATACATTACAAATCAAGCATATATCATTGTAAACATAAAAATCATGGCATAATAGGTATCCATTATCATTGATTACATAATGAAAACATTACATGTACATAATAAATGTAAATACATGCATCACATTACATCCATCACCATCAAATGTTTAACATCACATATAGATAGTGTTGTACATTTAAACATGTTATTACATCTTATAAGCATTAATTGCATCTATAACATCACATGATACCATAATAAATTAATGCATACATCATCATATAGAATCAACATCATATCATAAGCTACATAAACACATCATAATGTACAAAAGATCATCCACCACATAAGCATATCATATAGAGAATAGCATGCATGAATAAAAGACTGCATAATCATAAATAGAATTGCATATCATGAGAATCGCCACCAAAATCATATATATATATATATATATATATATATATATATATATATATATATATATATATATATATATATATATATATATATATATATCTCAAAATGTGTTACATAACAATGTCATATTGTGCCAAATAAATATGAAGCTCGCAAGCTATATGATCATAATACAATGTCTCAAATACATATCAAAAAATGTCTCTATCCAGAACTATCACTGCTCCCATGGCTCGAATGTGTAGATGAATGATGTCAAGACCCTGATGACCTATGTCCTAAAGGAGGCCTGTCATATGGACCAAATCTGCGTGGCTGCTCAACCCCCTCTGTGCTAATAGTCCTAGTGTGGGTCCTAGTCTAAGACCTGTCACTGCATGCCTATGAAAAACTTGAAGCCCATCTCTCTGGAGGAACTGTTGCCTCATACAAATCTCTGTACTAAGTGGCCCTCTTAATAGATCTAACTAACTCTCTGGAAAATTCATCTGTTGGGCCACTACATAAAGCTCAGATCTTTGAAAATCGTTGCTCGATCTCTTATCTCTGAGCTATAGCCTGATCTCTGTCCATATAAGCTTTATCTCTCTCTATCTATAGTCCATCTCGCTCAGACATCAAAACTCTCATCTGCTCCTCTAAAGATGTAAGTTGAGCACGAAGTGTAGCAGTGTCTTGATCAACTGCCCCTGTGTCATCCTATCTCACCCGCTCTAGTCTGTCATCATCATGATCCAACTCCTCCAAAATCCTATCCCAGACCTCATGCTCCTAGTCATCATCCTCATCATCATCCCAGTATACACCAAGCAAACCAAGGGAACCAATCTCAACCTCCTCCCTATCGGCCTCCTCCCCATGTTCCTCTGGAATATCATCCTGACCTGCATGCTCCTCTCCTCCAATCTCGGCCTCCTTGGCTAGAATCACCTCTCTTCCAACATCAACATGTACCTCCTCCTCGCCTCCGCCAATGTCTAACATAGGCACATCCTCTACCTTTGATCCCTCCTCACAGATAGGTGATAATGGTGGACCACCACCCCTCTGCCCACATCTCCTCTCTTGCCACCCCTCTGGCCACCTCCACGACCATCTCCATCATCATCGCGACCACTAGTACCTCTACAACCTCTACCTCTGCCATGCCTATCATGCGGTCCTATCCCTCACCACTCTACCAGTGCATCCTGATATGGGTCTATCAAGGGAATGGGCTTGTGAATTTCCCACCACCGATCATATGCCTTGATGGTGCTCGAATCTGCCAAACCATCTCTCCACCCCCACCTCACTGGCTACAATGCATCAATATCTACCTCGACAGTGGCAACTAGAATCTCTACACCCCAAAGGTTGGTCTCTCGAGAGGACCTCGCAAACTTTGTTCATCCTCTGGGCTCATCCTGAGTCTCTCCAAACTAATGTAACACCCTATCCAAAAAAAATTTCTCTATAATATGCCCATGTGAAACTGTCTGCCCAACCAAAAACTGTGTCTGACAACAAAATGTCAAATGATCATCCTCATCAGACCACACTGGGCGCTGCAAGTATGGCCTCCATGTAAACTGAACCATCAGGTCAATAGCATGTCTATAGTATCTGGTGTCCCCAACATGATGTTGTGTAATCGCCCTTGCTTAACAAAAGGCATATGGTGACCCTCATTGCATGTCAACTGTCACGAGTCGACAAAAAATAGTAATATGCTCCCACGCCCATACCATCAAGAGCATGGTACTACACCTCATCGACTGAGCCTCTCTATATGCAATATCATGTAGATGGAAATATAGCATGGCTAAAAGACAAGGGCCCCAAGCATAGACCTCCCATCTCTCTAGCATCTCCCCCCATCCCATAGGAAATCCATGACCTCTACAGTCAAGGAGGACTATACCACCAATCAAGGTACATAACAAACAATCTAATTGTCTATATCTTTGCACTAGCACATGCCACCTAATCTCATAGTGGTCTATACCTAGTTGTTTAATGTCGCCATGAGGGAAATATCTACAGATCTCGGTAAAACCCATATGTGTGTCATACATCACTCTCGTACCTCTAATGGGTAGCTTGAGGATCCTGTATACATCCTCTAATGTGACTGTAGCCTCTCCAATAGGCAAATGAAATGAAGAAGTCTCTTAGTGCCACCGCTCGCACAACACCGTCAATAGACCTTGGTTCACCTAAATGGTGGGCATGAACGTGACATGATACAAACCAAGATGTTATAGAAACCACTTTTCTACAGTTCGTAAACTGTCATGGAAGTGGAAAGTCAACAGTCACGACTCTTGGGTATATATGGGATCCAAGACAACCTAAAATAGCATTATACATGCCTCATGTTAGCATAAAAAAGAATTCCATTCAACAATCAAGATAGGAAAATGCGTCATTATTATGCAAATGCGTCATTTCATATCACAACTACATACAACATTAGCAAATGCGTGTAAAATTCACATGCGACTATTTACACAAACGCATAATAACATCTACTCTACATGCACATGCGATGATTATATATCAAATGTGTTGAACTATTTTTACATGTGCTGAACAAAAAAAATATGTCTATGCTAAATGCAAATGCATTACAATTTATCATATGCATCGATTTAAAATACAAATGTGTTGCAATTTAAAAAACTACACTATAACCCAAAATGGAAAATTGCATATGTGTCATTTCTCATGCAAATGTGTTGATTATGTATTTGAATGCGGCATTTCATAAAAATGACGCATCACAAAAATTGAAATAAAATGCATTAAAAGGCGCAAGAATCAAAAATTCAAAAGTCGATAATCAAGTACATACCAGAGGGTTCGCGTCATTTGCATCGCCTGAAGGTCCAAATCCTATATGCACGATGGTGGGTGTGGTACTAGAGACATCTTCGCTAGCAAACCCGGAGCAAACTCTCAAATCTCAAAGCTATGTGGGTAAAAATGAATTAGTTTTTACCCCTTTTCTATTTATCCCTAGGGTTTTGGTGGTATTCTTTTCTACTGGCTGCAATCGTACACGTCCTAAACACATCCAAATTCAACTCCATCAACTCCATTGTATTTTTGACCATCAAATTGACTAATTGGGACTATTTCCAAATTTTTTGAATTTTTTTGAAAATTTGTCAATTTTCTCGAGGGGGCATACCTTCACCTGTTTTACACCGAGGCATGACTAGGGCATTTTATTTTTTATTCTTTGACCCAACATGATAAAATGACATTGTATCAAAGAGGGACAAATGTAGACACCAAAATTTGGTTTAAGCCTGTGACTTCAATATTCTTCGTAATTCGTATTTTTTATAGTCATAATTAAATAATGTCAATTATTTAATTATTTTCTAAAGTCCTTCATTTCTTTATTAATTAAATAAATCTAATTATTTAATTAATTTACCTTAACCTTAATTCATCTATTAATTAAATAATCTTAATTATTTAATTAATTCTTATTTTATTTATTCTATCTGATTAATTAAATAAAATGTTTTTTATTTAATTTCGTCACTAACTAGCTTAATCCTTCCTTTTAAATTAAATAAATTCTTATTTAATTTATGCTTTATCATAATTCAACTAAAATTAAATAAATAATTTATTTATTTAATTATTCATTTAACCTCTTCATTATCTAATTAAATAAATCTTATTTATTTAATTATTCTTCAAATATCAAATTTTGAATTAAATAAAAGATTTAATTCATAAAATCTATTTCAAACACATTCTTCTATATTTAGATAATTGTGCAAATTATCTAAGTATTCAATCTTACTTGACTCGACATCTATTTTAATTAGTCAGTTAACTCAGGATTTAATGTCTAAGTGGCTTTCACGAGTAATCTCACTGTCATAACTGTTAGAGTATGGTGATCACTAAGAGGAGGGGTGAATCAATTATAAAAAAACAACTGGATTTAAAATGCAAACTTTCAAGATAATTCAAACATTTTGCTAAATAAAGAAATCAATCATCACAGAAAATTTCACACAAAGAAATTTTCCTGAGTCCTCTGGGGTAGAAAACCACTTGAAATTGGCCTCACTGGCCTTATCTTATCAATTTAACAATTGCAGTGTCTCACTAGCATATTATAGATGTGCTATCTCACTGATAGACTAATGATTTGCCTCACTGGCTTACAACTTCTTCAGTATACGTCAAAAATTTCAACAAATACAGAGTATATGTCTCTATTTCATTTCATAATCACCCTCTATTCTGCCATCACTTCAGAATTAGAGGTCTAAAAGTAACTAAGCACTAAAGTTCTTTCAAGAACAAATCACTATTATCAAGCATAAATCTCGGTCATCTTTTACAAAGTTTTACATTTTTCATGCAAGAATGACAATCAACAAAACTGTTTTCACTTGTATCTCACAGCTCATGGTAATAAAAAAACCACTCACTTCCTCACTTCATCCTGTGTTGAGTACATATAGATATATTGCTCTTAATTTTTTTGATAAATTACATAATGAACTACCATCTTCATAACGGATTTGTCTTTCCTTAACAAATAACAGAATGGTAATCATATTGTACCCTTGTTCACCATATTTGAACCAGGGTTAATAATACAATGCTCTGTTGTATGCAAACATTAATCAAAGAAGGTTTACTCATAACTGACCATAAATGATCCAGATTTGGGTTACATTTACACAAACCCACAGTGATTTAGCATGTTAACCGAATGCATGAAAACTGAATGTGTGTTAATCACACTGAAAACTTCATACCCGAATTAGGATTAAGATAATAATGCAATGAAATATGCATGCTTAGATAGAAAAACCACAGAAGAAACCACAGGAGAAACTGACCTCTTAACAGTGGTCATTATTTTAACAAAATTGTAACTAGGTAAATCAAACCCAAACCCTTCTTTTTAAAAAAACTTAAGCAAAAAAACAAGTATTAAGGGAACAAAAATACCTGTTAACAACTTGGAGAATGCAACCATTCAACCTAAAAAGGAAACATTGTTATTGCTACATCATATTTTGTCTGCACAGTCAACAAATGAATTACCAAACCCTACTTGCCATAGCTGTGAATCAAACATTAACTGAATTCCCAAAAAAAAATCACTGATTTTCTCTTTACTGCAACTTCTTTTCCATCCAACCGACACCTGAAACAACCTTTGCCTTCGCTATGATTAGGGTAAAACACAAATGAAACAAACACCGATGCTCATCAAAGCTTCATAGAAGCTTTCAATTTCGACATAATGATTTTTCATATCTGTGAATTATGATGGGAAAAATTCCCATTCAAACAAAAAATAATTACCGCCAACAATGCAAGGACCTTTTAGTTTTGACTTTATAAAACATTATCATTGCCACCTTTTGCCACTTCATTATTATCTTTAAGAAAAAAAACTTTGCCACCTACAAAAGATTTCCTCACAAAGATGCCCATATTACATTTGTAATTACCAAATCAATACCACTGTGATGTGAACCAACCAAGTATGCCAAGTGGAGAGGCAATCAAGAATTATCATCAATGTCAAACTGAGAAACACATCAATCATTGAAATATGCCATGTGCAAGTGTTGATGCCAAAATAGAACAGTATGGATGTATAAACTCATGCAAACAGAACTGAATCAAAAGATCACCATGTACACAACCTGATACCTCAACTTTGGTGTTATGACATTAATGCCAAATACTATTGAGGGACAACAATAAGTAGTCAATCGTCCAGTTCCAACTCATTTGTGTGTACATGCATATTAATTAAATATCTTTATTTAATTAATTAAATCTTGTGTGTGTGTTCAAACAGAGTGTTGCTTTAATTCTATCTTTATCTTTGTCATGAAAACATTATTCTTCTATTTTTGAAAATAAAACTTGAAGATTAAATCATTACTTAATCTTTAATTTCTTTTCTTAGTTTTTATCACTCATGTCAGTACTAACAGTCATCACAATGCATGTCGAATCTTTAATCTCAACCATCCATTGATCATTTGATCCTGGCCAGTCATTCGAATGATCAATTTTCTATAAATTAATTTGTCTTTCATAATTCTATCTCTCTCAAAATCGTATGACTTTTAGAGAAATTATCTTGAATCTTCAATGTTTCATCGTTATCACAACAATTAGGCTATGCTTGCACACATATTGAAAATTTGAAGGCAAGAATACTACTACAACAAAATGGAGAAGGACAACGGAGATCAATCATGGAATGGTGTAGATATTGGGTGAGATTGTTCCCTATTTACGTTTTTACTTCCTTTGTGCTTTGTTGATATAACTTAGATTAACTTTAGAGTTTAAAGATTGCATTGTTATTTGATTTGAATATGTTTTGGCATTTTTCTAGTAGTGTTACAAAGATAAATAGGCTTTGATTAACTTTGTAAACTCCAACTAAGTTACAATTACAATGCTCAATCCCTATCCCTAAAAGGTACACCTATCTCATGCAAATAGAGTTATGCCATGAAGAACAATGTCAAATCCTCATCTTCATGCATTTGGGCATCCCAAACTAAAGTAGCAACTCAACCTCTATTATGTAAATATCTTCAAGGCTTCATCCTCAAAGTAGGCACCCAAAAGTGGTCGCACTTAACTAAGCCTTCTAAAATATCTCAACATGCAAAGGAGTTAATTCCAAGAAGCCAACTTGGGTACCCAAGTTGGGTCCAAGTCATTTCTTGTTAACTAAAATTTTTCTCAACACCATTCTTGCGAGAATGGTCATCCCCTGTTAACTAAAGGTATTCCCTATTATCTATCATGCAACTCAAGTCATTAGCCATGCATTCCAAGTTAACTGAAGTCAACTAGCATTCAACTAAAACTAACTGAAGATAACTGAACCATAGCTGAACTGAACTAAATTGAACTAAATTGAACTAAACTTATTCTAAACTGAACTAAATTGAACCGATCTAAACTGAACTGAACTGAACTTCATGCATGCAAACATCAAACCCTAAGTCCTAGGATCTTTACATGCATTTAGAAGTGTTATCTCTTACTCTGAATAGTTAACTGAACTCAAGGTGAGTGTCACCTACCATGTGGGCACCCCATGTGCCCCTATTATTTAGGAACTCAAAATGGACACCCTCACATGCTCCTAACATATAGAATTAATTACAAATGTCAATTAACATGATTATTTCATCAAATATTAATCTCTTCCTAATCCTAGTGTTGATGACCACATTCCAAGCACTTAGGAGATACGCAAAATAAATAATGTTTAGGATTGCAATTAAATGGCATCCTATTTCCAAAATTCTCCCACTTGATATTGTACATTGCAATTATTCTAAACAATAATAATAAATATAAAACAAGGACATGACTCAAGGCCAATGGCCTTCCTGCACCAACTAATCAATCCATGCTAACTTCAAATGCAACCTGCATAATCATGAATCTCCAAGCAAATGATTAAAACCAAGAGAACTTATCTATAGGAATTGGTTTCATAAGATAATCTATAATATTAATTACAGTGTAAACTTTTCTCAATTAATGCATTCCCACTCTCAACCATTTCTCGCACAAAGTGATACTTAACATCAACATACTTAGTATGAGCATAATACATAGGATTTTTTTGGCTAAACACATAGCACTCTGACTATCACATTCAAGTTTAACTTACTTGCAATTAAAATCAATACCTTTCCCAAGTCTCTATAACCAAACTACCTTTTCAAAGGCATGTGTAACCACTGAGTGTGTTGAACTCATGTTCAACCAGGGTGTAGGCTCCTCGGTCTTTTCTGTTGAAAAAAAATATCTTGCTTGTATCCATTCCAACACATGTCTCTAACCATAAGAGAAATCAAGCCTCACCTATTTCTCCAAGTATCCACGAGGACCTGTAACCAACCAATCTAAGCCAAACTCCAAATGCAACACAACACTTTCATGAAGTAATCAAGAAAATGATTAATGTACCCAATACTTAAGAGAACTACACAAGATCAATGTCAAAGCTCCAATCTTGAACATAAACATGAAATCCACAATCTAACCATCTCCTCTTAGGAGATCACATGCACCATAACATATATGCTCGTCTCAAGAGAACATGTAATATGCCAAACTATAAATGCATATCAAGAGTAAACCATGACATAATAAGAACCACTCTAAACCAATAAAAAACCATATCCTCAATCACATGAAGATAACCTTACCAATTATGTATCCATGTCACTGCCAATAGCTCCCACTTAAATGTGGTACCGATTTACACATGGAATCGTGACTACCATCCTCTCCATGAAGATCACTTTGAAACATGAAGCAAAGAGTTATCACAAATATTATTCATTGAAATAACCAATGCATCATTATTGAAATTTGAGGATTCCTCTATAGAAGAATCAAAACTTTCTTTCTTGTTCTTACAATCTTTCTTCAGATGTCCTAGTTTCCCACAATTCCAAAAAATTACCTTACTCTTACTAGGGGTTTTAGACTGTTCTTTAGACTTACCCTTTCCTTCCTTTTCTCCCTTAGGTTCCTTTTTCTAAGGCCTATCTTTTACAAAAAAGGCATCTTGGATTCCCTCTCTAGACTTCCTCCTCATCTCCTCTGATAGGAGAGTAGGAATGATATTGTCCATCTTAGGATTTGCACCACTACCACTGATAGCAACTATTAGATTTTCCCAAGAATTTGGTAAAGAACAAAGTAACAAAATGAATTTATCCTTAGAGCCTTACATCTACAGATGCTAATTTATTGAGAATTAAATTGAAAGAATTTAAATGTTGTGCAACAGATTCACCATCTTTCATTCTTAATGAATACAACTTCCTTTTCAGATACAACTTATTGGTGAGACTTTTAGTTTGATAAATTTCCCCTATTCTCTTCCACAATTTATATGCAGTATTTTCATTTGAAACATTCTAGAGAACAACATAAACAATACATAATCTAATTGTTCCTCTTTCCTTTTTATCTAACTTAGCCCAATCCTCATCTGAAATAGTTGTAGGTGTCTTTGTCTCATTATTAACTGCTAACTACTCATCTGTTTCTTCAAAAAGATCTTCCATTTTTAGTTTCCACATTTCATAGTTAGATTCATTGAACCTTTCAATATCTAAACGAGAATTCATTGTAACAAAACTTATTTCCAAAATCAACAAATAACAAAAATAATAAAATCTCCCACTAAGCCAAAAAACCTCCAATCTTTTAAGAGAAAGGCATCCCAATACTCTACCCAACCTCAGCTCTAATACCAAATGTTGAAAATTGAGGTGTTTTTCTTAGCTTAATACTTTGTAAAACTTTAACATTGCTGATCTAAATAAGCTTTTCCTCTTGTTACATGTTCTTTGTGGGTGATTATCTAATTAATCCATTGTATTGTTTGTAGAATGTAGATAGAAGTTGATACAAGAAGTAGATAGGATATTAGAAAGATTACACAAGCATGTATCGTGGAGAAACCCTTTCAGGAAAAAACTCCACCAAGAATTATTCTATTATTCAATATTTGAAGTAGATTCCAATAGCTCCAATTCTTGCTTAAGAATGCCTCTTTTTCCTTCACCAAAAATTCTTCACACATGCAATAAAAACTAATTTCAACTCTCTTCGACTTGCTTGAGATAAATAGGATTTGATTAACTTTGTAAACTCCAACTGAGTTACAATTACAATGCTCAAGCCCTATCCCTAAAAGGTATGCCTATCTCATGCAAATAGAGTTATGTCATGAAGAACAATGTCAAATCCTCATCTTCATGCATTTGGGCGTCCCAAACTGAAGTAGCAACTCAACCTCTGTTCTATAAATATCTTCAACGCTTCATCCTCAAAGTAGGCACCCAAAAGTGGTCCCACTTAACTGAGCCTTCTGAAATATCTCAACATGCAAAAAAAATTAATTCCAATAAGCCAATTTGGGTGCCCAAGTTGGGTCCAAGTCATTTCTTGTTAACTGAAACATTTCTCAACACCATTCATTCAAGAATGGTCATCCCTTGTTAATTGAAGGTAATCCATGTTATATGTCATGCAACTCAATTCATTAGCCAAGCATTCCAAGTTAACTAAAGTCAACTAGCATTCAACTGAAACTAATTGAATTGAACTGAATTGAACTGAACTGATCTGAACTGATCTGAATTGGACTGAACTAAACTTCATGCATGCAAACATCAATTCCTAACTCCTAGGATCTTTACATGCATTTAGAAGTGTTATCCCTTACTCTGAATAGTTAACTGAACTCAAGGTGAGTGTCACCTACCATGTGGGCACCCCATGAGCCCCTATTATTTAGGAACTCAAAATGGACTCCCTCAACATGATTATTTCATCAAATATTAATCTCTTCATAATCCTAGTATTGATGAACATATTCTAAGGACTTAGGAGATACATGAAATAAATAATGTTTAGGATTGCAATTAAATGACATCCTATTTCCAATAGGTCATGGATTAAATCTTTGTGTGTCCTATCATGGTCAAAACTATCAAAAATCAAAAACATTTGAAAAATAAAAAATCGAAACAACAACTTTGGATTATTCCTTCACTCACAATTCTAAGATATCAACATTTGCTTGAACCTCGCGGCTAGTTCAAGTAGATTTCCTGCAACATATCCTCTAGAAACAAGAATATAATATCAATATAAGATATCAACATTGTTTGAACATGTTATGCTTTGAGTCAACTAGGTCAAACTATGTGGTCTTTGCATGTACAACACAGGAAAGGTTTATCAACCCCAAAGTCCTTAGGCCAATCCCCTTAGGTGTTTATCATGCCTTCTTTTGACTTAGTCAAAAATTTCAAAATCCAAAAAAACATCCACAAAATAGAAAAGATCAAACACATGTTCTTATCAAACCAAGTGAACTACGAGCCTCTGTGTGTACAACATAGGTAGGGCTTATCTTTGACGATCCACTGAGGCCCTTGGTTAGTCCCCTGAAAACAAAAAAATATCATAAAAACTCAAAAAAATAAAAAAGGTCCTAGCTCCATCATCACGATCCATAATAAACTTTTCACCCATAATAAACAAATTGTCATCTTCACCCTTTCACAAAATAGAGCGAACATCAAAAGCAAGAATTTTCAAGCAAACAATCATAAATATTTGATTATAAACAAACGAAAACAATGACAAAATGTTAACTACCTATATTTTGACAATTCACCAACAACATCTTGAGATATGCCTTAACGGATCTATTCCTATGTCGATAGACATGATCAACAATGAATAATAGCCTGAAACCTCAAAATAGATATGGCAAGTGATACTGCAACCTTTTTTTATCTTTTTAGAATCTTATATTTATGATTTATTTTATTGACTCATTCCCAAGATCTCTCAAGGATGTCCATAAGGATTTAGAGAAGAAGGAATGGGGGCAATTGAGCATCATTTTGGTTTGTTGTTTGTAAGATGTTTTGTGATGCTACCATGGTAAATACTTGCTTTATTGAGTGTATAGAAGTTTTTTTAAGACAATTCATGTAGCAGTTGCATGTTAGGTATTTCATACCTCTTAGTGTAATTGGTTCAAAAAAAATTAACACAACATAACCCAACCATATATTTTAAACAAAGTTTTTTGTATGTCTAGTATGAGCAAGAATATTCCTTATATGTCAACTCAAAATCCACGTGATAGATACAATGCCCCCTTGGTTGTTAATACCCTAGTGCATAATGTCTATTTGCTACATCAAAAAGGATTGTTAAAAATATGAAGCCTCCAAGCAAAGAAAAATCAAAATCATCAATAACTAACAACATCAATTTTCTATCCATCATCAAATATGTCTTCTAACTAACAAACATTTGTCCTGCATCCACAATGTCACCAATACATATCATGATGATAATAAACCAATAAAACATCATGTATCATGTATAGGGCATACATCTATCATGTATCATACATTCATCATATACATAAAAAAACATCATATGAAATAAAATATGATCAACCCATCCATCCACATCATATGCATACATCAAAAAAGTACAAAAAAACATACATAAACATATGTCATCATACATCATCATCCATACTCATCACATAAACACATAATGAAGCTGAATCAAAGCATGTATATCTCATATATATCATCATAAAAAATGAGAATGTCATGGTACATCATCAATGAAACATGTGTGACAGGATGATACAAAAATATACATATATACAAGGCCTCATCTAGGTTGATGAATATATATACAACATCATGTCTACAATATAAGTCTCTAAATAGTAAAAAAGATCAAGTACAAACAAATTGTTGCTCGGCTAAAGGAGGAAGACTCTAAGGATTAGGCTATCTAACTAAGTGACTACCTAACTCGGCACCCGTAGCAACACTAGGCTCTGCAAACTATGGTCACCAATGAGCTCTAAGAATGAAGGCATCATACAAGGTCTGATAATATGTCGCCCACTATAGCAACTAATCTCGCTTAATGCAAAGACTATCATGCTCTATCCTAAGGCTATCCCTCTTAGTGGTGATAGCCTACAACTATGTCTCAACAACTAGACGATGCCCAATCTTAGTATCTCTCTCGGTCCTGAAACCATCTCTCTCTTGTTGAGTTGTGTCTCACACTATAGTGAGTGTAACAATCTGCACCTTTGTGGCATGTTGTCATAATATCTTTGCGTCTCTCACAGTAGTCATCTGTGTTAACTACACTGCTCCATCTCTAGGTGGAGGAGGACCTGCGGCTTGTCCCTAATCTTGTTGTATCGGATTACCTCGTGCATTGTCTTGTTTGGTCCTAGCAAGCTACTCCACAATGATCTCCACATGCTACCTCTCCCCAAAATGACTTGTAATTCTTGATCTACCCACTATGGGAACACCAACACGATCTCTCAACCTCAAAGGAATGCATCGTGCCGACCATTGATCAAAATCGGGAGTAGTACCAAGATTTGATAAACCCACTAGCCAACCCCACCCAAATGGGCCAAGCACTCTGAAACCTATAATAGTTGCATCATGATCAGCATGTAGGCCCCATACACAGACCTCTTTAGTAGTCCAACCAAACCAAGCCTCATATGTATTTAGGAAATGACCCATTCTCTCTCCAAACTACCTACAAACCCTATCAAGTAGATATCTCTCTAGAAGAGAGTGTATGCGACCAATGATCCATCTAGTTTGTTGACAATATACTAACCACTCCTGATCATCAGGCCATGCCTCACAATCCATATACGGTCTCCACACGAAACTTGGCATATCATTGAAAATACGGTAGCAACAAGGAAGTTGTTCAAGCAAAGTATAGTGAAAAAATCTCCATAATGATAAGAATATGGATCCCCAATAGTACGATCCAATACACAGTCAGGACGAGCAACCGGGATGTGCTCCTAGGACCATACATGTAGAAGGGAGATACCAACAAAAATAGACCTCCCTCCATGATACACAACCTCATGCATATCTTTGTACAAGTGCGCAAGGAGACACGGGCCCCACATATCTAGTGTCGTGCTCAAACATCTCCTCGATGCACATACTCCATCCCATAGGAAACTACTGGCCCCACCTATCAGGAACAACGAGCCCCATAACCAAACCACAGAGAACAAGTGAAACAAGCTCAACACTACAAACAAAATTTGAAAGTCTATCTCTGACTGGCAAACCTCAAGATGTCTCACATCAAGTACGCAGCGCATAGCGCAAGTATCCCGTCAAACAAAATATGTAACAAGCTCTTTGTGAATGGGTATACGAAGGATCCTCCAAACATCCTCTAGAGTGTTGGTGGCCTCCCCAATAGGTAAATGAAAGGATGAGATCTTTGAGTGCCACTTCTCGATGAGAGCAATCATCATCCCTCTATGGCATCTAATGGTCACATGTAGCAAATATGCCGCAACCCAATAACATCTAAAATATCTCACTCTAGCTCATGAAAACCAGCAATCAAATCGAATAGATCACATGGTCATCTCTCCCTCGACTGGAGCGGATTACAAACCACCTGCAACCATTCAACCCATGATGTTAAGGATTTACTATGAAACACAAAACAAATCTATGACAGCAAACAAATTGACTTCAAATTCCAAACAAGGGTATGTGCAGGATCATGATGGGCCAAAAAGTGGCGATGTGAAAAAAGTTGCATTTTGTATTGACCAAAAAATGCAAAAATCCCGAGTTGACCTTTTTTTGGCTTTGGTGTTAGTATATTGCTCCAAAGCAATGCCCAAGGGAAGAATTAGAAATAGGATATCCAATTTGTAATTCTTGTATATATAGAAATATGCAGCCTTTTAAAATCATTTCAAGCATTTTAACAACTAAGAGCACATAGTGAGAGCAATGTTTGGGTGATCTGATATCTTATTTGAGCTGATATCCAATTTGGAGGGTAATTTTTTGGTTTTTTTTTGTTTTAATCGATTTTTCTATTAGTTTTGTAGAATTTTAACTAGTTTTTTGTGGATTTTTATTAAAAACTAGAGTTTTTAATGGATTTTTATTCAAAACTAATATTTTTTATGGATTTTTATTAAAACTAGTGTTGTTTATGGATTTTTATTAAATCTAGAGTTTGTTATGGATTTTTGTTAAAAAGTAGGGTTTTTTATGGACTTTTATTAAAAACTAGGGTTTTTTTACAATAATTTCATTTATATTGTGTAATTTCAATTAGATTAATTAGTTTTTAACTTTAATTAGGTATTATGGCTAAGAATGAAAATGCAAAAATGTCAAACGCTCCATCACCTCCACACCCATCAATTGAAGACTTAATTGGTGAAAAATTGGAGCAATTGAGGGGAATTTGTGATGTTTATAAGACAATCCCTCGATTATCCTAGATGAAAAACACATTGAAGGAAATAATTAAAAATATAGAAACCCTCTCCACCCAACATAATGCCTTTCTTTTGTGGTGAGAAACCATGAGGGAATATTACTCCTGTGGATTGTCTTATGAAGATGTGAAAGATCTCCAAATAACAAAAACCCAAATAGCCTCTTTATTTGTTAACTCCCACACCAATTTTCCAGTTAATGTCAATAAACCAAAACTTTCTAGAAAATGGTGCATGAATAAGGATATTGTAGGTAACTTCTGGGATCGTTGGTGTATGGTTTTTGATAAACCACCCAACAAAAATAGTGATATACCATTTTACTTTATTAAAAAATTATACCCTGAGTTTGTGTTAGGGCATCATGTCAATTACTTTGACATTAAACCCTTCCAAGGCGTTGGTGGAGGTATTCCCCAGGATAGACCAGGGCCTGTTAGAGTAGTCCAACACCCATATGTTCCCCCTCCTCCCCTTCCTCTGCCACCTCCAATACATCATCTAGATATTATCAAGGATGCAGCCACATAGACTATTCAGGCTATTCAGTCTTTGAGTGGTCTTTTGGTTTCCCATACTTCTACAATAGCTCATCCACATTTTGGTGATGTTTGCAATGGATCAAGTGTTGTTGCATCATCCTCCTCAGGTCCACATATTTGTGTGCCACATACTTGCACTATGTGCCACCAGATATGCTTATGTCCTCTTGTACAACCCACTGAGCATCCCTTGGACACTTCTAATTATGACCTCCATTATGTGGACATTATAGGAGATCAAACGTAGGGGAGTGGAGTGCACCTTATAGAGTCCTCTCCTACTAGAGAAGGGGACGTTGGAATAGTTACACAAGTAAGATTTAAGTTGTAAATTCACAACTTGCATTTGTTTTTAAATGAATATTAATAAGACATAGTATCAAGTACTAATATTTATATACATGCTCTATTTAACAGTTGATGTTTGAGGAGGATCTCACACAAGTGACTGATAGCACCCTTAAGGCCATTTCATTTGGCCTTGACATGCATACAGTATATATTTTTGCACTCACTCGTTTACATTTTTTATTATATACTTGCTTGTCATTTGAATTGTCATTAATGAAATTATATATTAACTTATATGTTTATCTTATTTTCCTCTTGTAGGAAATACCTAGTGCGGGCGAGGTGCAACATTGTCCAGACTATGGAGGCGCAATGTTAGATAAGGGAAAGGTAATTGAACTTAAATTTTATTGAATTGAGATTTTAAAGATCTTATATTGATTAGACATACATCAACATAGATTGGTAGTTTCATATGTACTTGTCATTTTTATGTACAAGTGGCTGTGAGCTATACGTCGTTGTTGACAAGAGTCACAACTCCTGAAGGAGTAGGTATTGGAACACCTCAAGGAGTAGGTGTTGAAATACCTCAAGGAGGAGGTGTTGAAACACCTAAAGGAGATAAAGAAAAAGAGATTTATAAAGAGGTATGTGTTTATTATATTTTGTGTTTGGTAAATATGTTCCTATTACCAATAATTGTATGATAACTTGTATCAATTTTATATTTTTGTTCACATATATAGATTGACATTACAAAATTTGGTTTGATTGGTTCTTTGAGAGGGTCATATTCTAGGACTCCTGACCCTTTGAAGAGATGTATATTTCAAGTAATCAAGATTTCAATTTTAGAGTTCAATTATAATTCAATGTATATTGATTTTGATGTTAATTATTCGATTTTAAATTATATAGTATAACTAATCTCAATTGTGGTTTGATTTTTTCTTGTGCAGCTACCTTCAGAGCCAAAATGTGTTTCAAAGAGGCTCCATTTTGATGATCCACCAGTAGTTTAGGATGAGATAGACATTTTGGAATATAAATTTTGAATAGATATTGAGATGGCATATGCCACATTTTGTAAAACTTTGTTTGAGTTGGCATTTATGCTATTTTTGTATATGGACATACACTTGACTATTGGATAATTTGATATATAGAAGTTGATAATCAAACTTTAATTTTTTCCTCATATGCATGATTAAACTCTTTAAAAATTTAATCTCAAGCGATGGTTAAATATCAATGTACAATAGCATAAAAAATAATGGTTATATTATGTAGTTTATATTCATATCACTGATTATATTGCATTGCACCTCTTTCAAAATCAAAGCATTACTTCACATTGTGTAACTAACAGCTAGATGTTGATAGATGAAAAAATTTTAATTACAATATAGTTTTTGCAAATTCAACCTAAGCAGTTATGCAATTACTTCACATTGCATAACTAATAACTAGGAGCAGTTGTCAATTGCATTTGCTTGTCATGGAATTCTATGAGACCACATTTCTTTGAGGCATTTTTTCAAACATTTCACTGCCTCATCTATGCTACCATATTTTTCATACATGTCTACCAAAGCTTTTTATCAAACAGTTCATTGAGTTGTTGCTATGGCTAAAAGCCTAAAATAGGTGCTTTCAAACAAGCTATAGATGCTTGGAAAAATTCTATCAAAGCATATTAGTAAGCAATAGCATAGACAGGGCAATGAACTGTTTGAAAAAATTCATCAAAGAAATGAGGTCTCATGGTGATGGAATGCCATGACAATCAAAATAAATTTTGATTCTCGTGGCATTCCATCACCATGAGACCTCATTTCTTTTAGGCATTTTTTCAAATAGTTGACTACCTTGTTGATTGTCATGGCATTCCATCACCATGAGACCTCATTTCATTGAGGCATTTTTTTTAAACAGTTCACTACCTTGTCTATGCTACCAAATTTTTCATACATGTCTATCAAAGCATTCTATTAAACATTTAATTTCTTTGCTACTATGGCTAAAATCCTAAAACAAGTGCTTTTGAAAGCTATGGATGTTTGGAAAGAATCTAACATAGCATAATAGTAAGCAATAACATAGACAAGGCAATGAACTGTTTTAAAAAATGCCTCAAAGAAATGTGGCCTCATGGTGATGGAATGCCATGACAAGGAAATTGCTATAGATTTTCATGGAATTTCATCACCATGAGACCATGTTTTTTTTGAGGCATTTTTTCAAATAGTTCACTACCTTGTATATGCTACCACATTTTTCATACATCTACCAAAACATTTTATCAAATAGTTCACTACCTTGTTGCTATGGCTAAGAGCCTAAAATGGGTGCTTTCAAACAATCTATATGGATGCTTGGAAAATGGTGTGAGAGCACCTTGGAAATAGAGGACTAGTTGATGGTTAGTTGATGCAACTAAGGATGGCAATACATAGGACTCCTTTAGAACAACTCTCACAAATAATGCAAACTACACTACTCAACCTAGCCAAATAGGCCAAATTTCCAAAGAAATCACCCTTGGAACACTACACAGACCCTAAAAATTATTGGGGAAGCACTCAAAAGATATGACAAAACCTTAAATTTTCCCATTTATCCTCTGGAACTCGCCCTCTAAGACCCTATTCCACAAAACCCTCAAATTGCTCAAATTTGGCAAAGGTTTATTGAAAAACCTACTTGCAGACTTCCCCAGACTTTACCACCAACTCCAAAACCCTTGAATAACCCTACACAAGCTTAAAAGAACAAGAAAAGTGACTATCCTCAAACAATTCCCACTTTTACCTTCTCTAACCTCACTTTTTCATGCAAAAATACCCCAAATGCCATCTAGGGTATCACCAAAAATCATAATCCTGACCTCCCCTACACAATAAACAATGAAAACATTTTTATCTATCCTAACTAAGCCTATCCATTGAGTTACAGCATCATACAGTGGGTGGAAGGCTTAAAACTCCATTTTAAATTCACTCAAACCCTTAGAATAGGATACACAAACCGACCTCCAATAAAATGTCTCTTAAATGCACAAAAATGAATGAAATTACTTCAAACCAAGTTTGTGAAGAAGTTAACTCTACTTCCCACCAGTTTCCATTAAAAATAAAGCAATAAGATATGGTCTCATGGTTTTGTTTTTTTTCGCACGAAAATCAGCATTGGAGTTTGGTTGGAAGTTGAAAACTACTTGTAAGGGCATAAATAAATCTCGTTCTACAACTCGTACGACCAAACCAAATGTTCCATCATATCTGGATGGGTATGTTTAGATTAGGTATGGTCCCCTTTCACACTCAAACAGGCCGAAGCAATCTAAGCTATGTTCACAGGCAAAATCCCTTAAGAGTTCAAAGTGCAAAAGGGTAGGAATCTTTGACGGACTGTTACTCGGAAACCATGATGCCTACAAATTTTTTGTCTAAGGCTACAAGATCATGTTTGGCCCCTCTACAATAAACTTTTTTTTCTATCTTGGAGGCGTTTTCTCATGGTGACAAGTTTTTAGTTGAGGGAAAAGTTGTCAGATGCAAGCAGTGTAAAGTTGCAAAGTGGTGCAACTTTCATTCTGCAACTCGTATGACCAAATGGACTATTCCAACACATCCGAATGAGTAAATTTATGCTATGGATGGTCTTTTTTTACACCCAAATACGCCGAATCACTCTAAGCTACATTAGACCAATGATTTCCCTTAAGAGTCCAAAGTGCTAAAAGACAACAATCTTTGAAGGGCTATTTCTTAGAAAATGTGATGCTTACAAACTCTCTGTTTGAGGCTATGAGATCATGTTAAGACCATCTACAATAACATATCTTATTTTTTTCTATTTCAGAGGCATTTTCCAGTGGTGACAAATTTTCAGTTGAGAGAAAAGTTGTCAAATGCAAGCAATGTAAATTTGCAAAGTGGTGCAACTTTCATTCTTCAACTCGTACAACCAAATGGATTGTTCCAACACATTTGGATAGGTACATTTACACTAGGGATGGTCCTCTTTTGCACCCAAATACACTGAATCACTCTGAGCTACATTGGACCAGTGATTTCCCTTAAGAGTCCAATGTGTTAAAATGCAACAATCTTTCAAGGGCTATTTCTCAGGAACGATGATGCTTACAGACTATTTTTCTAAGGATATGAGATTGTGTTGGGACCATCTTCAATAACCTATCTCATTTTTTTCTATCTCAGAGGTGTTTTCCCGTGGTGATAAGTTTTCAGTTGAAGGAAAAGTTGTCAAATGCAAGCAGTGTAAAGTTGCAAAGTGGTGCAACTTTCATTTTGTAACTCGTACAACCAAATAGATTATTCCAACAGGTCCAAATGGGTATGTTTATGCTATGGATGGTCCTCTTTTGGACCCAAATACACTGAATCACTCTGAGCTACATTGGACCGACGATTTCCCTTAAGAGTTAAAAGTGCTAAAAGATAGGAATCTTTGAAGGGTTATTTGTCAAAAAATATGATACTTATAGACTCTTCATATGAAGGTACGAGATCATGTTAGGACCATCTATAATAACCTCTCTCATTTTTTACTATCTCAGAGGGGTTTTCCCATGGTGATGAGTTTCAAGTTAAGGGAAAAGTTGTCAAATCCAAGCAATGAAAAGTAGCAAAGTGGTGCAACTTTCATTCTGCAACTCATACGACCAAACAAATTGTTCCAACATGTCTGGATGGGTACGTTTACGCTATGGATGGTCCTCTTTTGCATTCAAATATGTTGGATCACTCCGAACTACATTGGATTAACGATTTCCCTTAAGAGTCCAAAGTGCTAAAAGACAACAATCTTTGAAGGACTATTTCTCAAAAACTGTGATGCTTATAGAATCTTCATCTGAGGCTATTGGATCATGTTGGGACCATCTACAATAACCTCTCAAGTTTTTCTATCTCAGAGATGTTTTCCCATGGTGATGAGTTTTCAGTTGAAGGAAAAGTTGTCAAATGCAAGTAGTGTAAAGTTGCAAAGTGGTGCAACTTTCATTTTGCAACTTGTATAACCAAACGCACTACTCCAACATATCCAGATGAATACATTTATGCTAGGGATGGTCCTCTTTTACACCCAAATACGTTGAATCACTCCAACCTATATTGGACCGATAATTTCCCTTAAGAGTCCAAAGTGTTAAAAGACCATACCATCTATTGTAAGGTCTATAGCTTGATGGTATGGCCATGGTAGATGTTATTAGAACTTTATAATGTGACTATGTGGATTTAAAGAGCTGCAAAGGTCTATAGTTGAGTTAGTGAGTTGTCATGCATGGCAAAAATGAGTGAAATTAGGTGAAAATGGTGGTTACAACATGCTAATGTCAATAAAACATGGGGGAAGCAAGATTTAAAGTTGGATCAAGCTTGTGCAAGTCCTAATAGACATGTTTGATGATTTTATAGGGTGTGGAAAGGTTGGAAACATTGATTTCCTTAAAAACCTCATGAAAGTTGCTAAAAATGAGCGTTTATTGAAATAGAGGTTTAGAAAGCATATCTCACCAAAAAAATTGTGGTTTTGATAGTTTGGTAGGTTGTTTAATGTTACCCCATCAAAATTTTAGGTTTAGGAAGTGTTTAAATATGAGTCTCTTTGTAAAATGGGTTGCACCCAAGTTTGGGTTTGAGGATCAAATTGGAGTTTGAATCATCTTCAATTGTAATTGTGTTGTTTAAAGCCACCTAGCTCTTGCATCAAAAAACTCGTGCCCAATCAACTTGAACATCATGCACACCCAAATACCTTGTTTCCACTTTGCTAGATCAAAGACTCAATTACATTGGAAATGACCTTCACATGACCTTTTTACATTTTTTTGGTAAAAGTGGCAAGCCACTGCAATTTATTATATATAAATAGGAGATATTACAAAACCTGGTTCAAATGAGCATATTGACAGAAAAGAACCATGAAGAAAACCTTTGGTTGTATCTCGATTAAGTACAAAAGGTTCTTACAGAATTGTCCATGTAGACACATAAAATATATTGATTAACACTACACATCTGATCCCGACCATTAACATTGCTTCATCCTGAATCATCCCTCGGTCTAACCATTTAATCAAATACCTTTATTTGATTGAATTCATCAATATTCCTCTCTTAATTAAATAAACCATTTTTCTAATTAAGTCATCCTTTCTTGTTAATTAAATCAATCAGTCTGATCTAATTTTCCCTAATTAATTAAATAATCAATTTTATTTGATTAAATAATCAATTTTATTTGATTAAATCTCTAAAGTTCACCCATTAAATTAAATAAATTAAAACCTTATTTAGTTTAATCTAATTTCATCTCCTTGGTTAAATAAAATAAAAATCTTTATTTAATTAATCTTGAAACCATATTCTTATCATATTTTGATTTAAATCAATCCATAAATATAAATCAATATGTCACATCATTCTAATCTCTCATTAAATTAATTAACCTTGATTAATTTAATCTCCTCTCATGTCCCATCCTCTAGCTTTTGCAACTTGCACAAGAAAATAGATTTAATACATTTATTAAATCTCTATTTTCTCTCAAAAGGCATAATAAAGGAATATTCCTCAAATTTGAATTCAAAATCCAAGTGGACTTTGTCCTTCCAACAAGGCATTTACTCCACCTAGAAATTCCTTTTGTCTTGAGCCAAGTGGCATTCAATGCACCTTATTTCCCTCTTACATGTCATTTCAATAATTTCAAAATTCAAATATATTCATTTATTGACACATTCTTTAAAACTTACACATCCTCCATCCATTCACATGTTGACAAGTGGCATCTTGCCATTGGTTGATTCTTAGTCCCACATTGCTCCGTTTTGGAATCTCTTCAACTTGACATTCTATAAATAAGAGACTTCATTTCTCATTTGATCATTCACAACTTGAGTAAACTTACTATACTCAAATCCATAGCAATCCATCATCAATTTCATCCAAGCATAGTTAGGTTTTTTGTAGATTTTTAACATGGAGCTCCATTGAAGTCATCACCACAAGCATGCATCTTTCATCAATCATCTTCATCACATCATTGGAGTTGGGAAAGGGCCAATTTTCACATCAAATTGGCACCAATTCCCCCATGGGATCAAGAGTTTGCATTGCTTTCAATAGGATTTATCTTACTTTCTTGTTCTTTCATTTTATTCTTGTTTTATTTCCTATTTGGAGCTTTGCTAATGGATTTAATGGGGAATCCTTGTTCTTACTTGCATATGATCTTCTAATGTGTTTGTTTATTATGTTTTGCAAGTATTTGGATTGGGTTCTACAATCCCAATAACAATAACAAAGCATACACCTATATGACTATTTCAACCTATGAGTTTCCAAAATACAGACCCCTTTACATTTTAAATATACCTTTTATACAATGCCAAAAATTTGACCCATATTTCAAAAAACATCACTGGATATAGATTATGCCCATACACAGTTATGACCTTTTTACATTTTTTCACATTTGAAAATTTAAATTTTAAAAATTTGTCGATTGGAAGCATTCAAGGCACAGTCTTCCACAAAGGTAGCATGTTGACATTTTGGAGTGACAAGCACCTGTACAAACCATCAAGGTAGCAATTAAAATACACAAAATAGAAAAAATGCTTAGAATAACAAATCTATATTATTTTAATTTGTCGCATACCTCTCTAAAAGGATCAGAGCTACCTATTGTTGCAACAGGTCTATGATCAATTGTGCCTAGAATATCAAAAAAATTCAAATGAGAAATCTATATTGTCACAATAGAAAAGATGCTTAGACTAGAAAATATATATTAATCTAAACCTGAATGATGATGAATTTGTAATGCAAACTATAAAAGATGCTTAGAATAACCAATCTATATTATTATAAATGACCTAATTGATGATGAGATGGTAATGCAAACTATAAAATACACTTAGAATAACCAATCTATATTATTGTAATTTGTCGCATACCTCTCTAAAAGGATCAGAGCTAGCTATTATTGCAATAGGTACATGATCAATCGTGCCAAAAATATTGCAAAAGTTGTCAAATGATAAATCTATATTGTCACAATAGAAAATATGCTTAGACTAACAAATCTATAACAACTTGAATGATGATGAATTGGTAATTCAAATTATAAAAGATGCTTAGAATAACCAACCTATATTACTCTAAATGACCTAATTGATGATGAGATGGTAATGCAAACTATAAAAGGCGCTTAGAATAACCAATCTATATTATTGCAATTTTTCACATACCTCTCCAAAAGGATCAGAGTTGGCGATTGTTGCAATAGGTCCATGATCAATTGTGCCAAAAATATCGCAAAATTTTTCAAATGATAAATCTATATTGTCATAATAGAAAAGATGCTTAGACTAAAATTTTTATATTAATCTAAACAACCTGAATGATGATGAATTGGTAATGCAAACTATAAAATATTCTTAGAATAACCAATCTATATTATTCTAAATGACCTAATTGATGATGAGATGGTAATGCAAACTATAAAAGATGCTTAGAATAACCAATCTATATTATTGTAATATGTCGCATACCTCTCCAAAAGGATCAGAGTTGGCTATTGCTGCAACAAGTCCATGATCAATCGTGCCAAAAATATTACAAAAGTTGTCAAATGATAAATCTATATTGTCATAATAGAAAAGATGCTTAGAATAAAAAATCTATATTAATCTAAACAACCTAAATGATGATGAATTGGTAATGCAAACTATAAAATATGCTTAGAATAACTAATCTATATTATTCTAAATGACCTAATTGATGATGAGATGGTAATGCAAACTATAAAAGATGCTTAGAATAATCAATCTATATTATTGTAATCTATCACATACCTCTTTGAAAGGATCAGAGTTGGCTATTGTTGCAACAGGTCCATGATCAATCGTGCCAAAAATATCACAAAATTTGTTAAATGATAAATCTATATTGTCATAGTAGAAAAGATGCTTAGACTAACAAATCTATATTAATCTAAACAACCTAAATGATGATGAATTGGTAATGCAAAATATAAAAGATGCTTAGAATAACCAATTTATATTATTCTAAATGACTTAATTGATGATGAGATGGTAATGCATACTATAAAAGATGCTTAGAGTAACCAATCTATATTATTGTAATTTGTCACATACCTCTTCGAAAGGATCAAAGTCGGCTATTGTTGCAACAAGTCCTTGATAAATCGTGCCAAAAGTATCACAAAATTACATACAAAATATCACTATTAAAGACACCTGCATTGCAATAGTATACAAAATATTAGTATTAAATAAATAACACTAATGAACTTAAGCATAATGAACCTAAGCATTGTACCTTCCATTGTTGAATATGTTATTCAAGTGTGCCTGAAGGATCATCTCTTTGCTTAAGAGTATCCAATATTGCTTCATGATCAACATTACTAAGTGTCCATAGTTGTTTTTTCTCTGGTTTGGCATGATGCTTCAACAACTTAACATTTTTTTCTATAACAAGGTGCAAATACATGAGAAAGGTTTTGTGTTTCTCGTAGTATTCAAATGTAGGTATGCCATTCTTTCTAATCATGTATGTTCGCAACCAAGTTCCTGCAACCACAACTAAACCTGTAGGATACACGAACCCATCATCATCTTCCATTGGTTTTGTTAGCTTATTCTTTACCTGCACACATCGAGCCAACCAATAGTTTGATCTCTCTTCATTCCCCTATGGTGCGACAACTGTAAAAACATGTCCTAGCTATAGTAGATTTGAAATTTGGTTGTAACCAACTGAACTTTACACTTGGTTCTTCATTTCTCATGTAATTTAGTGAAACTTAATTTACACTTGGTTCAATATTATGTTCAACATCTTCAATTTCAACATTTTCACCTTGAACATTTTCAATATCAATTTGAATAATTTCATTCCCAATTTCAATATCATGTTCAACATCTTCAATTCCAACATTTTCACCTTGAACATTTTCATTATCAATTTCAATAATTTCATTCCCAATGTGAATATCATGTTCAACATCTTCAATTCCAACATTTTCACCTTGAACATTCTCAATATCAATTTGAACATTTTCTTTCCCAATTTCAATATCATGTTCAACATTTTCACCTTGAACATATTCAATTTCCTCTTCACTTGAAAGACCATAGGGCTCAAGTTCACCAATATTTAACATAATACCTTGTCTTCTCTTCCTATGACCTTCTCTATCTCTTTGTCTATATGCTTCAATTTGTTCTTTTGTAAGCTTTCTCTTACAATTTTGCTTCTGATGACTATAGCTCCCCATTATACCTCATAAAGATGCTAAAAATGATTTCTTATGACAAATTTGAGTAGAAGATACTCCAAAAAGTTGATATTTGTCTCTTCCTATTTGAAATCAGGTGTTTGTCGCTTGCAAAGCCTACAAACAAAATTTAGGGTCCATTGGGATGCTAAAAACAACCCACATGGGGTTTTTCTATGGCCCACAAATCCAATATTGGATAAAATCTTATATCTAATTTGAAAAACATTTAAAAATTCTTTGTAATGGTAGGATTTTGGTGCTAAAAATCAGATATCCGATTTGTGCACACATAGACCTAAGAGTAATTAGGAGGGGGGAGGGAGAGAGAGGGAAAGGGAGAGATAGAGAGAGAGGGAAAGGGAGAGACAGAGACAGAGGGAAAGGGAGAGAGATAGAGGGAGTTCGTGATAGAGATGGATGGAGGAAGTGGGAGAGAGATAAGGAAGGGAGGGTTAATGGTAGAGGATAGAGAGTTTAAGGGTTAAGGGTTAAGGTTTTAGGGTTGATGGTAGAGGGTAGAGGGTAGAGGGTTTAAGGGTTAGGGGTTTAGGGTAGAGGGTAGATGGGAGAGAGATAGATGGAGTCAATGAAAGAGAGG